>OX438603.1:2405000-3005000 GCA_949316135.1 Choreutis nemorana | reverse complement strand
ATTCACAAGTTATTAACAAAAAAAACATCTTATCTTTGTCAAGTACCACTTCTGAAAGTAATTAAAACTTGGAAGCTAAATTTCTGGTAAGCCTTATCACATTTTTACGCCACTTGACTTTAATCCGACGAACGTACAAACGAAACATGTAGCTGCGTTCTGGAATTACTTATATTATCGATTTTCATTTGTTTAACTAGAGTTGTTAAAAATAAATCTTTAATTTTTTAAATTAAATTATATTATGGATGGCGCTGCAATCTTGTACGTTCATTATAAAAAGTCTGCAATCAATTCCTATTATTGGTAAAATAATGTTTGTGTAAATGTATTCATTCATTTATTCATTGGATAACAAAGGGTACCTGTTCAGCCAAGTTGGAAGCACTCAGTCCAATAGCCTTTTCTTTCTTGGTCTCCGTGAATGAGGACTTGTTGACGGATGTAATGGATCTGTTGCTTGATGATGTGATCTTGGACTTGTCCTTCTTATACATATCCGCTGATTTATTGAAGCTCTGATTCTGTATCCTCTTCTTTTTCTTGTCAATAAACTGTAACATCAATTTGATAATAATCTTCTTAAATAAAATCAATCGCTCATATGTATGACGGAGGACTCCTCGAATACGACTTGACTCATTTAAATATTGTTGTATTCATCAAGACACGAATTTTCTACAATTATTTTTTTTTGTAAGGCTGACAGTTTTTCAGTCACTTACAGAATATTTTTTTCTGAGAGTTCTCAACCAAAATAAAATAATAACTAAAAATGTCCTCAACTCGATCTAAGAAAAAATGTACCTATACTTACAAATGTAAACGTAGATACCTTAAAAAAATATTGGGGTTTAAAACAATATCTGTTAGTGCCCCAAAACTGAATCCTACATAGTCCTGACATCGTAACGTATAACGGATTTAATATTTTCTGGATTAATATTAATTAACTAAACCAAAGTTGAATAAATAGCTTACATCAGTACTTTCACAGAGGGATGGTGTACTTCTGGTCGGCAGTATTTTGATATCCTCACAATTATCCTCCTTTTCACAACCAAAATGGTAATACCTTAAGAGAAAACAGTATTACAGATATTACATAATTTAAAAGGTTGATGAAATGATCTAAAAGATTAAGTAAGTTACGATACCATAAGTAATAAAGTACAGTATGCGAGGAATAGAATTAGATACTTTAAATGGAAACATGGTCGGGACATTTATGTAGACTTAACAATAGATTAACATAATTAGTGACAGAGTGGATGCCAAGAAATAACAAATAGAAAAGAGGTAGGCAAAGAAAAATGTGGCGGGAAATTTTCTCAGAAACAGCAGGGCAAGATAGGATGTGGAATAGGTACACAACAGATGTGACTGCTGATACTGATATAAATATAGTATATGGAATTGTATATACCTATATGATATATAAAAATCCTTATGCTGAAAATACTAAGAAGCAGTAAACCAAATAGCATAATAAAGGCTATTTATTGGTTTTTAAATAAAGATTTTTATTATTATTATAGGTTAACGAGATGAAATTTTTTTGAATCTTACTGGAATTGACCACCATCGCACCTGGTGATGATTACTATGAAGCATAAGATGGAGCATACTAACCAAATAATTAAAGCAAACTATGATTTAAAAGTTTGATATATGAGCACGTGATATCGCGTACTTGCTAGATATCGTGACGGGCCGGACCGTACACTACATATCGCGTGATGCGTGCCAACTTGCCAAGTGAGTTCTCAAACTATCAAAGTTTTTCACTAAAATGGCTTAAAAGTTTTAATTTATTGATAGTAAAAATGCGCCGTTATTGTTCTTTTTGTATATTTGACGGCAATTTTGTGTTAAATATAAGTTTAACGTGATAGGTAGTTGTAAAGCAAAGCAAAGTAGTAAAAGCTTTTTTTCAAATATTACATAATTAAACATTAAAAATTTATTTAGACATAAAAGGTAACAAAAATATACTAATAAAATATACCTTATCAAAGCCCGTGATGCGTAGACCGTGGGGTGTTCAGTGAGCGAGGGGTTCAAATATACCCTGTTCAAATTGACCCCCCGGGTGTCTGTCCTATAATGTCCACGAGCCACCCCGTCCGGATTCAAAAAGGGGATCATTTTGAACACGTACAACTTCCTCAACTGAATAGCTATTGGATCGTTACGGTTCAGTAGTAAGTTAAGGAAACCGTTGAACACGAAACTTGATGGGGTTTCGCCGGGGTGTACGCGTGCCGATATGAAAATAACCTATAAAGAAAACAAGATTTCAAGATTTGTTTGATCATGACATCATTTATGTCAATGTTAAAATAGAGCTCGGAATATCAAAAACACGAAAACAACCATTGAATAAATATGATACAAATACAATATTTAATATACAATGGGCAAGTGGATGTAATCCCCACACATTTTTATTCTGTTGCCTTGAGCACAGGATCACTAGTCTC
Source organism: Choreutis nemorana (assembly GCA_949316135.1). NCBI lineage: Eukaryota > Metazoa > Arthropoda > Insecta > Lepidoptera > Choreutidae > Choreutis > Choreutis nemorana. The sequence continues at coordinate 3,002,517 of OX438603.1, read as the reverse complement.
ATCAATTTCAACGTTTTACTCTCTCGACATAAAACTCATGAATGAAAACTCATAACGTAATGAATGATGCTAGTTATTTTATTAACTGACCTTTTTATTTTGAAACTTGTGCGGCCTGGCTTTGTTCTCCGGGAACAAGTTCTTGAGTCGATCCTCCCTCTCCGAAGTGATGCCATGATGAGATGTAATCGTCAGAAGGTCTACTCTCCTGCCTGTTCATATAACTTTATTTTTTACTATTTATCAATAAACATAATCTAAACCAATATTTTCTGCCTTCTTTCTGAACTGCTAAAGAGATTTCGATAAAATTAAGTAACATTAGCGCGTCCAGAAAGCGAGTTGGGGGGGCTCAAGCTCTCGCCAAAAGCATCTTAGTTCTTCCGACTCATACCCCTTACTTCGTTAAAACCTAACGTTAGTCAGGTCACAAAGGTTTCTATAAAAGGTCATCAGTTTTGAGGGTATTGTAGAGGTTTAGTATGGAGACAACTGCATATGAGGACAGAGATTTTGTTTCAAAAAAGAGAGTTCTATGCGGAAGAAGTCTAAGGCAAAAGCAAGTAATTGAAAAGTCAATCATTTTCTATAAAATTTAAAAACTCATAAAGAAAACATGTAAGTGTAAATATTTACCTTCAAGGGAATAAATAAGGCATTCTCTGGCGTAGTATATGTCGTCTGACGACTGCGGCGGAGGCAGCGGCAGCATCCTCATATCAATGGAGTTGAGAGCAATCTGCAGCTCCGCGAAAGAGTACGGATATGTGAACGCAAAGAACGTAGTAGCCTTCACATTCTCAGCCGTACGAAACTTGAAGCTCAGGGTGAATGTGTTGTCGTCCGTCTGGAATATTTTGAACAGTTTTGTTTTTAGGGTTTAAGGAAAGAAGAAATGAAACGTAAGGTACTAGGTTTAACTTCTAACCCAAATTTAAAGTATTATTGCATGATTTTTTAAAGTGAACAAATGTGTTCAATTTTTGACTTTCTTAAAATTTTTATGCAACATTCAACTATGCGTACAGCCTGATAGAAAGGCTGGAATACTTACAGAATGTACTGGACGATCTCTAATCCTTTCCCAATGAGGTTTCCCTGGCAGAGTCCTGGTGACCGGAGCCATGCCCTGGTTGTACATCTTGCCTTGTTTGTTCAGGTTAATAAGATTGAGTCTCACCTAAAACAATGTATGTATATTTGTACTGTCTGATTTAAGGTGTTAAGATACATTTACATATGTTGTTTGTTTCATTTGATTGGTTTTAAACTTAAGTTTATTAGATAACTGAAATAATCAAAAACATTTGTTTGTAGTAGGTCATTTAAACATCTTTATATATATCGTATATTTTTAATGTGGATCCAAATACTTACTCAAATAATAATAAAATTTATTCCAAAGTTTTGAGCATTTTGTGATTTTTAGTAAATTGCAGAAGTTTCATAATATTAAATAAATTACCAAAGCCAAGGGTTCACTGGCTTGAATGCCGAAGTAGAACCAGGTTCTATTGCCATTCTCAAACTCGGTGCCAGCACAGTCTGGTCGAGTCCACAGGTTGAACTCATAATCCGGTGTCTCTGTTGCACCAGACTTTGGGTTTGTGCATGGAGCTAAAAAAATATACACATTCTGTAACTAGACAGACAGACAGACATTTTGTGTTTGCACCAAAAGAAATATTGCTTAAGTGGAGTAGAGGTGTAATTATTTTAAATGACTTCACTTAAAGCAACTTTTTTTTACTGAATATTGTTTGGAATTTAATTAACTGGTTTTAATTCAAAAATTTAATCTATAGGGGCTTAGGCAAACTGAAAAGAGTTTTTCAGTAGTATTTTTTCTAGTAGGACCGCAAACACTTACACACTAAAAATATTTTTGACAGGGCCGAGCTACCTGTGTGTGCTGCCTGCCTGTTGCCTTAAGCTGGATAAATGCTAGCACCAATTTTTTTTTTTGTAAAAACTGACAAGCCAAACCAAAGCATATTTTCATATATTAGCAATAATAATGTAAGCCATAGAACATAATTTCCATTAAAGTTTGAAAAAAGAAAAGATAAATCACAACTAGAAAAAAGAAGTGCATATGTTTCGCTTAGAGGCAGGCGCTTTAGAGGGTTGGTGCGGCCCTGAATCCAAAAAAAGAGTTAATAGGTGTTACAAGTTGGTAGAGTTAAAGTCAGTACAGAATTTGACTTGAGAATGTTTCAACTCATACTAGAACGAAATTCAAGCAACAGAAACTAAACTGGGTACAAGTTAAGACATTCATAAATTTATCTATTCAAAAACTAGCCTTAACACTTGACTAAGGCATCACAACTTCAGCATGAATCAACTTGTCATCATGCAATATTTTTGATTTTGCAGCAAATTTATTGAAATATTTTGGCAAAGCATTTAATTCATTATGGTCAAGCCAAAAAAGGGAATGGAGTATACTAGTAGGTAATGAATCCTCAATAACTGAAATAAAGGATTTGTTACCCATGTTACTTCCAGTCTTACTACCCATAGTAATAGGGGTATTTTTTTACTAGTGTTACAACTAATTTCTGTGGTAGTAACATGAGAGTGTGGCGACAGTCATACATAATGGGAGACTTGCAATATTAAAATAAATAAAAGTAATTAAGCAGTTTACCAGGTAGTCCACATTAGGTACTACTTAAGTACAGTAGCCTCCTGATGTATTGTACTGGTAGGCATACATAATATGTACATAAAAACCTGGTATTATTCGACACCTCATAGTCTACCATAGTCACCCCTGCAGGAGAATTTTTATTTCTCATGTTATTACAAAAATGTTGTTTTTGACGATTGTGCTGTAATTCGGTAGCTTTAATTGGAAAGTTTTCAAAATTTAAAAAAATTGTGATTCCAGATTTTGATGTGTTATTTTCAAACTTCTACTTGCTACTTTGTATCTTTGGTAGTATTTGCATGAAACATTTCATTTTATATCTGAATTTAGAAAACGCCAATATATATAATCTGATCAATTGACCCATTGCAACTACTTTAATGATCACACTTTTATAATATTTCTTTAAAAATGCTAAATTTTGTAAAAAATTAATAAGATTGGTCAGGTAGAGGAGTCCATACCCAACATCCCGCATTTCCAATTATAGGAGGTGGCAAAGAAGAAGTTTAAAATAGCACATCAAAATTTGTTCCATTTCAAATTTTCGAAACTTTTAGAATACTTTCCGTGTAAAACTACAGATGACTGCACAGTTGTCGGAAATAAAAATTCTCTCATGTTATTATTAAAACAGTTGGTTGTAACATGGGTAAAAAAATACCCCTCTTACAACTGGTAGTAACGGGGGTAACAAATCAAATAAATTTCCAGCCAAATAATTTCTTCATAGTTAAACTAATGTAGGTCAACTTCTTGTATGAATCTTATAAGCATAAATAGGAGTTATTTAAAGGCTGCATATTTGTTTTCTGGCAATTCATCACAATAGTAATTATAACAACACCAAAATCCCTGGTAAGGGTCGTTTGATTGGCAAACAAACGCTAAATAAATATGTGACATTGGACTTTGCAATATCTCAGCTAAACAAAGGACTCACCAATAAGCTCCGTCGGGACCCGTTCGACATGGCCGAGATTTCCAGAGTCAAAATTATGAATAAAATAAAAACCACCACACTCAATAATATTGCTTAGTGCCATAACTTAATTTTACTTGGGCTACATTATACGAAAACGACCACAAAGTTGCTAATGGTTTTGCCTTTTTATACGATTCTACTGTTTCAATTTGGTCTGAAATACATTCAAATAAAACTTCATGTTTCCAATTTTCGAATTGTCACTCAAAAACGGAGGCTGTACTGTTTTTCTAAACAAAAATTATGTAATTTTGTTGACATCGATTGACGGAAAACAGCTGATTTGTTTTATTGGTGATCTTTTTATTTTTGAAACATTAATTTTATTATTTATTACAATTTAAAGGATGCTAAATATTTCTATTAATTTAACACAAACTATTTTAAATTATTTTTTTCTTATTATTAATAAAATCACTTTTTATTTTGAAAGACATCAACTATGATCACGAAACTTTTTAAGATGGCTGCCAATGGCTACTGACCGACCTTTCCTGCCCATGTGTGTTGCCAGGGAATTAAATTAAAACAATTTTTCGTGCCAGTGTTAAAATTATTGATCTCTAACATGTTCATGAATAAATATCAGAAATTTGTAGGTGGCGCTAGGCAAAGATTGATCTCATACTACCTCTTGCAATAAATATCACTTGCACTAACACTTGGTACATTTTCAAATAGAACATAATTTAAGTTGTACCTAATTTCAACGTTATACTATGCTCAAATAAAGAAGGCTTCTTAAATCCATTAAACACGAGCTTTTGATATAGATTCTCTCCAGCACTCTAGTTTCTATCCGCGGGGCAAGCTGTGAAGCCTCCTTCGGGGATGTTTTAGTTATTCAGGAATATTATAGCTTAGAATTGCGAAAATCATGATTTCATTCGGTCTGCATCGAAGTCAAAATAGAAGGCTTATATCTAGCTTTATCACAATCAAAAGGATAGTTAGATATGGGGGGTGGGGAAGCTCTATAAGTTGTAAATTTAAACAAATTGTTCTTCAATGTTTACATTTTTTCTGTATTTTCTTTTCTTTCTTAAGATTTTAACAATATTAAATAACTTTAAAACTAGGTTTACATATTATTAAACTAGAGTAGGTATAACTTAGGCGTGGCACTTAACTAAGGATTATAAAAACCATTCACATACCTTTCCTCCATGGCCAATAAATGCCTTCATCACATAACTTATACAATACAAAAATGTAATTAGACTACTGGTAATCTCTAATTATACCTACACGTGGACTACTTTTCCATGTATTTCATAAAAATTATCCTTACAATAAATTGTCTTTTGTGAGCACATTTTATTGAGTGTTACACATCATACAATTACTATACAAATACCCAAGGACGTGATGAATTGTAAATTTTGGCATCTTCTTTTGGCTCTTCCACCAAAATTATAATAAATCTATTCTAATAAATCAGTAAATAGAAAAAAAAAATTGTTTACTTCAAGCAGGAAAACAGAGAGAAAAATAAAATATCCATCAAAATATCACATTCAGGTGTAGGTACAACTACATAGGTTAACTGTGGTTTAAAGAGGACTTAAAAAATATTGTCTTAATTTGATAGAATTATTACAATATTCTACAGCATTTTTAAATTAAGTTACTTTAAAACATTCCTATTATTTTACTACATTATAAATAATTAAGGAACAATAATCCTACTGAGCCAAAATTAGTACAGTATATTACATTCTTCACACAATACCACGCAAGTATAAGTAGTTATATTATAATATAATCTTTACGACTAGGATGCAACTCACGAGCGCAAGTACCTTACTTTATGTATCATTCAATCATTTATCATAAAATCAATAGACTATAAGTAAAGACATTGCATTATTATATAGACTATACGGTTTAGGTAATTACAGAATGCAAATTTCAGAGTGAATAGTGAATCTTATTTCATTAGATCGTCATGTCAGTTCGTAATAGAGATGAAACGGATAATCGGTAGAAAGCCGGTATCCGGGCTACCCAGATTGGATATGAATTTTACTATGTGGCTCGATACCGGAATAACTCAATATCAAATAGCCTTAATTTCATTTAACTAGGTAAAGTAAATATTTTTTAAAACTTATAACGTACATTTAACTTCAATGATAAATAAATATTTTGACATTTAAAAACATTCTCATTCATTTGAAAATACTAATTAGTGAAATTAATTACGCATCAAATACAAAGAAATACGAGCAGGAAGAAAAAGGGGAGGGAAATCCAGTCAGTAGATAATCGGCTATGCAACCTCGGAGTAATAACCAGTATTTGGCCAAACACCTATCAGTTTCATCTCTTCAGTTCAGTTAATACGTAAATACGTAGGGGAGAAAGTAGCGGAAGACAAGTGTGATCTTTTGAGCCGTGTAAAAATTTAGAGGAAAGTGCCATTAAACATTTATTTTTATTTTATATAGCTTGGATTTGATTTTAAATTGTTGAAAAATTGTTCTAACTTTAAAATCATAATAAAATTAATATTTTAAAAATAATGTACTGGGTTTGTTGTAACAACCGAATTGAGCATTAATTAAAATATTTTGTCAAAAATAAAAATGTAAAATATGCATTCAAAGTTAGAGCAATAATTTCGAGTGCTTTTAAATACTTCCCGTTTATAATTAGGTAACTTAATGATTGTACCTATGTTTGCACCAAAAAGCATTTTCGCTATCTGAACCACGCTTTCATTGAACATCATTATAATTTGTTTAAAATTATCTAACAATTCTACTTAAAATGCAGATGAGGGGTAGTTAACCCTTGCCTTCGTCGGGTATGGTGAGCGACACGGTGGCAGGTCTAGGTTTGTTTTCTGAGATCTTGTGCACGCTCGCGTGTACTGGCGCGCTGCGACATATTTCGTCGGTTGTCGTCAATTTGCATTCTACGACTCGGTAGTTGCAGGTTGGAGAACCGCAGTCGAAGTCAGGGCGAGAGGATATCGCGTTCGGGATGTTTATATCGTGCATCCTTGACTCGTCCTTGAACGGCGGACAGCTGTAAGAAAAAACAAAATTAGACATATAATCCTATTTTATACCTGCAGGGTGTCTAATAGTATAAATGTTAATAGGTACCTCAAAGGTGGCGGCGTTGGTGAGCGAGACAAAGGAAAACTTGCAACTTCTCTTGATATTGCAAGTGACTTTATCGATCCAAATGTTTGTTCAGGACTTAGTGGGGCTCCTAATACTGAAGCCATTCCTCTGTGAAATAAAATAAAAATGGTAGCTACTTTCATTGATGTTCAAAAAGACAACTGTTGAATAAGGAAAAATCGCTACGAGTACGATTACTTGTTTCCATTACGATTTTTTTTTGTGTAAACTATACCTATTAATATATCATTTACTCTAATCGGTAGGTACTGGTTTGGGTTTTCTATACCTTAATATAAAATCGTAAGTATAACATAAATCGTAAGTAACCGATTGTTTGAAACGGTAAAAGGCTAGTACTGTTCAAAAGAGCTTTTAATGAGATTTGTTTTATGACTGAAATATTAGTACTTACACAACAGAATCGGAAGGTACAAGGAAAGGTAATGGCGGCGGGCAGGGCGCGTCGGCTCGCGCGGGCGAGGCAGGCTCGGTGGAGCGCGGGCAGCGCGGCGCCTCGCCCTCCTCCACCAGGCCTAGCCAGCGCCGCAGCCACCGCCACAGCCCGCGGGGACTATCTGCAGGAATAACAACACATTTTATGAATCTGCATCTTCTTAGGTTTACCTAGGACATGGATAGGTTTAAATTAAAACTACAAGTCCAGGGCTTTTTCAGTTGAAAGTTAGTACTAGAACTAAATTGCGTTAATTTTAGCGATAAAATAAGTTTTTAACAGCATTTTATTTAGAGCATGGTACTATTTCAATTCATTGCATTTCTTATAACTAGACGGACGGTGTAAAGTCAGACAAGCCAGTCGTACTCAGAGTTCTTACAAAAAGAAAGTGGTGCAGTGATGCGTTCGAGCGATCCGTTCACGTTGAACCTTCGAGTGAGTAGATTATTACGAATCCTGTTGTTAGTTGATGACGACGACGCGGTCAGAATATGTAGATGTCTATATCCCGTATTACGTTACAACACAACGAACGTAGAACGCGAACGCAGAAAGCTCGGAAGTGTGATCTCTTTCTGTCTTAGTGTCAGATCTGATTATTGATTTTTATTTCAGTTACTTTTATGTTACGTAAAAATAGATAATGTAATATTGTACATACGGGAGTATTTCCTGCTGCTGTTCTGAGGGCTGAGGGGATAGAAGTCCCCGTGTATAGGGCAGTGGAAGGCCAACCTCCGCTGGCGACGTTGAGCAGCCCGCATCAGAATACATAGCACTATTCCTGTAACAAAAATGTTTTACTTTAAACATCATGTCACAGATCATTTTAATTTGACCTTACCTGTTTTGTTATTTATTGTTATTATACATATTCATTTTGAGATTTCAACTGTCTTTCCGTAGCAGTTGTACAGTCATACATAGATACAATTCACTGACACACAGACGGATGAAACCCTAGTCATAGGATCCCGTAAGCATCCCTCGGGTATAGAACCACAAGAATAAATAAAGAAGTATGTAAAGAACGTGTTAGTAATTACCAGCAATGGTCATGAGCGCCCCGGCGACTATGCACACGGGACCGAGCACCCTCGAGTTGCCAGTGAAGGCAATACGCGCCGCGTAGTGATCCGGCTCCTCATTCTCACCGCAACCACGATATGACGCCGCTGTAACATAAATCAGATAAATTTGTTATTTTACGTTATGGTGCATAGCTAATATTACGATATTTAAAAACGTAAAGTCGGTAGAACCAACTCTAAGTAGGGTTGGGTAGAGTAGAGAAGAAGTTCAACAAATTTAAAGCGTAAATTATTTGCATCAAAATTCCTAATAAGTGACCTACTACAATCATCACAACATCAAGCAGGATGTGTGCTTGTGTGCCATCTTAGTTGAAGGTATAATAATTTTATATTTTAATGTTAGTACAGGTATAGGAAGTGTCTTACCTGTGAGCACGCATCCGACTAGCATGAACAGGAAGCCAAATATCGGCAGTACGATCTGGCAGTTGGCTGCAACGACCACCCCGGCGACGGCCAGCCCTCCTTCGACCTTCTCCACGCGCAGCCGCGAGATGGCCGGCGGACATCGCGGCTTACCCGCTGGCGCTCGCACCAACGGCTCCCCAGGTGGTGATGTGGTCCTGTGACAACAGAAATAATTATTTAAAAAATCATTGGTTTGGTTGTATATTGTCATAAAAACTTGTTAATAACCCATACAATATAGGTACATTGTTGCACTCTAACAACGGGAAACTTGTCAAAACTTTATCCAATAGGAACACTTTCACAACAGTAAGCAACATTAGTATTACTTCTATTGCCGCTAGCGACTGCACTTACAGAAAGATAATTTTTGAGGTACACCCGCCACTCTGTCCTACCTCTGCAACTCCTGTTCACCAAGATCAACATTGACGACCATTAATCAAACAATAAACGAATAATGCAGCTATGCAGTGACGCACAGGCTGTGCCCGGAAACTCTACCGGCTGTATTGGGACCCGAAACAAATTTAATTAGAAGAAACAGGAGGAAGTAAGAAACAGATTTCAGACTAAAATAGATAAATGGGAAACAATATTCAAGAGGAATTAATTAATTGTATTTGACGTGTTCAAACGTCATAATAGATACACCGAAAGATTTCTTTTGACGAAATTACTGAGACGCCCGCATCGCCCAATACACCTAATTACGACGATCATTTTCGAGAAAACTTACTTAATCCTTAAAGCCCAAAAGCCAGGCTTGCTCTATCACCTAAACTAAAATAAGGTCGAGCTCTTATTCATTAATAAATCAAACGATTTTTTTAAAGCCACCGAAATTGTGGTTTTGCTGACATGTTCGCAAACTTCTGAGTGTTTAGCTGAGCTCGTCCACGCTAGCAAGTCCTCAACGGAAGTATGAAGTATAATATATATCTCTCGGCTTGCCCTGTACTAAAACTCTAGGCACGCCACTGCTTAATCCATTATTTTACAACGTTCTACAATAACGTGCGTGTACCTTAATTAATTTAAAATTTTAAGTAACAACCATCGACATGGTTATTAATAGCAAAAATCAGAGGGCTAATGGATAATGTCTTTGGGTTGAAGCCTATCCTAAACACCTGTGAAAATGTTTTCATGAACAGGCTAAAATGAGGTAATGAATGCTAATCTATCAAAGTCACCTGGCGATGATAATAATAGTATTCCATAAGTAGGTAGTCCTAGTAACTAATGAAGGTCTAGTAACACAATATAATGATAGAAAATTATTGTGAGAAACATTTAAAAATAAAATGAATTACATATCGAAAGCCAATTTAAATTGTGTAACGAATATTTATCTATGGTGTATCGTGTATTATTTCTTTTATATTGGATACTTAATAGTTATTTAAAAATGTTACGAAAAATGTAGCACAATAAATACCCTTCAGGATAGAAACTATCAACTTTTTTCATCAATATAAAGGTTCAGTCGTAAGCAGGCATTGTATTTATATAATACGTAGATATGACGTTTTTAGATAGATAGATATACTAAGACTGCTAAGTATATACAAGATTCCCAAGAACTCTGTTGACGTCAAGCCTGGCTGGCTTTAAATAACGTATTGCTCCCAAATGCTTCAATGTTTCAAGATTTTTTGTACACTGTAAAAACTGTAGGCAAAAATTTAAATTTAGTTTTTGGTTTAGTAAGGTATAATCATTTATTTTTTCACGTATATAGTTTTAGCAACTGACTCTACTAGACTAAAAATATTCCATAGCCCCAATTCTACTTCTTGACGTCACGTCTCAATCTGGGAGGTTTGCTATAATCATCATCTTGATCTTGAAGACTTGCCTTCAATAGCACAATGGAATAAATGAATAGTCGCGTAGGTTTCGGAGGATATGCATCTTCTTTCTACTGATCGTTGGCTGACAATTTTTCCTTGGATGATCAAGTGAAGGATGTTACTTGGGGCCTCGCATGACGTTTACCAGATAGCTGAGCATACGCAACATAAGTAAGTATAAAAATATTGCGTTTTCGAAAATATCTTTCAATCTTAGGATAAGAAATAGTTGCGCTAGAACTTTATCATTTACTTATTTAAAAATAGATAAGCAAGTTACATAAAACTTTTATGACGAAGACATCTTGTAGCTTAGTTGCAAAGTGCAACGAACTGAAGGCAACGAACTTTTTAGATATAAGTTTATGGAGAGAATTACCTAGCTAATAAAATCAACATTTTAGTTATAAAGTTCAAAATAAGTATTATTTACATGATAATAAGTGTGATCTGTCATTGATAGCGATAGAAAGAAATAAAATATAGCTTATTTCTCCAAAATATATTGCCGATATAAACATTTAAGCATGAGATACCAGTGAAACTAAGTTGTTTCGGGATTTAGTCTTGTTAGTAGTTAGTTCGACAATTAACAAATCCTGGCTGCATTCCAAGTGGTCAGGTAGAAAAATATACGTAGCAAAAGCAATGCGTTGGCCAAAGACCTAACGCCCGTGTAAAAGTAATCTGACAGTTGTGACGTCACAACTTGGCCCAGACTTGCTTGGTAATAGTCTTGGCTGTCACCACTCTTTCTAAATCTAGTCAGGACCAAGTCCAAATTATTATTAGAACTCTTATTAAGTATCTTAACAAGCTTTTGTTAGCACGTCTGTTTATAATCATCGGCAATTTGGTAAGAGATAAAAAGAATAATTTGGTAATCTATCTACAGCTTTTACATAAAAAGTTTATGTATTTATCTATGCAGTAAATGAGCGATTAAAAGCAGACCGACTACCAAGTAAACTAAACCCGATAAACGATTAGACGCTCCCACAAACATTCCAACATACATTAAGCAGATGTATAATTGAGTTGTAAAACTAACATAAAAATATTAGTTAAAAGTTATTTTGTAACAATTTGTTATTTAATGTTTTATTTTATGATGGGATAGTAATAATATAGATGTGTATTGTGTGTTGCCTAATAATGAGATAGATGCGTGTCTACGCATGCCCGGCGACCATATCGGAATCACATAAACAAGTAGTTAATAGATTTTTATTATTGGTTTTTACGGGGTCGAATATTCCCAAACATATATCTACATGATCACATGGAAACACGTACATGATCATTCTAGTAATAACGATAAGTATCAAGTGTATTTCATCGCTTTTTGTCAGCATTTTCACGTTTTCGTCAACGTGTATGTTTTTTTTAAATTTATTCTTGACGTATCATATTGGCACGTTTCTTGCAGATGCAATGATGTGTTAAAATAACTAATTTGAAGTATAATATTACTCGGGACTAAATTGTATCGTATGTATGTATATTATTATTAACAACAAATATATAGCGATTATGAAGTTAAAGGGCAGAAGAAAATAAAATAGGTAATTTGATAAAAATATTTTTTGTTAATATCGCAACTATTGTGGGTATCCTTGAACGCTTTTTAAAAATCGTTACAGATTACACATGGATAGCTATTCTGGTTTATCTATTCTAATTAAGACAATAACCATCTAAGTAAGAGTTTGAAAGCCATTAAAATGATAGTAAAATAACAGATTTGCCTTACTTTAAATTATTGTTCATGTTTGTATTAAAACGTGCTTATGAAAATATCCTCATTCTTCTAAATATCCTCAGTTCAATAAATGAACTGGTGAAACCATACGGTTTAACTTACAGATATACTTATTGCATTGTATAGAAGAGAATGAAAAGACGTAAGAAGATAATCAGACATCTTCTAACTTGTATGGGATAAGCAGAGAATTTGTGAACGTTACAATGTATATTTTTTCAAAGTATATTGCCACCCATAAAAATGTGAGTATGTTTGAATTTATTTCATATGAAAAATAATATCCGGTATAAGTTTGATAACCATATAGTTACGAAGCCGTCAGTCCTTTGTGTTATATATTTTTTAATAAGTTTAATTTGACGTCTACCCACTGCGTGACGTTGTAACATTCCTTATTTCAGTCGAATGCCTATTTAAAATTTTAATCAGGCTTTGTTTTGTATTTGAAGAGCTATGATCGATTGCTCCGATATCCAAAAATAAATGGATATCACAACTATATTTTTGTTTGTTAATTTTCTTTACATTGCCACATAAATTTTATATCATTATTTGGATTTTTTGGGGGTAGTAATTTTGTTTAAGAATTTTTCGGGGTTGTTAAACTGGAAAAGGTGTTCATTAAGTTGGAAGTTAGTGCTTCAGTTCTTTAATGTGACACTTTCATTGACAATATGACCATTTTCATTAAGGGATTTATTTTCGCAAATCAATAGATCATTCTCTTCTACGTATTCGATTCAACAAGCAAAAGGTTTATTGTTGTATTATTACAGAACTTGAAAAGTCAGTAGTGGCAGATACGCCACACGTGAACACTATTTCTGTAGTTGTATTCCTGTGTCGTCGGCGCGGGGGCAATTTACTGTCATTAGCCGGAGCTGGGACGAGTTGGAAATAGCCCTCGGCCTCTACCAATTAGGTGACGACGTCCTGTGTTGCTCCGTCAAACTTTTGCTGTACAGGGGACTGGTAATTGTCAGAATATAGACCTAAGTATACTGGACTAGAATCAGCTTTTCTATGTTATACCATTTAAGGTACCATTATAGAGTAATGAATTTGTTAATAAATTCACATTTACTTTTACTAGTTAATACTTTAATATCACTTGAAAAATGCGAATTATCTTGTAAGACCTTCTCTCTTTATTCTAACAAGGTTTCAAAAATTTTATCAACGATTGATTGTTGTTTTCTTTTTCTATGTCAAAATATTTCTGTGTTGTGATTGTTTTCAGCTTATAATGACATTTGTTTAGAAACAATTTAGATTGTTATGTAAACTGTTTAGCAACCGTGAGACAGGGCAAGAAGCAATATCTAGATAAAATGATAGATAATATTACTGAGTATTTCTCAATCGTATTAGAACTTGTATATTCCAAACTAGATACGATAAATGCAGGAAGTGAAGTAATTAGTCATTATTAAGTTAAATTGAAGACAACGAGTGTTGAGGTACAGAGCATCAAGGATTTACTCCGAGGCTGCTGGGAGCAGTCACGCTACTGCCATTGCATTTCCTGTGTACTAAACTGCATCAAAAGGGCATAACTGCAATTTTTTAAATGTAAGTTGTGCCCTTTTTTGTTACGACGGCAGTATAACCCGTCTGAGAAATAATAGTATCACCTAAGTGGTGCATGTCAACTATCGATTGGTACAGAAATGAAATAGAATCCATAATCATGTTCCGAAATTAGACTTAAACCACTATTGTGGGGTTACTATTGACATTTAAATTTGAAATTTAGGTGCATACGAATTTTATCATTATGTAAGAATAAAACGCAGTAATCACTACAAAGTATAAGACAAAGTTGCTTCCCGCTGTCTGTCCCTACGTATGCATAGATAGATCTTTTAAACTACGCAACGGAATTTGATGCAGTTTTTTTAAATAGATAGAGAAAGGTTTAAATGTGTCTAGTAAAATCTTGATAATTTTGAAGGTTTTGTTATGAGATGTTAATCAACATATTGTTTTGCGCTTACATTTCAGACGCTGGCTGAACCCTACGAGATAGATCAAAATAATGTTCCACAGTATTCTACACCTTAAAAAGGTCTACAAAAAAGTCCAGGATGGTATATATCTATCTCTTAAGGATAATCCACGATAACCATTATTTATCCTTTACTTTTTACGTGAAATAATGGCTTATTTACGAAACGAATGTAAGCTATACAGCATTATTCCGTATCCAATTAAGTACCATAAAACATTAGGCATAGGTCAATATGGCCCTTAGCAGCATGTAATTTTAATGATTATTTTCGAAGATATTACAGATTTAAAATGCAGGGACATAGCGGTTGCGGCGTTACCGGCCGGGGGGCAGATTTGAGCGTTGCTTTTACATGGCCAACTATATGTAACTCAGTCAAGAGTAACCTCTAAAGAAAAAAAATCGTACTGTCTAATGACAAAAAAGCTGTGAACGTTGCATGAAAAGACATTCTGTAGTATATTTAGTATCTGCATTGCACCTTTACGAAGCCGAGGCGCTTTGTTAGTTTTTAATCAATTGCTTGACAGTTTGTCACGTGTATTGAATTTTAAAGTACTATTGAAGATCGTTCTTAATTTATTTCGTCATAAGAGCTAAGAAGAAGATATAATATTACTGCTAAAAAAATTTAAGCTGGAAAACATTCCACATGTTTGTGATTAAAAATGAAAAATAACGGCACGAAACCCCAGATTCTGTAATTTAGTATATGAATATGTTCTTATACTTAGTCACTAATAAATCTTACAGTCTAGGGTGAGAGAATGCGAAAAAACTCATGTCATTATATTAGCAAAATGCACCGTCAACAGTTCGGATTTTGTTTAAACTAATTTATTGTTTATTATATTATAGTCTGAGTTTACAAAAAAAAAAGTTACTGGCTTGTAGGCAAAGAGCGAGATCACAGCAAACAAACAGTTTACAGTCAATTTTGAAATTTTCGCCCTATTAGTCTTCTTTTATGTAAATGTAATGTGTTGTTTAGTATGTCAAGTGCATCCTACATTAGGCGGAAGATATCTTATTCAAAATCTCAGCGTAACGATTCCACTTCCTTCGCCAGCGGAACTTTCTACGCCATGTGAATATGAATCAGATGGTTAGAACGGATCATATTCAAATGCATCGAATTGAATCACAGGACGTGCTGAAGGCAAACTGAATACTTACGTAATCGACTTTAGTTATTAAATTAATATGTCTATTAATTGGCGTTATCCAATCCATATCAAAGTTATGCAAACGCAAAAGTAGTGTGATAGTAATAAACACGAATAAAACGCTTTGCTTGTCATGAGTACCTATTTCCTACACGTACTATGCTATCTTTAATATTCATTTGTATTTTCGTTTAAAACAGCTGTTTGGGAAATTTCCGTTAATATTTTTCTTAGATAGGTAAATCATTATGCAAGTATTTACCCACAAATTGTTGGATGTCAGGTAGCGATGTATCCGACAGTGAATACGTGTCTAGAAAATGCCTATTTCTTTTTAAAACTCGACTTTACAAGCATGAGTTCACAATCAGTTCAGTTGGAAATCAATTTATTTTGGTTCTAAATCACAGACTAACTTAACCACCACGGTGATTTCTTTCTTACAGTGCAGAATTACGGACTACGCAAAAAATATTTTTAAAGTGCTACGCTTGGTTTAAACGAGCAAATTTCTCGTTATGATGACGTTACATTCGAATTATTTCGAATTCGAGCTGTATGACTTTTGGCTCTGCGCGAATACTAATAAAAAAACAACCTAAAACTAGAGTATTAACTAGCAGAGGAAGCGGTGTGTAAACGGGACTGGGGTCAACGACTTACCGGCACTGTCCCGTTCAGAACAAGTACAATACAACCAATTTAATCTAATATAGTAATTCCTGCCTTATGGCTTTGAAAATACAAGTGCAAGGTTCTTCCTCTGGTTATGTGTATCCGAATTGAATCATAATTAGATACTGCTACCTTTTTTATTCGAGTTTGTATACAAAAACTTTTCCAATTAGATGTGCACTAAACAATGACTTTAAAATTATTTGTACCAATAACAACCGCTATTGATAATGGGAGCTGTTACACTGTCAATATTATTACGCGATATCGTCATTTTCACACAAACATTGATCATGTTGAGGGTAACGTGTCGTACGATTTGAACGTCGATTTTATGCTATGTAAATACTAGGACCGCGACACGATATTGTAGTAGACACCCCTCAAAGAAAAAATACGTTTAAAACACATAACACGTGTCATAATAAATACATAAATTTGAATGTTTGTCCAAAATATCCTAGATACCTTTCGAGATTCAATTTTGTAGTTTTAAACAATTCAGAAATCTTGTCACTCGTGTAATACTTAAACATCATAAACAATATCGTGGTGTGCATCATGTTTATGATCGTTATAGGTTTATAGAATAGATAGATAAAGAGAGATAATTAGATTTATAGGAACCTCAACTGTTAAACCACCTATTTAAATAAAAAATCTAACAATTAAAAGATTTTGATTTCGTTTTATTGCTATTTAAAAAAAAACCCTCAATTGAATATATTTGCGTACTTTCGATTGTTCATCCCCACTTTCACCCCCCACTGTTAAGAACACGCTCGATTAACCCCAGTTTCTGCGTCCGGAGTTAAAACATAAGTACTATAAAACCAGAACAATAACGTAAAAGGTCATCTAAGGAATACGATTTGATATCGATTTCGCTTAAGAAAATGCACCATAACCTTGACATTGTGAAAGCGTTTCTTGTCACGAAATCCCTCAAACGCAGACGGATTCCGTAATAAATTTTATTATTTTGCTTACTCATGCCAAGGCACCTTCTCTGACCAACAATTACCGATGCTTATGTGATGACTATCAAATACTAAACTTACCTAACATGAGTGGGTAAATATCGCTTAGTATCTTGATGAGTTTCTGTTTGTATTTAATTATAATTGCAAATGTATTAATGCAAACATTTCGATATACGTAATATATGTGCAGCTTACATATGGGATGTATGTAGATGTATGCGTTTTGGTAAGTAGGTGAGATACTCGTACCATAATCATGAATTGTAAGTGTTTCGAATGAGGTACATTTTCTGCAAATATTGTAGGTGAATCAATGTGGTGTGAATCAGTGTTTTGGTAATTTGACACATCTGGGTTGACTTCTGATGATCCTATCTTCAGTAAGGAAAACTACGCGAAAATAAACATGACAAATACAAATTACAATTAATATCTATTGTGAAGTATTTCAAGCAACTACTGTTATAAATTTGGGCAAAATAATTAATTTAGTTTAATTTTCTTATTACAGAACACAGTAAGAGCAATGAAACCAAGGATAAAACTAATTTTATTCATACTTTCTTCTTTCAGTTTCAATAACTTTTCCGAAAAGGCTCAATTTAAGGATGATAAATTCTGCTTAAATTTTCTAAAATAGAAGTAACAAATCTACTTAATTTAATTTGTTGGTTTGTTTTGCATTAAATAAAATCTTAATAAATCAAAATTATACTGGGACTGAGAAGTAAATTGTAAACAAATAATGGTAGATACAATAACTTGTATCAAAAAACCACGTTGGCTTGATTATCTACATATTGGTAGTACTAATATTGTACAAAAAGTATTTCATTGAAGTTAAAACAAAACAATTCAATTACAATATACGAGACAGATAACTTAACTGAGTCAGTTTAGTTAGTTTTATTTATTGTTTAGCAGCTATCTCAGAAGGTGCCAGTCGTGACGTGAATGACGCGTTAAATTTGTCAATTTCTAATAATACAAACAGTTATGTAACAAGTATCTAGTCTATTAAATCACGTTGCTAACACGTTTTTACTAAAATTGGTTTTATATTGTGATATACTTTCTGCTATGTAGGTACCTTATCATAAAAATTGGCAAGCTTTTGGTCATACACATAATCATGTATTTTTTTAATTAATTTATTAAACAGCCCCGGATATAAATCCTTAAGGTCTATCTTAGTAGTCACATTTAAAAATATATCTAAAAAACAAAGAATTTACAAATCATTCACCTTATTTACGAAGATTTTCCCTCGAATTGAAGAGATAAAAATGGTAATGTCGCCCAACTTATTTGATTAATATGTAGTCGTATTGTTAACCTATTCAAATTTTAAATAATTAAATTACCATGCTATTGATTTTACTGCACGAACGATATTGTTTTTTCAAAATATTGAAAATTGAAATCCAGGCTAGTTAGCTAGTCTGGTATCTAGGGAATAATACCAATGTATCATGTTTTATTATGAGAAAAAACATAAATTATAACAAATTCTACGTAAGTATCCGTAACATGGCAATGACGTCCTTTGCATTATAGTGCTTGATGGGTAGAGTCGATTGTATGACATAATTAAAATATACTAACATTAACTACAAAGTAATTGCTTTGCCTTCAATTACAAATTTTATGGTAAAAGTTATTTGCGGCGCGTTTTGAAGTACCTACGTGTGAAAAATAGACCAAGGTAAAAAATTACATTTATTAACAAAATTTTATCGCACATAAACTTGAGTACTTGGAGGACTTGTAATTAGTTTGTTACGTGCCTTGGTTAACCGACCGATCCGACCCGACAGGTCGAGGGTTCGAGTCTCGGGTTGCCGTAAGTTGTAGTTGCCATGTTTCTCAATGTGCCCGGATAGTGGCGACAGATTCGCATCCTGTCACACTGGGACTCTACATAAACATGCGAAATGCGGTGTTTAACATCTCTGCCAACCCCTCTCGAGGGATTACGGCGTGAGTTTATGTTATGTGAAATTTATCGCATACTTGTAATATAAAACTATAAAAAAGAAAATTTATTCTTTATTATTACTTTAATATAATATCTGCAAAATTTTCCATTAAATTTGATTCCATGTATTTTTTGTAGACGGTTAAAATACTATAAAAATTACTAGAATATCTTGTAATAAGCTAATCAAAATGTCTAAATGCTGATTACAAGTTCATCCGTGAGTATTGAGCTGCAATAATTTCTATTGTCGAGATAAATTGATAGTCGCACATCCGTGATATTAATTAGCGATCTATTTTGTATTAACGTCAATGATATTATACATCATTGATTAACGTCGACTAGCAGTGAAAATCTCTTACTCGAATATTGCTATTTTAGTGAAAACATTTTTAGTATATTTTATATACATTGTGGTATCAATTTATCATACTAGGATAAACTGGACTTTAAATAAAGATTTTTTTTTACGAAGTTCCGAATGGAAATACTAAATTTCAAACTGAGATATTTGAAGTCAAATAAAAGTTATCGCTTTAAGTAGTTATTTAAGATTTTATTGTCAATCCAAAACGTCAATATTCAATGAATGAGTCACAGCAGAGGAATTATAATTGCAACGTGACCTACGCCTTAGCGTCGGATATCGCGACGCTTCGTCTTACATAAACCGTGTTTAGCTGTAAGCATATATAAATACACGTTATTTCAGCTCAGACTTGCTGCTTCGAAAGCCTTCCAAGTGCAGGGTCAGAGTGAGGGCAAAGAAGATCTAGAGAACGCAAAGAAACGCACTGTAAAGTCACACTTTTAGTCGACTTTCAAACACGTGCAGCGATACTTTGTGTAAGCCTCTTAAGGCTGTTACCAATACGCAAATGTTTAGTGTACTTTACAAAATAAGATGAATGCTCATTTTATTTTTACCTTTACTTTAATTTAAATCCATAGAGGTAAACGATGGGTAAACCAAATATAAACTTTTTTCTAAAAACTCAATGCCAAAGACTCATTTTGATATGCTTTTACCAAAGAGCGAAGGATTTTAGCACAAACTATGAATAGACAGATTGCAGATTTGAGTCATTTAGTCAAGTTATGCGTATACTCTATACAATCTATTGTACTATAGGTGAAGCACGTGTTAATGATTTCTACTAGCCTAATTCTAGGTTAGGTAGGATTTGGAATCCAATTAAGGTATTATAACGAAGTCTTGGTCTATCTACACTAAATATATCCCTACGGATTATAATTCAAGTTGAAACATTTTGGAATAAATACATGTATAAAGTACGACTTTAAAACATTTTTTGTAGTTATGTATATAGTATATTGACGAAGGTAAAAAAACATTGCAAATTTTGTTATAAAATTACAATATCTTTGATTTTAAATATTGAGGACATAACAGTTTAAATTCAAAATTTACAAGTTGGTAAAAATGCGAATCAAATTATGTTCGTTGCTTAAACCGCCCCGAAGCCGCCGCAACACCGATTTTGGCAAAATAGCAGGGATATTGCAATTTGCTGTTGCAAAGGCAACCTCATATTTGCCTTCAATTATTTATTAAAACTATTACTATTTTAAACAAAGGAACTCTATTCCATTGGATTTTTACATAATGTTTCATTAATAAACTTTAATAGTGCCCTGAAAACCTGTCGGAATTTTTTCGTGGAAATTCCCTGGAGAGATTTTTTGTAAAGAATGGAACGAAGTTTCCGAGGGATCATTAATAACGAGAAAAACAGGGAAAGGTAAGAACCCTTCCTTCACCTTGAGAGCTTTATTAAATGTATTTAGGATGTTTCAAGAAAGTAAAAAAAGAATTTGTAGCTAGATGGTTCTCTCGAATTTAAAAAGGTAGGAACGGTAATTCATTTGTTTCTTTTAGCTTATTTCACAAGGTATTGCATTTGCATTTCATATAAAATTAACCTTTCAGGTTTCAAGCTTCATGTCTTAAAACGTTTTCCCTTTTTTCGCGCCTTCACAGAAACCTTAGAATTCACGTGTTTGCCGACAACCCATGCAATTTGTAACGTAACTAAAAGCGTGAGGATGCCGAGGGTTGGGTGGCTTCTGAAATGGACCGTTTATTAGTTTCGTGTGGAGCCTTGACCTTGGACCTGGTGGAAGGTCGAGGCAAATGGCGATATGCCTAGTCCGGGTGTAGCTGCCAGCCATTAATTACGTTATGCCTTACTTAATACCTTTGCAGTAAAAAGTTTCGAACAATACATGAAACTGTAAACATTTTCGCCTCAATAAAGCTTGAAGAATTTTAAATTTTCTGACTCTTTATGAGTTTAGTTTTATGAGTAAAACTAGAACTCCCTAAACTCATAAAATAAGCGATTTTGTGACCAATCGCATTGATATGCAGTACGTTGTAGTCTTTTTAAATTCGTGAAATGATTTCAATATCAGCTATTTGGCCGTAATCCAAAAGAATGTACAATTAAGAAGTCTTGGCTTCTTCAGTGGGTAGGTAACGGAATATTTATTTGCAAATTATTTCATTTGGTATGGTAAACTATTACGATAAAAAACTCAAGTACAATACAATTTACAGGTTAAAAGCTATACCAAATGTGTCCGTTAAGTTTCAAGTTATATTTTCATATCAGCAGGGGGCACATACAATCCTGAAGACCAGTATTAGTTTTATTAGGTCATTATTAAATTTTGGTACAAGATTTTCACTTTTCTTTGTCTTCTTTACTAATGTATAGTTTTTTCATTTTTCTCGGTCAGTTTGTTACTTTTATGTTTGCTATGCGATGCAGCTTAATTTTCTAATTAAATTGTTGGTTATAAAGCTTTGTTCCACTCTTTGATACTGGTAGATAATATCACTTTGAGCCGTTTTAAGCTTTCTATTTTGAAATTAATCAATGGTTCTTATATCTATAATATAAAAATGAATCGCAAAATGTGTTGGTAAGCGCATAACTCAATAACGCCTGGACCAATTTGGCCAATTCTTTCTTTTAAATATTCGTTGAAGTTCAAGGATGGTTTTAACGGCGACAAAAATTCGAATAATTGCCGGAAAAACTATAAAAACAGCCCTTTTCTCTTTCCCATACAAAAGGTTTTGTTTTCTATATGACAGGACGAAGTCTGTCGGGTCCGCTAGTTGTTTATACAAATCAATGCTAAGCATCAAGCACCTAACATATAAGAACTTCGTATAGACTACACATTTGTACATACAAAACCAGCGTGAACATGTACTATTGTTTACATTCGTCTACTTATTAGTTTTGTAAAACAATTTGTTAAACTTTTGTAAACCGTGTTAATTAACTCGGTTAAAATGCTCGTTTAAATGATCTAAATATGTATGAGTTATATAAAACGAATTTTGAAATTTTCAACCCTTCTTAAGGGATTACTGCGTGAGTTAATGTTAAGTTTGAAATTAAAAAATATTAAAACTCATAGTAAATTGGACGATTTTACTTAAATCTAATAAAATAAATTTTCTATGTTTTGTAAATTCCTACGTAAGAAGTTTTACATAAGCGTGTTGACAACAACTAAATAAAAACTCATCGCTGCGTTTCATGGTGAAGAAATCCCATAAGTAGGTAGTAGCTATCTAATTTAAAATCCCATCTAAGTATTACCGAGCTGACCATTGTTACGAAAACCATGAAAAACGTAATAACTTAGTATCAGTGAAAAGAAGCCATAAAAACGAGTCCATATGTGTAATGCATGAGTACTAAAATAGATCTGTGCCACATGCCACTTTATCTATGGGTATTTAAAGAATGCACCGTTGTTTGTGATGGTAATTTTGATGGTAATGGTCGTATTGTTGGTCCGGTTTCGTTACTTAAGTGTTGCTACACTGCTGGAACTGTTGGTGTGTTATGTAACTTTGTCGTTTTGTTACACTTGTATTCAGTATATAAGCTTTACCACGCAACACTAGGCCATTTATTACACTTTAATATCTCGTTACCAGTTTATGTCAAATTTATTTTGTTTTTATCGATATTTTGCAACGCTTTCTATTAATTAATCACCTGTAACTTTTACTCCATTGCATTTGAGTTTATTAACATTTTTTAACTGAACTTTTAGAGGTATTAAGGCGTGACCAGAATGAGGTTTCCGTGTGAACAAAAAGGATGCATCACATCAAAACGCATTTAATACTGCATGGACAATAAACATAAACAATGGACATATTTAAAGGACGCGACAGTTTAAACGAGTGATGTGACTTTTTAGCTCATTTAGGAACAACACTAGAGAACGTACACCTTCCAAAAAATTGCGACCAAACACTTATTGTTGCATTAATTTTCTCTACGAGCCTATTTTGGCCAGAGCTTTTTGAGATTTCATGATACGAGGTAAATCTAAGCACGCGATGCCTCTAGTAAATAAAGTATTACATATTACGTACATGAGCAACGGTAAACGCTCATGGGTAGACTATGCTTGTTTTCTACTAATTGTAACCAGGCTTACTTGCATCTTGAGTTAATGATGAGAAAGGACCACAAAGTAAGCTAAGTTTATGTACAAAAAGCTGGTGAACAATCTATTTGGCAGTTTGTATATTATCTCTTTCCATTACATCTCAGTAAGCCGATACCATCTTTAAACCGCAACGAGGTCGACGTCGACACAAAAAATGAAGTACATTGAACTTTCACGAACAATTCTGCATAACAGGTTTTATCTTGGAAGTAAATTTTAACATCTGCAGTTTAATGACTCTATGTAATTAATGTTTTTGCTCGACATGGATTACATGTTAGTTAACTCACTTGTATGTATGGGGCGTGATGTGAGATAAGACGTAATTGATTGCTGTGGTTAATATCACTATCTTGTTTTAGGGTTCCATAGACAGATAAAAACCATACAGTTTGCGGAGTCTATGATTTTTATTGATCGTCATTTACTTAGAGAGAATTTATACTAGAAGACGCTATGAAAAAGAATTAATTATGTTTATTGTTTTATGTATCTATCTAATAATATGCCCTGTTTGTATTTCTGAGCTGGTTCTTAATAAACATAAATAAAAATAAAAGAACAAAGACCAGGTGTTCCGTATCACAGGTACGGTTATTTTTGAAAAGGTTAAGTTTATTTATATAAAGATATGTATTCAGAAAGAGTAGCAGGTGGTCGAGTGAAAACAATGGATTTCAAAGATCGTTTCCAGATCTAGTATAATATAATATAGCTGGGTTTAAGGTTTGTAGGTCTTGAAATTTGTCTTTTATACTGCAACTGAAATTATATGTTTTAGCTTGGAAGTTTACGCAGTTATTACAACTATTTATATATCAGTTATTATAAATTTAAAATAGCATACTCCGTTTTGTTTTTTATTTCGCTTGTTTTTACTCATCAATGGTTTACTATTATTATGCGATTTAGATTTTTTTTCTGATCACGATACTTTTCGCCTTTTCACACGTCACAGGTAGCTTAAGTTAAATATAAAAATATACACGGGGAATGACAATAAGAGTTGTTATAAACAAGGTTAGTAGCCAGTACATATGTTACAGTTCATGTAATAGCTAGCTGTAATCTCTTCCGCATATGAATCAATCAACAATACGCATTATTCTATGTATTTTTTTCACCATGATACGTTACTGACCTAAAACTATTGAACTACATTCAATTTCGCATCTGACTGCAAACTTTTCATAGTTATTACCAAAACGGTACTCCGCCATACACAAATATGAACATAGCTACACTTCATACATACATGGTACATAGTTCTAATGTAATGATTCATCGATTATTCTACCGTTCTCATAATTAGATTAGGTTAGACAGTTACTCGCACAGGTTTGTGAACCTTGTTCTTATTTAACAAGCATTCAGCTTTTCATACGTTCGTAGAGCTGTAATTATCGAAGAGAAACCGTAAATCTCACAGTCATTAAGATTTTTATAGATAATTTGCATCGAATTAACTTGCCGGTTAGGCTACAATTACATCTTAGATGGATTTTATAGAAAATATCGCATTAAATACACGATGCATTAGATTTAAATGAGGACGTAGTAGCTCAGTTTGTTGCGTGCCTTGGTTAACCGACCGACCAGACCCGACAGGTCGAGGGTTCGAGTCTCGGGTTTTTCGTACGTTGAAGTTGCCATGTTCCACATAGTGCCTGGATAGTGGCGGCAGATTCGCAACCTGTCACACTGGGACTCAACATAAACATGCGGTGTGTAACACCTCTGCCTACCCCTCTCGAGTGGTTAATTACGGCGTGAGTTTATGTAATGTATGTATATATGTAAATACACGATAGAGTAGGTAAAAAATTATGATATCATTGATGAACAAAAAAATTGTAATTGAATTGTTATTTAATTACCTATTTTTTGTTTTGAAATAATATAAATATTTATACTATAACCCCAAGATGGAATTAGGAGTAGTTTTACTTTTAAAACTTTAGATTTTTTTATTCTAATTGGAGATTAGATTACCGAGTCGAGTTGCTCAATTTGGTGCTTTATTGGGGAGATATAGGGTTGGTTGCATTTAGTTTACTTCTAAGACTATAAGGTCGCTTGTGGTCATCATAAGACATAAAATGTGTTACTTTTTAAAAAGAACTCGACCAGTGTAAACTCACCTTAACAAGAAAATCATTATTTTAATTTACTTTATAACTTGTGACTGAAAGCATCTCAAAGTTTCCTTCCTTTGACCTACAATGGTTTCGTCAACCTTTCTATTTCAGTCTTATAACTAAAATAGACTAGAGACCGAATTTAATAACCTATAATTGCGAACAGATAATAATT
The DNA here is from genome assembly GCA_949316135.1 of Choreutis nemorana. Classification (NCBI taxonomy): domain Eukaryota; kingdom Metazoa; phylum Arthropoda; class Insecta; order Lepidoptera; family Choreutidae; genus Choreutis; species Choreutis nemorana. The sequence continues at coordinate 2,976,521 of OX438603.1, read as the reverse complement.
TAATAGTTTTGTACCATTTAGTATCACTACTCATTTGACTAGAATTATAAATGCTATAATTATATGCCTATTTCTATCGAAATGCTATCACCTACGTAGTTTTGGACTATTTCCGATCATCATTAAATATTTACATGACTATTTGTCATTGTTTCTGTAGATACTAGAATAGATAATAAATATATAATAATAGATAATAAATAGATAATTTAGATTTTGAATATAATAGGCAAGTGTTTGCTTATTACCTACATCTGATATTAAGTGAAGATTCAGGTTAAGGTCTAAATTTGGGCAGGTCTCAATGAGAGATTACATTGTCTTTGGACTGGACTGGGGGGACAAGACCGTCTGAGTCCAGGGTTATACAGAGGTCTTACAGAAAGTTTTAAAGGTTACGACAACATTAAACAATACCGAATGTTATTAAGAAAATAAGTCTTTGTGTATAATATTATACGTTAGATATAGTACCTACATGTTGAAAAAGTAACACTATTATTAATGAATGATAAATAAAAAGTAAATTTGGCATTTCAAATAGATTTTTGGAACATTCAAAAACTTAAATTTTGGCTTTTTGATTTGAAATAAAACCAACAATGGGCTAGTAAAAATCAAATAACGGCAAACAATTTATAATGATCAACAATCCTGATTTTATCACGGTATAAATTAACATACGGCAGTAATTCACTTTCAGTGAATCGAATTTGAATGTAATTGAATTTCATTGGTTTATATTTTAAAATTGAATAACACAGTCAATAACAATACTCAACTGTAACTAAATCTTTGTACTTAGTATCTATTGAGAATTAAAAATAAATGGTTTGCGATGTTCATTATGTAGATACGGTATTTTAGGTCAAAAGATGTAAAATTATTCACGTCGGTGCGCGATACAATGACGGCACCATGTTTAATATGTAATTGCAGTAGGTAAATGATTCTACAACAATGGTTAGGTCGGCCATTTTGATTCGGAAGAAAGTGTCCACACAATGGACCCGTTTCTTTCATAATGACGGAAATTCTAAGTATAGCCAGCAATGCAATTAAGCCAATGCTTATTTCAATCTGATATTTCTTTTCTAAAGTGTCGTCATCAGGATTAAATTGGAGTGATGGGCTCTAAAAGAGGATTATGCCCTTCTCTTGATTCTGTCATTCTGACGGGTTGGGGTTTTAAGAATTAATTACAAGAGCGAACAACTAAGGGAGAAAAAGGGTCAGAAACGCATTGTTAAGTTTATTACAATTACGAGTAGCTTCAGTATGTATGTACTAAAGTTTCTTAAGGAATGTACAAATAGTTAAAACATTTTTAACTTTAATAATATATATAGTGACATTGTTAATAATATTAACATGCCAGGTTTGTTTCGGTCTTATTTATTGGTGTCGTGGTCATTATTTGGTATATTTAAACACGTACTTGGTATTATTATTATTAGAAAATATTTGATAAATATATTACGTAGCCACTTAATGTATTCATACCACTTTTATTTTAGTAGTGAAGATAAACATTATTGAAATATACTAGTATATTCTCAATAAACAGAGGTTTTAATTTTGTATTTCCTCATACGGGTTTTGTTGATGTTGAAATTTTACGCACATCTAAAAGTTTTAGTATTTATTTTGATTAATAAGTAATTAAGTTTATTGTCTTTTTTACAAAACACGATAGTATAAATAAACTAACTGCTCTATCATAGTTCTGTGATCCAATTTGATAATTTCCCTCCAAAGGCAGTCAGTTTAATTAGAAATGTATTTATGGCCCCACCATTAACAGCAGGGTAGGATACATCGTTCGCATGCAATTTACCTAATTACAGATAGATTACTTGTCTACTTTTTGTTTATTTATGTTAGTTCGCAAAACCTATTATACTCCCAGTAATTCAGCCGAAATATATACGTACAGGCGGAATACTGATTAGAATTCGCTTCATGATTAGAATAATGATTTAGGCTAACAAATTAGGAGTGGCTAGGCAGGAATGTACTGCCCAAACACATTGATATGCATCAGATAACTTTTATAATGGATAAGTCCGTCAAAATGTGTCGTTTAATTCATGATAATCCACCTACTATGTTATTTATTTATACATCTACTATTCTACAACGTAACTATTACCGATTATAAACACAACAATAGTTAGAGTACGTGTTGATAACAAAATTCTAACTAGAGTAAAGTTCGTGCTGGCTTGCTCTTTTCTACAAATGTTTTATGCATTCACAAACGTATGTTATTGACGCATTCTAAATTTAGCACCGGTGTAGTTTTTCTGAGCTTTCGGCGACGAGATGTAAAAAAATGTTTGTGTTGTCAGAGGGAGTCATGTAATCGAATCTATGAGCTTTCTATTCTACATAATGATGCGGGCTGGCAAGTCTCACCAAACCGGTTGGCCCTTCATGCCGACGTCGGAGCGGTCAAGAAAGAGCAGACTCCGCAAGTGCATCGCTCCCACTCAGCTAAGCGTCCAAACAAACGCATACCATTTCCTATTGCAGCTGATATCACCGGTCATCTTCTTCATTCACTGCACATTTTCCAAGGAGTAACTGTCACTGAGAGCTTGTATAAGTGTACGAGACGAGCTACCCGTGCTGACGCCCGCGCCCGACTGCCGGCTCCACCGCCCAGTCGCTCGCAGAGACAAAACCAGAACGAATTCTACGGCCTTATTACTAAGTTGCTTCTTTCCAAACTGAACCTTGTCTCCTGGTGAGTAAGGTTCGAATTTTAATCATCATAATAATTGTTTACGTTGACTTTTTAGCAGAATTTAGCTGAAGAGTGCTTGGTGCAGAGGAAGAAAGTAGGTGCATTTCCCATGTTGGATGCTGCTCGGAAACTCGGTCACATCGGAATATGATTAAATAATGTGTGATCCGGTAAGTCGGTCAGCGACACTTCAGGCTCGGTATCGATTCGGTTTAGGTTCTATAATGGCTCCACTTCCACAACAACCCCTCCTCGTCTGGAATGCGGGATGCGGGACAATTCACAGATGATTTGCGATTAGTTTTGTTTAATTTTAAGAACTTGTCTGAGAAAACTAAACTTTTGGTAAATGAATAGTTATATTGACTAGATGTAGACTGTTTTTGGTGGCACTGAAATTTTTGGAATTGAATCTAAGTAGACGTTACGTTGTCTATTTTATCTCCTGCTTATGTACCAACTATATATTATTACGTGAATAAAAATGTTAAACTTAGTATGAGTTTAGATAATAATCCCTACAATTCGGCTTGTACAGTATACAAGCTTCTAAAATACAAAAACTTAAAGTCATTCTGCGTTATAAATATGTATTTATTAAGGCTTAATTTTTCTGACATAAATAAACATGGAAAGTGGAGATTATGAAATATGAATTTTAATTAAATCCACGTGTAATACTGAAATTGTGTATGTATTTTCCAGTTAATTTCATATTCCCATGTTTATGTATGCAGCACGTGCTCACAGGTTTTAGGTAGAGTCGCTCTACTCTACATTACATAAACTAGAAAATAGAGAACACAAACATTTTAAAAATATTTACAAACACAACCAGTTCAATAATATAACCAATTCATAATTATTCTGTTTAGGTGTTGTTTTAATAATATATTAATTAACAGGTAGCAAGTTTTTATCAGTATCCCATATTCTATTGTTATGATTATGAACAGACTGCGACATATTATTAATGATATTATAAGTTAAAACAAACATATTTTATGGTTGTGTTAATTAGTATCATTGTAAGGTATACATAATAATAAGTAGGTACACACAAGCGTTCAAGCGATGGAAATTGGCATGAACTTTCATGAACACGGAGAGTTGGAATACTTGGAATGGAAAATATTATTACAAAAGTATTATACATTTTAACAGATGTGAACAGTATGCGCCGCACTTTTGTATATTTATTGTTTACCTGTATTGAGTTTCATTACATAAACTCCTAAATAAAAGAGACGAATGTTGTCAATGGTTGCAAAGAACAAATAAAAGATAGTTTGTGATACTAAAATCATTTTTTTTTCTTTTAATAAGATATGGGAATAAGCTTTTACTGTTAAATCTTTTTTAAATATGTAAGTACCAGTCCTAGTCGATTTTTTTTTCTTTTATTTTAATTTTTTAAATGTCAAATACTCAACAGGTCAAGGATTCCAATCTCGGCGGGATCGGAACTTTGCGTTATTGGCAAGGCGCATTGTTTCTCTTATCGGTCTTATATGTAGTATTCATATCTATAGGTATGCCATATCGTTGCTTAGAACCTGCAACACAAGATTCTATTATCTTGCTGCAGGGCTAAGTCAATGTGTGTGCCTATTATTATTTTATGTGAAAAAAAAAAATCTGATATATTTTCAAGAGTCAGTTAAGGTGCAATAGTAAAATCTACTCGTTGATAGATTTTTAATTTTTCAGTCTTTTTTATTTAATAGATACAAATGTAATCTCTTAAGCTTAAGCCTCTTATCCTATTCCTCCCTCCTACTACTACTTACCTACTTACTCGTACTACACTACACTACTCCTATACTACTTGTATTTATTGCGATTGTGTCATTTTTCATCTTTAACTATGTAAGCTCGTTTGTATTAAAAAAACGTCGATCTTATTTATAGGTTGCATTGCTTTGAAAATGTATATCTGATATATAAATGTGATAGAAAAATGAAGTACTCTGATTGTGGCCTCATGATTTTCCAATGAACCATAAACGAGTTCCGCACAGATTAAAAACCTTTTTTTCTAACTCTACTGACACCACAATAGTTTTTTTTGGCGATCCACGCACAGATCTGCTCTCATTTCTCAATGTCATGACAACAATGATTCATTGAACTTTTTTCACGGTAGGTGAAAAATTACGCAGTTTAAATTTTTAAATCATCTTAATATATAGCTATGGAAGTGTCAGTGTTATTTAGTCATATCGAGAGGTTTAAAAGCATAAAGCTTTTAACCCTATGAAAGAATGAGAAAATTATTAGGTTACTATAGCAACATGATAGATAGAAGTTAAGAAAGAAACCAATAGATCCTTAATGTTAAAACAAATGACAATAGATCAACTTAAACATTTCTCCAAAAACATTCCGATAATTTCCTTTAGTGTTTTAGGTATATTCGAGTCTCAATAACGATATATTTGGGCTGATACAGTAAAACTTGGTTGGACAACTTGTTGGTCTACAAATCTGAGACTGATTTCAACATAATGTGATTTTATTTCCCTCGGGTTGAACGATCCGCCTCTTGGAAGACGGGTAGTGTTTATTTTTATTGCAGGACAGTATCGAGATCTTCTAATTGAATTAGTTCCAGAGTATTTTTAGAGGTAAACTGAGCGAGATTTTGGTTTGAATAGAAATTGTCCTACTACATACTGCGAATATATAGGGGCTAGTGTATCACTTGATCAAATTGAGATATATCCGGTCCATTCCTATCATTGAAGTCCTTTTGTGGTTTTAGAGGTTAGCTTGTATGAATACTGTGAAGAGTTGTTTTTACTAATTTAAGTTGTTTTATATTTACTTCTTCGAGTATAAAGTTATTAAGAAGGAAAGGGAATTTTGAAGGGAAGGGGATAAGGAGGAAAGGAATGGTAGGTATCATTACTTTATAGAGACATTTGAGGATTTTTTAAGAGCAGGGATTGATGAATCAATTTTTGCTATCACGCTTGTCCATGTTTTTAGATAAAAGTATTGTTAGTAATGTTATTCACATTGATTATAAGGCATTGAGTTGGATTAAGTTTCAATGTATATCGAGACTCAAACCAACAGGAAAATACGTATATTTTCCAATTTCCTAAAGCTCACATAGATTCCACGAAAACTCTTAAAAATCCAAACATCTGTATCTATTGAAGTCGGGAAAGAGAGGCGTCATTCCCAAATATTATAAATAGGAAGCGCGATGTAAATTTTCAGTTGATATTTTTATCGCCGACCTGATTATGAGTCAAATTGAATGAAGTTTCAGAAAAATTTACTGATATCAAACTTCTGAAATATTAATAAAGAAGAGTTGGAACGATAGGGCATAATGTGCACAATTGCGAAACGGTTATAAACATTAAAGTGGCTTGAGGCTTTGCGTACATTTTATGTAGGTGTAGAAAAAAGTTTGCTTTCGTAAAATTGTTTTTAGTTTAAAGTACCTTTTTAAACGAAGTAGCTTTCCTATAGTACTAGTATGTACAAAATATTTATGTAAACAGTGTAATGTATAAACCACAGTGCTATTTGATACACAGCATTCTGGAAAATATAAGTATCAAAATCCTTCTTCAAATTATTTTAGTGATATTGAAACATGGTATTGAATCATTTGGGAGTGAAAATGTGAATCATGTTAGAAGTATAGCTCAGTCCAGAGTTGTTCCATTGCCAAATAAACCCATTTCTTATTAAACTACGTTCAATAATATATGTTTTCGAGGAAAACTAAAATTTCTAGTTATTTATTGTATGTTTACGGCAGATTTATTTATTTTCACATATACATTATTAACTGCAAATAACAAGGACGTTGGTAATTAATCAGAAACTAAACATCTTAGTCAATATATTCTAATTTAATTTAAATAAAACAGTTATAAGCGTTAGGTAAGTTTGTATTGATTGATTTTTGTGGTTAGGGTTCAATAGTTGGCCTTTCTGAAATAAATAAATTGGGGTCAGTTACATCCTTTACTATAACTTACTATCACATGGGTCGTATGTTTATTTCATTCAGTAGAGTAGAACTAGTCATAGGAAACAAATAAAATCATTCCAACAACATAACCTCAGTTATGTATTTCTATGCTCAGAAATGTTTTATTGACTGCTAGCATTTGTTATGGCTCATATTTTATTAAAAACGATTTGTATTTATTTAATGAGAATTTATGATATGGATATGGTGTCATGGACACCTGGCAATACCGACAGGCTGTGTGCCAGCGATAGGAAAACAGCCTGTTATGTCGCATGGTCCCTTGGCATTCAGCCAAGCGGGTGCATTCTACATGAAACTGAGCCAAATCGCATGCCGGTTTATACCTTTTTTTCTGTGTTGCCATTGGATTTGCAGTACTTACGTTTTTTATGTTCGTAAATCCAGTGTTTAACGGTCAATCTCCGTCAATCACTATGTGGTTGAAGACAGTAAAAACAGAAAATGAATGTATTTTTTGGTTCGTTAGATTATTGTGGGCAGGATGTTTACATGTTTGTTATTTCAGTTCCATTGTTATCTAAACTCTAGGTTGTTACGATTTACAGCACAATAACCATTACATTAGGTACAAGCTGGGTATTCTCGATCCAATGTAAATAAATAAAAGAAAACAATTAAACAATAGTGATCAATAAACCTGGGGTGCTTTGTTTTAGTAAATAATCAGGGGACTCTGGCAACCACATTCATTCGAAAAAGAACTACTACTCTACATATACAAAAGATTACTACAGTGATTTGTAATAACGACTTCAATTCCTTATCTACACGGTAGAGGGCGCTTTGTAAAGATTTATTTCAATTTGTAAACTGCAAAAGCAGCTATAAATCATGGTAAACACACAGAACATCATGTTCTTTGGCTGTTAGAGTTTTTATTTAATCCATGGGTATGGCTGTGTACACTTCAGTCCACCAACTTAGCTACTGTTAGATAGAAAACATTATTTTTAAAGAAGAATGTGTACGTTTAGATAATAAAGGTTGTCTATTAAAACTGTAGGTATGTGCCTATTTATATCATAAATTATACAATGAAAATAATTTAAAGGAGTGCAGGTGGTATAGTGCTTACCACTCTACTGTGATTGCTAGTTGTCTACGGACTTATGCGTATAATTAACACTTTTATTGCATCATATTGTACAGTTAATATAACAAGAAATTGAGTGATAGGTTAACCTTTTATGTTCTATTGAGGAAGAAAGAATAAATAAATAATAAATAACCACATCACGACACACACATTGACTCAGCCCTGCAGTAAGTATCGTAAGAACTTGTATCGCAGGTGCTAAGCAACGATATGGTTTAGAATAAATAAATAAGAATACAACATCCAAGACCTGTAAGCGAAACAATGCGTCTTGCAAATAACACAAAGTCCCGCCCCCGCCGGGATTCGAACCCCGAAAGAAAATACTAAGGAACTTTTATTAAGTCTATAGTTTATTCAAAAGTGATCTTATAGTAAGGTATGTATTTGTTAGGGTAAGGTCACACGTGTTAGAGTAAATCAAGTTTCCTTTCTCTTTGTTATCGATACTTTAAGACTTCAGGTAATATAATCACTTGTTGTTGAGTTTACTTGGAATATTGTTATAGCGGCTATACACGGTGAGCCATGACCCGCCATTCGGAAATGGCTTTTGACACGATGCGCCATTAAGATTAGTTATCGTGTAGAAGGGTGGTGGCGTCAGATGGCTTCGCATTACTATTTTTGAATGGTGAGAGATGGCCCATCGTGTAGAGCCGCCAATAGAGGAAGCAACGAAACACGTGCTAGGGCGGCTATAAAGGTAGGTAAAGGGTGTTAACCCCCCGTATTTAAACTTGAAAAATAAGGCTATAAAACACATTATGAAGAATAATTAATTAAAACGCTTTTCCATATTCTTGACCAAAGTATTAGTTAAAGATAAGTTTATTCAAAAAAGATAAAAATTAGGACCTGCGTAGGTAGAAACGTGTGTGATATAAGTTACAAGGTGGTAGTATACATAGGAAAGTTTTTGTATTACATTTTCAAGTTATTTTATAACAATAACTTGGTAACTATTTAAAGTCCTAAATAAAATAACTTCTACTACTATTGATCGCTCTCTAACGTGTGTCATAGGTATAGGACTGGCAATTAAGGCTTGAGAGTTTTATTTTGATGCTCGGTTAAGGTTTCTCCAAACAGAACGCGTAAGTTCTTAGCGCCTTGCCTGCGCTTTATAGAGTTATAGCGTCGCGTTTTAACGCCGCGTTCTTTTAACGTCAAACTGACAATATTAGAATGACGTCAAAGCGTTTTGATGCCGCGTCAGAGCGTTGCGTATAACTAGCCCCGGCATTTAGTTTGACAACATGAACCGTCAAAGAACAATACAATTCGGCACAATAGCGCGGCTTCAAGCTAGCTACCTGACGCGAGCTAAGTATGCGTTCTGTTGGGAGAAGCCTTACAGAGCCCGTGAAAATTTCAATCGAGGGGTATAGTTGTATTTACTTTCTCCAATACCTAGCCTCTTTTAAGTAGAATATATTATTTGTGTTCTTTGGATTTTAATGTTATTTAGCTCAATAAAAACTTTGAACAGTAACTAGTGTACAACTTTTTTTAGTAACTTTGACGTGTTATAAAAAATGGAGACCTCGCGGCCTAGAACAATCCTTCAGCCCTTTCTGGACCAAATCCTGTCAATGTACCAAAGCATTCATATACTATTTAATTCATTATGTTTTAACAAACATCAACAACGAAAAAAAGTGCTCAACATCTTCGAAGCGGCAAACGACTTCACTGATATAATGGGGTCTTTATTTTGAATGGAATTCTTTATTCGGGGTAAGTCAAGTGAACGATACGAGTGATAAGTCAACGTCTAATTTAAACTACTGCTCATCCATCAGATAGCGTAGGCTTTATACTCAGCGCGATGTATGCTATGACCTACTTTTGTTTGGACCCAAATCAACACTCCAACTTTGACTGAATACATACTTATCAAAGTTGCCGCGCAATTGCTATTAATATTTCGACGGTGACATTTTGACCTTTAAGACTTATTACTGGGATGTGTGGATAGCGTTGTTTTGAAACTATTGATAACGCTTTCTGTTTTGAACTGGTACTTCTATCCTGAATACACATAAATAAACTGTCAACAAGTTAATTACTGTGTCTAGTCTACTTCAAAAATTAAATAATAACTAACTACAATATTCAGACTTCTTTCTTGTGAAAAATCTTCAAATGTGACATACTATGAGGTTCGATCAGATACAATAGATTACTATAGTGATTTGTACAAGCGATCTTCATCATCTATTCGGTAGAGGTGCTGGGCGCTTTGCAAAGATTTATACGTAGCACTGCAGTCGTTAGCGTTGATAGTTTGTTTTATAAAACTCATGGTAGATACAAAGAAAAGTTAACACAATAATAAAACAAACATGTATTCGCTTATTCATAATTTTTATTAACGACTATATTAGTAAAATTCGAGTTAGAAATATAGATAATTGGAAATTCATCCGAAATCTGATGTCTTCTGCTGGACAAACAATTTTAACATCTAACGGGTAATATTTGTAAATAAATTAGCAAATAAAGCACACCACTGGCCATTTTATGGTAAATTTATTTGTTATCAAACAGATATCTGACAGGTATGAGACTCGATAGGCAGTAGGTGCATAAAAATGTAAATTGCCTAATGTTTTTGCATATTCCAGGGTGGTTGACCTCATTGGCAGCCTCCGACCTACTTTCATCTCACGTTAGTGCTGACTGTTGACATCACATAGCCTATTTTTGCCTTTTAGTTGAACATTACAAGTGTACTTCACTAAAAAAACTTGTATACGCGACAAACTATAGTAGTTTTGTACAGGAAATGCGCAAATGTTGAAATGTGAAAACTTGCATGTTTTTTCCTAACCTCATCTTATTTCTTTCATTTTATATACGTTCTTTCTATTTCAAATTTCTGTTTAGGTTTATAACTTTAATTACGAGTATTGTTGGAATAACATCGAAAAGAGATAATTAATTAAATGTAAGTTCAGAACTGTGTACTTGACTTACTGTGGAATTCTGTGATTCAGATGATTTTTTCAATGACAATTTTTGCAAGATGACCGCTCGTTAGAAGGTATGGATATCTGACACTTTCAAAAGCAGTAAATGTTATTTTTACGGTTCGAGATATGTATAATAATCATATGCACGTGATGAACTTTTTAATGCAGACTGTAAACAATATAACCATCCATTAAACTCTTCACATTGTATCATAATTTATGATGAACACTGGCAACTTTTTTCAATTTCTATCATAAGAAAGGGTCGATTGATAAGAAAGGGGAATTAAAGCACGGAAGAGGTACCTTTAAGTATCTACATATATAATTTATATTTACGGAAAGCTTTCAAGGTACATAGATAGATCCTATGTACGTTGAAAGCTTTCCGATAAAACAAACAAATAACAGAACCATTTGGCTCGAATCCAGACATTCTTTCACCCCACATAATTATCTCCCGAGGTTTCTATTTTCTACCCAAGATAGATATCAGTCTAAATATAGCCATGCCCTCCCTTCCAGATCCGTGAATATTGACAAGGTAAGTGACTATTTACTTCATTATCTAAGAATATTCTGTAATAGGTTATGATTCCTTGACGATTTTGAACTTGCAGAATATTATCCTATTTTTGATATTTCAAGTAATATTTATAGTTCACAACACACGACGGACGTGCGGAGGGGACGTGGTAGCTCAGTTTGTTACGTTCCTTGGTTAACCGACCGGCCCCACGTGGCAGGTCGAGGGTTCGAAGTCTTGGGTTGCCGTACATTGAAGCTGCATGTTCCTCATTGTACCCAGATGGTGGTGACAGATTCGCAACCTATCACACTAGGACTCAACTTAAACATGTGAGATGCGGTATGTAACACCTCTGGCTACCTCTCTCGAGGGATTAATAACTTCATGAGTCTATATATGTATGTTTTATAGTTATTGAATTAGGTCACGGCATAGGACAGATTATTTATCTTAATATTTTCAGCAACTTTTCCTTGTTTACTCACCTCTTTACGCTACTCTTATATAAAAGACCTCTGTGGCACAGTGGTGTGAACAGCCGACTGCTACGCTAGAGGTTCTTGGTTCGAATCCCGGCGGGGGCGGGACTTTGGGTTATTTGCAAGACGCATTGTTTCGCTTACCGTTCTTGGATGTTGTATTCTTATCTATGTAGCATATTCCATAACGTTGCTTAGTGCCTGCGATACAATATTATATCTTAGTGCAGTTGATACAATATATGTGTCGTGATGTGGATATTATTATTATTATTTATTGAAACGTAGTTCTAAATTATTTTCATTATTTAAAATTTAAAAACCGAGATGAATTTGTGCATTGAATTAGTTAATGAAAGTCATATTACCCAAACTGATTAACTCAGAACTCATTAAAATCCCACACACATAATAAAGTCGATCTTTCAGCTCATGCAAAGTAGCCTAAATTTCTTTACAATTTTTGTTTGTTTGGGGTAGGCCAAAATCAAAAACATAATCGTGTTTATTTGTGTTGTAAATACGATGCTGTACAGCTTTTGTTGGGGTTAGAAGAGTGCCTTTTATCTCTCATTTTAACTATTTAAATAATATTAGTAAAGATAAGCTAAACTATTTAAAAGAAAAGAACCATAATTTTTTTAATTAAGTAAAAAAAGCAGGATTATCAAATGCCCGTGACAAAATGTCAGACGGTTTTAATCATGTCCTTAAAAAAACATGAATTCGTTTCTATTTTCGGAAACTTAATTGAGGAGACTAAACCGGTTTGCCCCAATTAAGTTTCAATTTAATTTTATCGTAACTTGTCAGTTACATTTGGAGCTTGACTAAGCTGTCCCATAAAATACAGTCTGTGACTCAACTCACACGCCTGCCGCTAGGGCAATCTTGATCCTTAATTGTGGTATGTATAGGTAAGAAGAATCTTTTGTTGTTCCAGCCGCAGGGCGATTGTTTCTGCTGCTCATCTACGTTGCCGCGTGTGTTATGTCGCGATTGGGGCAATTTCGAAATGGGACATGTTTGGTTTCGATACTACTGGCGTCATTCTCAACATGTGTCAGAGGAATATTCACTATCACATTGAACGGCATGGATGTGTAGGGATAACTCAGAAATTGCTCCGATCGTCGAACGCTCGAGATTGCCCCTGCTGCAGTAGCCATATGAGTAGCCCGCTTAAACAAGACTGGTAGTTACCTCATGTCAATATAATACCTAGTCAGGTAAACTGTGTCTGTGTGCACCATGAGTTCGGATTACTTTTCTACGCGCCAAATACCTACTTAATTAGGTACTTACTACAGTGATTTGTGGTAGGTACTAGCGATTATTAATTTTCGTTTGTACGGTAGAGACTGTTTGAAAAGATTAATACTTATAACCATAGTCGCATGCGGCATTAAAAGGTATACGAGTAACATGATGACTTTTTTCTTATAGCTTGATTTGGCTTGATGTTTTACTACTGAGAATAGAATACCTCATCATATAATAAGATGTTTAACGACACGATACAGTAACGTGTTAAGTCAAGTCTCTCTCTTATATCTTGTATAAAACTAATCTTAGTGCATATAAAATATAAAGCGTAGATACGCACTTGGTTAAACAATAAAGAGGTCACACGTGTTTCAGAGTGTTATGTAAGAAAACATAACTCTATAGAACGTGGAAGGAATGTTGATATGAAGGATCGACGACCTCTTGATGAACATAATTAGTATTAAAGTAAGATATCGATACAATTATGCAGTTAAATGATATGTAACTGCCCATGTTATTAATGTTATTATGGATTGCTCGACAACGACGCACATGCATACATATGACCTCTGAATTTATCTATCGCATACAAGTAATGCAAGGCTCAACAAAGGTGGCTTGTATGGTGTTAATCAATCTTCAAATAATTTTACTAATCTGAGATGTAGAGTCTCCCTCCTCTCCATCTTTTCTCCCTCAAATTCGAGTTGTCTTTCTTCCCAAGTACAAACTGTTTTCCACCAATAATCAGCAACAAATTCAATTTTACGTTTTGCAGATAGTAGATACATTTTAGTATTAAGTATTTAGTATGTGCGGTGCCAAAGTGTATTAGATTAGACTATAGTATACAAATAAAATAGTAAAATGTATATGTAAATAGTACGTGTTTTTATTATCATAAAATACTGATACATGTTTTCATGTAAACGGCATAAACGTTTTGTATTCACCGTGCCGTTAATGGAATTCTACATATCTACAACTAAAGAGAGATAGATAAACATGTGCATCTATTATTTATTACACATGTGTACACATATGCGACACATAATACATAATTACATGACCATGTTGATTGATAATGGAGTGTGATAATTACGAACATCTATGCTAACATAACATGTTTGTTTAAATTGGCTTCTAAGAGAATTTTGTTGTTAATATGGTTTGTTCTCTTTGTAAGCATTTAAAGAAACAAAGTTAAGGTGAAGGTAATTTGATAAAACATTCAAAGTAGTTTGTTACACTTGCTTACCCGCTGCTTATTTTTCCTCTTCCTTGGAACTGATTTGTCAATTTCATTCGGTGTATGATAAAAATTTACTTTTGTGTTATCAAAAAAAAAGGTTTAGGTTTATACTTAGCTGCTTTCTGTTAAGATTTTTTGAAAAGATTACATTACATTTTGTACCCTGTGGATAATGCTGTTGGTAGTTAATTTAGGATTTTGTTGTCATAGAATGTATGATTATAACTCAACCAATGTTTGTTATCCCTAATAAATAAAATAAAATACTACAAAGAAACAAAATGAATAAAATCTACTCTTGTAGTAGGTAGGTACTGGAAAGAGAAGTGGTTAGATTTTTTTATTTTATTGTCTTTTCTTATATATCAGCAGAATTTAATGTGTAAAATGCTAGTGTTTTAACCAGTAAACATTTGTAGTGCTGTACAAGTGTGGAGAAAGTAAAAAAAACGATTTTCGTCATCTCCCAAGTAACTCCTTAGAGCATACAGTAACCGTACTAGCATGTTACTGTAGGCAGATTCATCATTTTCATTGTTCATCTTAACATCTTCATCTCATTTATCATCTTCAAGAATGAATTATCACGATAAGGCTCACAAGAACTCGTATCCAGAGCCGTAAAAACATTTACAAAAAAAAAAAACATTTTATAAGTATTTTGATTGAACATAAAAGCAAATGTTAGTGAATTATAAGTAGTCAATGTAACGTTCGTTCATATATTACGGGGAATTTAAAAACATCTGATAAAACAGAAGTCGGTTTTTAGAATTTCTATTTTAGGTGTATAAGATAAAGTAGGCAAACATTGCTTCTTTTCTTCATAACAATCTGAAGCGTGGTTTACCCCGAAAAAAAAACGACCTACTGGTACGAACAAAGAAAACAACATGTGTTTACCATTCCCAAATCGGTAAATAAAGTATTAACGTAATCGTCAGGACCTAGTAACATTTGATTTTGTATTTACATGATATTGTGGACTGAAGCCCAACAATCGAGGAGTATTTAACCTGGTTGAGTGAGGGTCGAGGGTTGACCGAAGTGTCGGGAATTAAGGCCAACTTATAATATCAGGTTCAGGTCGTGGCACGCTGTGATTACTCTCTGTAATTTACGATGAATAAATCAGATCAACATTAGCTTAACAGCGTGCGTGCAGCGTTAGCGTGCTTCGTTGGAGTGTAAGTTATTGTTAAGATAGGTTTGAATATAATTTGGGAACGAGTTAGCAACATTATGGTCATCATAGTTTTTGCAGCATGTTATCTGGTCGTGGGTTTTGATCAATTTATTTTTGATCTTGTAAATGCGAAAGCGTGTCTGTTTGATACCTTTTGACGATTAAACCACTGAACCGATGAAAATGTAATTCGGCAGGTAATAATGAGAGAGCATTTGTTGTGTAACGATAGATTTTAAAATTTGGAATAAAATATTAAAAAGTCTTAGATTTTTCATTGAGTTCTATTAGAATGGTTATGTTTAATTCTGTGTATAATGCTTCAGTTGGTCTACTGACGAAAAGTGAGTTAGTTATATTCCCTCTTTAGATCTCAAAAAGCGAAGATGAAAAATCCCTTTTGTTTAATCGATAGCTAGCGGATAGATTAACAATATTAGTATTTTTTATTACAATATAAAAAGCGTCCCTTTTTAGAATGAATGATGTTTGTGTTCGCATGTATTATATATTTATTTATAACTGTCACGCCTTCTCTTTATTTATCTAATCTAAATTGATAAATTGATTTTACGTTTTATGTCGCTGTTTTAAAAAGTACAGCTGATAGGTATAAGTAGTTATGGATAATTTAGTCACGTGTAAATTAAAAACAAATAGATAACAATATTTGTAATGAGATAGTAAAGTAAGCTAAATAATAATCGAGATTATTTAATTAACTGCTGAGGTGAATCAAATACTTTATATAAGGTGGGTAAATAAAATACTCAAGGATTGTATGTTTTCACTGAATGATGTACCTAGTTTATACGTTCTATTAAAACTATTATCTACTCTTAAACTATATACACATTATATTGTTTATAACTTTATAAATAAATAAATAACCACATCACGACACACACATTGACTCAGCCCTGCACTAAGTATCGTAAGAACTTGTATCGCAGGTGCTAAGCAACGATATGGTATATACTAAATAAATAAGAATACAACATCCAAGACCGGTAAGAGAAACAATGCGTCTTGCAAATAACACAAAGTCTCGCCCCCGCCGGGATTCGAACCCGGAACCTCTAGCGTAGCAGTCGGCGGTTTACACCACTGCGCCACCGAGGTCGTCAACAAAAAAATTTGTTTTGTTCACAGGTAAACAAGACGTTTATAAACCTTAAATTATAATAAAATAATAATAACCCCCATCACGACACACACATTGACTCAGCCCTGCAGTTAGTATCCTAAGAACTCGTGTTGCAGAAACTAAGCAACGTAAATTAACTAAATAGATAAAAATACTATGCTTGTAGATCCAAGCCCGGTTAGTGAAACAATTTGTCTTGCAAATAACATAAAGTTCCACCCCTGACGGGAATCGAAGCCAGAACCTCCAGCGTAGCAGTCGACTGTTTACACTACCGCGCCACAGTTGTCGTCAATTATGAATAGAAGAGCATGAAATAAATAATGTTGTAGTCAACTTTTGATAAATTGATGACTTATTGACTTTACTATAGGCACAAATAGACAGCGCCGGTCAATGCTTGACTGATTATAACAAAAATCTGGCAGTCTTTGAAAATTTAGACTATTTCCTGTGGACTTTTACACCTTTTTAAAGAAATTCACCTTTTTTACCATTTGGTTAAAAATTATAATCTTTAAGATTGCGGGAAGTGACATGCTTAGCTATATCCACAAAAAACATTCGTCAATAGCATGCAGGTATGATACCAGTATGCTATTTCATCAAATGATTGGGCATTTTTTTCAAGTTTTCCACAAGTTATTGATTGTAAAAACTGATTCAAACCATGGTCAGCTTAATTTCATCATTAAGTTCTCTTAAAGTGACTGATGCGATAGAAAGATTATCGATATTGTTTCGAATAATATTGATTCCATAATTTACATTCAACCTTCATATGTAAAATATCTTTCTTTGGGTTCTGGGGTTTCTTGCCGGTATCTTCACCAACAAAAAAAATCCGAACCAGTGATCATTTTTGAGAAAAATTTAAATTCATTTGACGATTCAAAGTGTTTTTTTAAAAATAAGTAAATGCGTTAAAGTGATTTAGATTTAATATCTTTCACAGTAGTTGCCTAAGATCAAGTGTAGCGAATTAAAAAAAACATTAGATCCCTTCAATTGTTTTCTTGTATAGAGGAAATATCTTAAAATAATCTTTTACCAACAGTTTGGATGTAGGCATTAGTGTTGCAAGCGTTTAAATCTCGTAACTAAAGTCGCATTAAAAAAATAAAAACTTTATTAAATGTACATAGGCATTACTAATCGCCATCATGTAGACTGCGCAGTTATGTTAAGTTTCCTATATCATATGACCAAGGTTCACGAGTCTCGATTGCTTTGTTACATGTGACTAGATATACTTAAACATTTATATGATACATAACACCGTTTGTATTCCGTGGAAGACACGTAGGTATTCCAATGATTTTCATCAGAGTACGTAAATTGGTCATCAAAATGTAATCATTTTTCTCAATGTCAAACAAAAACAACAGGTCTAGCTTAATACTTAGGTATATTATGTAGTGTCCTTATTATATAAATATATTTTGACTTTTTGCAAAAACCAAAGTCCAGAGTGTATTATTAAAGCTTAACGCTCACTTATCTGAGCCGAATGCACCGAACGAATCGAAGTCTTGAGGCGTCGTACAAGATTCAGACGATTCGACGCGGGTTTCATAGGATTTCATATTAAGAATTCTAAAATTCTTACCGTTTGATTCGTTCAGATTCGTCTTGGATAAGTTTGCGTTCACCTTTAACCGTAAATATGTTAGTCATATTATTATATATTATATGTATTTAAATAAACTGAATAACAAAAGGTTCATCTCGGGTTAAGACTCGGCATTATCATAATGTTGCGTAGTTATAAATTTATCAATATGTAAATACCTAGATAAACAGGTATATTATGTACCGCGACGTATAAAAACAAAAGCGAGCAGACAAGAAAAATAGACCAGAAAATGAATATTCATTGATAAGAGTAAATCTTTGTCAATAACAAAAGAAATTATTCCTTTCAAATGTCGTATAATAACTTAACTAATTAAATATATTAGAGTTTATTAACTTTTCAGTAGGTAGGTATGAAATCAAAATACTTTCGCCCGAAGAAATAAAAGAAAACGCTATAGCTTTGAGTTATTTTAACTTTTAGTTACCTTCCATACAAATTTTCATCATTTAATAAACCCTGCAATAATTGAATGAATTTTACAAGATCTGTTTTTTATTATTCTTGGCTAACCTGCGTTTTTAATGCTCCTAGCCAGAACTATTGTCACTATAGCCTATGTAGTCATGTTAATTTGAAATTTGAGGCTGTAATCGTTTTATATGTCTAGTTACGTTTAAGATTAAGAAACTTTGGTTTTCATACACGTAGAACTTTAATCAGTACGCTATATTTGATAGTTATTGACTAGATAGGTATGTGTATTGGCAGCTTACAATCAGTCATATATGTAGTTTTATCTATCTTTTACAAGATAAAATCAATATCGCGTAGATAATCTGCAGGTATCTTATCAAAACATATTGATTGTTACTTATTTTGGGAAAATACCCATTATTTGAATTAATCAATGCAATTTATATTTATATATTTATACGTTTCCCCACTCGTAAGTATATACAAAACATAAAAAACATAAACTCACGCAGTAATTAATCCCAGAGGTGTTAAACACCGCATTTCGCATGTCGAGTCCCAGTGTGACAGGTTGCGAATCTGTCGCCACTATCCGGGCACAATGAGGAACTCGTATGTCTTAAACAATCTACTTCAAGTTCAACCTAAGTGAGGTTGGTCAGTCATGTGTGGCTCATAATGATAATCATCCATGTATTAAACCCTATCTGAAGTCTTTGTAAGATTTTCCTCAACTGTGTGCTTTAAAATTAATGACTCGAAACAAAAAATCCTTTGTTTGTAACAAAATTGCATCGCATTACTACTTATATTATCATTGAAGTTGAAAGAAGTTGACACGTAACTCGTATTCAGGTATGTTTACGTTTGCATTATTAAATAACTTACCCCGTTTCCCTGTTGTCCAAGGAATTGTTTGAGGATCTCGGCACCAAAGGCCTATAGCTGGACCTTGTCATCTTGTATAAGTTGCACTATCTACTTAACTAAAACGCCATCCCAAAACAATCGCAATTTAACTATGAAAATATTATTATCACAATACTTTACAAATGACCGTCGAAACATAACGAGCCGCTACTACTGATTAACATTGTTTAGTCACTGTATTTACAAGTTGAAATGATATCTCTTATCGTCGTATCGCACATCGAGACGAAGTAACACTATCCGACTGAGCTCAAGTTTATAATTACAAGACTAGGACGAAGAAATAGCCTTTTCAACTATTTCGATTCTAAATACACATTCAGGTATATGTGAATGGACCGATCAATAAAATTTATTAAAGTAAGGGTGAAAGCTCGCTGGGTGGACCACGCCTCCGTGAGCCGGTTCTGCAACTCCAAATTAATAAAAATAGCGCCATCTATTTAAATTTCTCTGAACTAGCTTCATTACAGGATTAGGTACATATTTTTCTCTATTGCCTACGTACCTTGTGAGAAAAAAACAGGTGCAGTAGGTGGACCTAATTGAAAATAAATTGATTTACCTAAAATAAAAATATTTTAATCAGTGCTAAAGAATGCTGAACAAGTAATTCATTTAACTATTCTAGACGCACACAGCCACTTTCGATTACAGTGGTAAATTTCGTACCTTACCAAATTTCGTACCTTTACTGTTTTTAATCATTTAAAATTCTTAAATACTTATTGTTATTTCAGCATTTTACAGAGTGCTATTTCTATGACAATGTGCCACTAAAATATACTATATTAGTGCGCGTGCGATCCGTTATTAGTCTATATCGACTTCTTGCTTTCTTCTATCTGCAATGTTTCCTTTTCTTCTGTTTTTTTATTGACTTTATCTTCTTCTTCTTTAGTCATTTCTTCGAGCTCTTTTTCAGCGTTCTTAAGATCTTCTTCGGTAATATTTAAATCAGGAAATCGCCTCTGAAAAAGAAAAATAAAGATATTTGTATTGGAAGGTACCAATATACATGTTTATCTATTCGTCCGTGAATATACATACTTTTTAGGATGTTCAGTGCTTAGTATAAACAACAAGTATCGGTATTTAATTTCTTAGTAGGGAATTTAATTTATTTACGAATGTTTAGAAAGGTGCTTAGTCCTAGGAAGAAACCAAACTGAGAACGGTGTATCTATTGTATGCACACAATTTCTCCCATGTTCTTCAGTGTTTCATATTAATACCATTAAAGTAAAGAAACGTTACCTGCAGTTCCTGCAAGGAGTTCTGTATATGATCCTGTTGAGCTCGTAGCCTCCTTGGCAGTGTGAATACTGTGTTGAACAGCCTGAGCATCAACCAGCACATCGCAGTCATGGCCCCATATGTCAACATGGCCTTGCCCATGGCCCAGTAATCCACGCTCACCTGCTGATGCTTCATTGCTTACAACTTAATCAACACTCTCTTCAAAATCAGGCTGGCTTGTAACTTAAAGGTACTCCCAACCTTTCAAGGTCAAATTTCAAGGTTTAATTCAATTTTACGAATGTTCTAAAGAATACAAGAACCTTTTTGTTGTTTTGTTAAATTCGTAAGTTGAGGGCGACACAGTGACGACCCAATACCCATCAGCGCTATGGCGATTCCTTCACGAATTATTTATGTTTCAGGTGTGGTCAACTAATGATTTTTATTCCTTCTACAAAGTATGCGTGTGTCTGTCGACATACATGGCATTACTTTAGATAATTCTTTTTAAATATACATTTTTAGAGGATTTTAATAATGAAGTTAGTTAAAATTTTCATTACTAAAATCCTCGTCAGTTTTAGGTGACAACAAGAATAAGGAGAAGGCCAAAAGAAATAAAAATAGTTTTGAATCCTAACTCTTTTTAATTATGTTAGTTTTAGCTGTTCAGTTGAAGAACGTTCTTTGGGGATAAAAAAATGTCAACACTCGCTATGATTTCACTTTTTCTAACCTTTTGACAATGTTGTCGACATTTGAAATCAATAAATCGATAACATCGCCTACGAACAGCTATAATTATGACACATGATAGACAGATGGTTGCCGGCTGATCTTTTTTCATAAAAAGTTTGTTTTGTCCTAAGTCTTTCTTCACTCCATTGCTTTAGTAAAATAAGTAAACGATATCCATAATAATTCTTTAATATATTTTATTACAAAACTGTACATTTGCATGATCAAATCACAGTATTTTTTCTAATTAATATTTGGATAGACAATTAATACAAATTGTAGACTATAGGTAATGAGTTTACCATCAGGAATTACGAATTAAAAATAAGATTACAAATTAGAATGAAATTTAATTTCAATTTAACTTTACTTGTTTGATCAAAGAAAGATAAGGTTATATACTGGTATGTAAAAACCAATAAAAATTTTAACTTCGAGTAACACATATTTGGCGCCCGAAAATTAAGTGAAATTAGTTAATGCCGAAATACTGGACATAATTTGTCAACTAAATTAATCGAAATGTACTAAAACAGACGTAATGGTAAGAGTTATGGTAGTGATTAAAAGTGGCGCCCAACCTGGTACGAACATTATCTGACTATAAATATTTATATTCAGGAGTTACTTTACATTTAATTTGATAAAACAGTGATTAAACTAGAATGTCGCGAAGTTAAAAAATCTGATGAACAAAAGGAATCTCAAAACTAAATGTTTTTTTAAACGCTTAGAGCCCGTGTAAACGCTTATAAAAACCCTTGTACACTTAAGAAAAATCACTGGACCTGAGGAAGAATTCTAATTATCATACTCTGTACACAGCAAGAAATAAGATGCGGTAAAACTTCTATCTGAAATGACACAAAACTAGGGTTGGCAACCATACTTTACAATAACATAACACTCACTCATGAGGGTACCTATATATTTTTGATAAATATACTTTACCGTTTTGCATACAGATGGAGCATGTTTTATTTCGTTGCATGGCCATTATCAATTGTTCAATGCCAAATTTCCTAGCGTTTACAAGGGCCCTTACGCTATCATATGCGATGATATATGGTCTAAAGTATATTGATTTAATACATGGTTTAAAATTCGCGGCACAAACATTTTATTACTTACTATAATGAAATTGATACGCGAAGTGTCACATTTATTAATTAAATTACAAAGCAATTTATCAATCCTATTTAAGGCATCTATCACAAGACTTAAGCTTCTAAACGGGCCGCAAATTGATAAAAATATTTTAACAAAGTTAATTTGTATGGCAATATTCTTAGGAAAAGGCAACATAGACAACATGTCTATTTCTAGATGACAATAAGACACTTGGACAGTTATTCCATTGATTTAAGTTAATATAGTTATTAGACTGTAGGTAAAATTCTTAAGTTTTATTTAAAAATATAAGGTAATTTGGTTATATATATCACTAACTAAGCTGAATGTCAAGTGCCTTTTGAATTCATTATATACATAGAAAAGGATATCTTAAACAAACAGCTTGTTTAACATCTATTATTATTATTTGGATACATGAGTAACGAATTGGTAATATTTGAACGAGATACAATATGAGACAATCTGATAGCGAAAAACAGTGATAAAATAAATTTCAATTTAAAACAATTATATTACCAAATGCAATAAATAAAACATATACTAAAGTATAAAAAGCTATTTCAGATATTCCATTCGTTTCTATACAACATCAACATAGCACTTTTTGCCAATCACTATTTTTTCTTAATGTTTGTTTAAAATAATGAAATAATTTTAGCACTACTCATTCTTTCAGGCACATTTTATTACAATCCTCGTTCTTATCAATCTACTAGCTAAAACAAAGCAAAGTGTAGCTGTGACGCGTAGAGTATAGATTTAATATTATTCATCATTTGTTTCAATTGGGACATCTTGCATAGTTGTTATTAATATCGAATTCCTGATCATAGATCTAGCATACAGTTTTTTAATATGCGTTAATCTTATCAACAGCTTTATTGCAACTCAGTTTTTGGCATTTTTAAAGTAAAAATAATATTTTTGGCCAAAAATATATTTAACTTGTACGACCAAGCCAAAGTGTTACCCAGTTTATTCAAATTATTTCTAGGGATTACACTGAAATAGAAATTTGCAAGAATTTTTGAATGTCACTCCTATAGTCTTCTGTGAAACTCATTTATTTTCATACATACCGGGCAAACAAGCAAACGGCTCACCTGATGGAAAGTGATACCGCCGCCTATTAACAAGACGATGCCCTTGATGTCTGGAACGTCAAGAGCACCGTTGCCCACGTAGTTATATAAAAATAACTGAGTCACAATTTTTTTCATGCTGCTACATGGAACATACATTGTTCCTTACTCAACGGTAGGTACAATCGTAAAGATGCTAGATCTATGAAGGCTTATATGAACCACGTCGTGTATGACTTTTATTTTATAAAACAAAGATTAATCCTTGAACTTATAATATTGGTACAATCAGATTTCCAAAGTTAAAAGGTTACAATTGTACAGGATAAGTATAAAATGACTACTTTAAATCTTATATTATGTACAAACGACCTGTATATTTGGTATCAAAGGCCTGGTGGGGTAGCTTTACGGCATGTTCTGTATGCATTCCTTTATTTGGTTCCATGCTTGTAAATTCTGAAAGAAGTGAACATAAAATTTAATACTACCAAGAGAGAAGATTTTTTTATTCTAAAGTGACTGATATCAAATAAGAAGAAGAAATCTATAAAAGGGTCTACAATGTTATTGATTATTTAATAAATATGACATGCAAAAATGGACCGTTTACTACCTTAACATTACAAAACTTCGATATCTGTAAACTTATTTAACTTTTTAGTGATGTGAAATGAGGTTTCAAATTACAAAAAAAAAAGTTCATTAATTATATATCATTGAATCAATATGCAACAACGTAAATAAAACTATATGTATTTATGTCAAACATCTAAAGGATACTTACTTTTTTAGCCGCTTTAACTTGTAAAGATATGAAGGCGACGAGTGACTCATGGATGTCTTTGTCTTTTTGTCTTTGGAAATGTTCAATTTCTGTTAGTATTTTTTTGTTGAATTCCCTGAAAACAAACAGTACATTTATAGAGGCAAGTCTTGGCAATAGCATGAGGCAAATATAAGGTGAGCGAAACAATGCATTTTTGAAAATAGTAAAAGACCCGGGAATCGAACCTAGAACTTTTTTTTTAGCAGCCTGCTGTTGCATCGCCGCAGAGGATGTCAAACAAACGAACTTACTCTAATTCTTTATCAGCTCTCTGAATTGCTTCCTTGTCCTGTTGGATCTTGATATCCAGTGATCTAGTAGTCTGATCCCGTACTATGTCCGGATCAGTTGTGCCGAATAACCGGGAGATTATGCCGGATTTGCCCGCTGCAGCCCGGGTGCGTTCGGACATCCTATACAATACAAGATAGGAAATGTTATTAAAAGGGTGTTATTTACATTTTTTGTGATGTTTCAATTAGTGTTAATTTTTTAATGAAGTACTTTGTTGTTGCTAGGAATATTGTACCACGTGAACCAAGCAACGATAGGCTTTATAGTTATTATTCACCCAGGTAACAATATGTATATATAAAATTATACATGTATACAAACAGTAGGCGAAACGTTTATTGTCAAATAAAAATATGTAAATAGTAAAAACGTATACATACCTATTGGCGAGCGTGTCGTGTGCGTGTTCGCTGGCATGCTGCACGGCATCATGGTTGTGGCACAGCTGCTGAAGCGCGCCCGCGTAGAACAGGTACTCCTTGAGCTGGTCTGCCAACTGCTCCTCATCCTCAGCCACCGAGTCTATGCTGTCAGCTATAGAATCTACAAAAGAACAATAAAAATATATATATTTATTTTGTCAAAAAGCATGAGATAAAATGCTTAGTAAATTTTGAAATGTAACAAACAAATCTTTTGAAGACATAAGTAGGAAGAATGGTTTTGTGAAATTTATTTTTATCCATAGTAAAGAGCGAAAGTAAGTATAATACCTTCTTTTTCTTAAACTGCTAAACAGATTTCGATCAAATTTGGTAAAAGTTTTGTTAAAGGAGTAAGTAAACTTAGGGGTATTACAATGCTACTAGTACTATTATTTAGTCTGTGGTATTACTATATAAGAGTATTATAACGCAAATATATAAAAAGTAAGTATATACAATAAGTGGTTGAGATCACAGAAATGTAATGGATCACAGGTAAGGTAATGACTAAGACTGTAATTATGATGAATTATCCTCATTGTTAAATAACTAGGTATCTTGATAATGTGTGAGTAAGTACTGTCAGTTTTAACATGTAGTTTCTTTTATGAGAAGTGGCAAGAAAAACCGCCAAAAAAACAAATCAATTATCTTAGTTTGTTAGTAAGTTTAGGTGGTTTGGTCGTTTTTAGGTGGTAGTTTAAAAAGAATTTTGACGATTTAAAAGTATTTATTTTAAGTCCATTTGAACAAAAAATTATTTGATTTTGATTTTAGAGAAAAATATAGGTTCTTCTTCAATTTGGTATCTTTCTAATTTGTATTAAATATTCACCGAAAAATTCCCTCATAATTTAACACAGTAAGTATATCTATAGGTGAAAAAATATATCTAAGAGTCATATAAGACATAATAAAGGTTATTGAAAATGAATATATAAAATTGAATTTTAAAAGAAAATAGTTTTAACAAACTAACCAAAGTAATGTCCAGCCTTTTGAAGTCCGTCTCCCATTTCCTTTTCAATGACACTCCATTCACTGAATAATTTGCCGTAGTTAGCGTGAAGTTTGCACAATGCATAGTTTTTCTCTATTATTTTAGACCTTAAAACAAGACACACAAAGACATTTTTTTATTTTACGACTTATGCTTTATACTGTAAGGTTTTACGAATCACAATATTTTAAATTTAAATAGGTATGTAAAAGAAATTCATACAAAAAAGAAGAAACATTTTTTCCATACATTTTAAAAGTATGTTTTTACTTCACAACTATAAATGGTTGAATTAAGTATATATTTTTTATTCATCTACTTAAACAGGAGAATCACTTGGGAATGACTAGACTAATTCTGCTCGGTTTTGCTTGAAATGTTAATTATAAAAATCCTAAGACAGTGAAGTAATGAAATTCTTAGCAAAACTACTTTTTAGAATAAACTAAACATTTAGATGTAGGTTTTTCTTAATCACTCAAGTTTGAGTGGGTATAGCTATAAAATAAACTTACCTAGTATATAGAAAGTTTCCTAAGTTAGTTTCTAATTGTTTCCCATAATTTTTGACACTCTCTATTTCTGGATCCGGTTTTTTCAATCTAATAGATACTGATAATGATTTGAGTTTGTTTTCAGCTTGTAATAAATAACCTGAAAACAATTACTAATTATTCAATACTAGTTATAAGAAACTCTTTTGTTTTCTTTTATTCTGGTTTTTATAAGCTGATTTAAGTTAGCTTGACTTTGTTTCAATAAAATAATAAAGTGAGTTAAATCATTCATTTATGAATTCTTTAAATAGTTAAAATAAAACTATTTACCACTATCTGTGATGGTTTCCCGCCAGCCATGTTCCTGCTGCAGGAAGTTGATGAACTGGTCATCAAAGCAGATCCTTGGGTGGGAAGCCACTCTCATGAGGAAATTCTCTAGGCCTGCCCTCCTTCTCTCCACAAACTCAGGGTCTGTTGTATCTGATTTTCTCCATCCATATAACACCTGACCAATAATAAGATAGTATAATAAAATTTTATCACATTGTACTAAAAATGCAGCTGTGAAATAAAACACAGGCAACAGGTCTAGATTGCCTATATGGCAGTCTTGGCAGCCACAATTAATTCAGTCAGAGGAAATAGGTGAACTAATACTCCCCTCCCAGCAAATTAGAGAATGCAATTGAAATGGCCCATTAGCCAAAAAACTAGTCATCTTTAGCCAGTATACACATGACTGTCATCTAATATAGTCCTATTATAAAATCTTTGTATTAATTTGGTCATGAAGTAATACTATTACCCTTTTTTCCGGAAGAGGTGGTATGATGACATAAGGGTATGTGACCTGCAGGTAGTCATGGACCTGTTCAAACTCTGTGTACCGTCTCCAGATTGTGCTAATCTTTGACTGTACTAGCTTGTATTCAGGATCTGTTACTCTGTCCAACAAAATATATTTGTAAAGATGAGGAAAATCATTTCTAAGTTTGTATTTTACAAAGAAATCTTTTTTGTTTCTGTTGGAACTGTTGATGTCACAACAATAGACTTGAATTGTGAGTAGTTTTAGCGTTAATAACTTAAAAGTTCAATAAAATATATACTACAATGTTAGGCACAATCACTTGTTAATATATTGCTTTTAGGATGTAGTCTTTAATATATTAAAACGTAATTAGAAAGGGGTATTGCGTATAATAAAAGAAACGCTATATAGAAAAGGCGCAAGAAAGTAGTTCACATAAATACAACTTTCTTTTATCTCTTTACTTGATATCAAAATAACATCTTAGTTCTATTGTTTATAAAATAAGAAGTTCATTTTTGTGTGCAGACAGATATGAGAATCACGAGATAATTAGGAGCTGTTATCACTTCAAATTGTTAGGAAAACAAAGAAATTAGTTTCTTACTTTAAGTCAATCAAGTACACCGTATAATGATCCCTCACGTGTAATGTCCCGTAAGCTCGTTTCTCAGATTCCACTATTGATATGTCTACATGTTTTAGTAGCGTGTCCTGAAATAATAACACCTAATTAGCACTGTTTCTTTAAGCAGGATAAAAGTAGGCGTCTTTGTGATCTATAAAGGCAATACTTGACGTTCGAAGTCTTCCAACGATTCAATAACACTTGGAGATCGTGACTGTTTCACCGGTGAATTTTCTACAGACATCTTATATTTATTATTCAATGTTTTAGACACTAATAAAATTAGAAATCAGAAAATTTTCGAATCATCCAAACCAACAAACACCAAGCAAAAATGACAAGACAGACAGCAAACTGACTGTGACAGTGACAGAGGATACATGATGTCAGATTTATGTTCGGATTAGGCAAAGTGCGTTGATTCGTTGTATTGAAAAAAATAGTGAATTTTGCAGTAAACCACACTAATATGTATACACTTAAATATTGTTCTACAATTTTTTAATGTATAAATATACACAGCTGAATGTTTTGTAGCGTCATCTGTAAGATAACAAAATAAATTTTAATTTTTAGAATGTTTTAAACATGTCTTTTTAGGGTTCAGTACCCTAAAGGTGAAAAATGGGACCCCATGAACTTACCCTCCGCTATCAGTCCGTCTGTATGTCAGCGGGCTGCACCTCAAGAACTATGAAATAGCTAGAAATATCTTGAAATATCTCTTGCAGCCATTGAAATTTTCAAAGAATTCCGCTATAACAACAAACACTAAAAACGCTAACAAATTAATATTAAGGGGCATTCCCATGCAAGAAAAGTGTTTTTTTTCGATGATTTTTGTTTGTTCTTCTTTCTTATACAAAAATAAAATTGTTTTATCTTGCAAGATGGTACAGAACCCATCATGGGTGACTGCAGCGGTGCAGTAGTTTCGAAAATAGTAAATTTTTCTAAATTTATAAATTAAATAATCTACTTTAAATTATTTCTATTCTTTATAAAGGCTTGAAAGAAGGATACCCACCAGTTAATTATCTGATTAAAAATCTCTTACAATATGCAATGGCAATGGCAATTTTTATTTGCACCCGTGCAAAGCCAGGGCGGATCGAAAATAAAAATGAAATCCTTGCAATAAGTCCTTTCATTTAAAAACTCACAAGGTGCAGTTAGAATTTTTTAATTCAACCACCCTCCAAAAAATTACTCCGATATTTTAATCGAATACAAGTTACATGTGTTTGGGTCACAAACATACAGTACATTAATGGTAAATTTAATAATAAACGGTCCGATTAGAGAGGGAGAGAGAAAGGAAAATCAGAGCAATTTGGTTGTGAAAGCGGATCCAAAATAATGGTTTAGTTTTTTTTTTCAGAGAAAAAAACCCTCGAAAAAAAAAAAAAAATTGTTTTATCTTGCAAGATGGTACAGAACCCATCATGGGTGAGTGCAGCGGTGCAGTAGTTTCGAAAATAGTAAATTTTTCTAAATTTATAAATTAAATAATCTACTTTAAATTATTTCTATTCTTTATAAAGGCTTGAAAGAAGGATACCCACCAGTTAATTATCTGATTAAAAAACTCTTACAATATGCAATGGCAATGGCAATTTTTATTTGCACCCGTGCAAAGCCAGGGCGGATCGAAAATAAAAATGAAATCCTTGCAATAAGTCCTTTCATTTAAAAACTCACGAGGTGCAGTTAGAATTTTTTAATTCAACCACCCTCCAAAAAATTACTCCGATATTTTAATCGAATACAAGTTACATGTGTTTGGGTCACAAACATACAGTACATTAATGGTAAATTTAATAATAAACGGTCCGATTAGAGAGGGAGAGAGAAAGGAGAATCAGAGCAATTTGGTTGTGAAAGCGGATCCAAAATAATGGTTTAGTTTTTTCTTTCAGAAAAAAAACCCTCGAAAAAAAACTTTTTCTTATGTGGTTCTTAAAGTAAATTAAACAATATTTGTAAGTATCAAATAAACTTTTTTTTTCTGGAATAAAGGATGTATATCCACATCGGGGCACATTTAAAAAAACATAGTTTGTTTACTTACTTACAACTTACGGAACAATTTCTACACAACAAGAATCGCGGCTGGGCGATTTTCGTTAATTTGACCAATTAAGGCAAATCAGACTTGAATAGAATTTGTTCTTTCCACAACCAATGCTTGCAAAATTAATTTTTATACAACAAATAAACGACTTAAATTTTTATTTTAGATTAAACAGTATATATACACATCTCTACGATTGCTTTTTGAGAAAGGATAAGATGTAACGAGTTTCATTTTCAGATTATATTTCTTAAAAGATTTCCAGGCTGAGAAGAGCGGATGTATAATTTTAAAGATTAATGATGTAAGATATCACAGCTAACTACATACTGTGTAGTCCAAGAAATTTACATATAGATGAGCGTCCGGGACCACAAACAAATCTACTTTAAATATTAGATAAGGCCATCGGTCATTTTAATAGCCAAGTAACCATCATCACGTCTTTAATGGTGAAGTATTATTTTTATATAAATATATATGAGTATATATATATATTTAAGTATTATTTTTATGATACATAAAGAAAATAATACTATAATATATATCATTTCTAATTTCCGTTACATGGTATGGTAGGCAGTCATGCACCGTTAGTAGATAAGCAGAGACCTTTATAATTGTAAATTTATTCCACATAGTTTCACAACCTCTTTCGATGCATATCCCTTATCTACAGTCTACCTGTCTCTTAAAATCTAGACCAGCGAATCTCAATCTGCGGCCCACCTTCCCTTTGGGATAGGCCAAACTATTACGAATTCAGTGAATATCTTTATACATTTTGAAAAAAGTTTAAATGTGTTAATAAAATATTATTTCCTACATGTTTATAACAAAAAATGCTATAAATTCTATTGTACTTTTTAAATAACTAAAATAATAAAATTGCAATTTGTTTGTGGCTCATGAAAAAAAGGTTGAGATCCTCTGATCTAGACAGTCAAGAACTTCTAAACTTTCAGTAAATTGAGTGTAAAAAGTCAATAGTCTCGGGATTTAAAGTTTTTTGGTAATTTAAAATGTTAGCGAATAGGTATCAGAGCTATGTTCATTCCGACTCGGTCACCATTTTGTTTGCTAAGAAAAATATTTAGTGCCTCGCTTAAATTTAACTGTTAATTTAATTTGCTACAGTTTTTTACTACCTAAATATGTTTGTGTTTGATAGATGTATTTATTAATATTAAAAACAAAAAAGATTCCCGAAATGTTTTCAAATACTGGAAAAAAATAAAACACTTTGAATATTTTTGCTTATCGTATTTATATGCATGTGTCTACTGATATAGTTTTTGAGAGTTATTACACATGCTTTCAATTGGATTGAAGTATCAAAAAGATTTCAATGTAATCGCACAAATGGGGTTGATAGTTGATTTTGGGGAAAGTGGACAGTGGCATTTTTGCTTTGATGCCAACCATACAATGACATGGATTATCCGTTTCATATGGGGTTTCCTCTATTTTATTTGTGTGTTTTACTATCGATATTGAAATTCTGACGTGAATATTATAATATGTACTTATTCTAAATAGGGCCGACGTTGGTCGAACAGAAACAAAATAACTGTCTAAAGTAAAGTATCGAAAATTTGTCATAATTGTTTATAAAGCAGTCTGTTCTCAACTTCTGAAAAGTAATAATACTCGTCCTAAAAACAATTTATTATTAAAAATTATAAGTATTAAGTCGCATATAAAAGATTCATGTAACATAAAATATAAAATGTTAACTAGAGTTATTTGGTTTTATGTTGTTGAGTAATTAAAATTTGGTCTGCAAGGAAAAAACTGGTTATTTTAAAACTTCATTCTCATCATATACGATACATAAAAAATATTCTATAACTCCAACTAATAAGGGAAGCTTTACTAAGGGAAGGTTCGACGGAACGCGAAGTTGCATCTACGCTCGGTGGGCCGCCTTCTTCATGCATTTTGCACTGAAAAGATACCAGGAGACGGGTGGACAACAGGAGAGTAGGAATTGGTGGTATCAGATGCATGTTGGCTCGGGATGATCGATATATAGTCCTCGAAATTTTAAGGATCACTTCTTCACCGCCGTTGAGATCCGCCAGCGGCTTCAAATCTCGCGAGGAGTCAATATAAGCGAACGCACGACGAGAAGAGGCATAGGAAAAATAAATCTAAAAGCTAGTGGGCCTGCATGTAGACCTCATATAGTACCGAGTAGCCCGACTTCAGTTTGCGAGAGATCGCGCAAACTGGACCCATGAGCAATTGGCTAGAGTTCTATTCACAGAATAGCCTTGCGTGCATCAGAAGGGACAGTTTGTGGAAAAGCAGAGGAGAAAGGTTTTTAGTCATTACCACAACAGAAGTACGGAGGCTTGTACAGAGTTGGTGGAAGTGGGTAGGCGATTAACTGCAACACGGTACATTGCAGAAATTCTTCAGAAACATGTTTTGCCTTATACGGGCTTCGTAGAGAATGTGCAGTTTCAGTGAATGCACGATCACACGTAGCACGCTGTGTGGCTGAATACCTTCAAGGCTAACCTCAGGTACACGGTAAAAACATCATCCAGAGTATGTCGCATATCGGATGGAGGTGTGCATTGGGGCTAGAGAAGG
Organism: Choreutis nemorana; assembly: GCA_949316135.1. NCBI lineage: Eukaryota > Metazoa > Arthropoda > Insecta > Lepidoptera > Choreutidae > Choreutis > Choreutis nemorana. The sequence continues at coordinate 2,943,474 of OX438603.1, read as the reverse complement.
AAACACAGGACAACCTTTTTAATTTACAGTGTTATTTTTTGTGAAATTCTGCATTTTTAAGTGAACATTTTAAGCAGTGCAGTATATTTTTGTAACCGGTGAAAAAGTGTTTTGAACTTTGAGAACTTAATACCAATGCATTTAAAATCAAAGAAACATAATTAAAAACTTAAAAATCAAATGTACCCGATCAAGATGTTGCCATGCCGGTGAGAAAATAATTTTACATCATAAAGGCTTAAAAGTTTAAACCAAGCCCAGTGCTCGGATTAAACAGTTAACAACCACCACGCAGAGTATTAGCCGAGTCAGTTTTATGTCTTGGTTCATTAAAATTACAAGGGCATACCTATTATAGTGTTTTTTACGTTCTTTACGTAAAAAACTTGATCGCCTTTTGTAATTTTTCACTGACAGATGAAACGGATATCCTGCAACTATCCGATATCCAGCCATCCGGCTTAATTTTTATTATTCGGACGGATACCGGATAGTGAAGCAATATCCGGCCGCATACCGGATTTTTTAAAGTATTATTTTTTAAATCAACTTTATTCAATAAATCTTTGAGACGTACATAGTGTATCAAAGTTGCTTATTCTTATTATTTTAATTGCTGGAATTTAAAGGTGAAATAGCTAAAAAAAATTGCAAAGTTTCTTCTAAAAATTCAAATATCATTTAACATATTCACTTCAATTATAGTTAAATATTTCAAATTTGAATATGACAAAAGTTACCATAACCTAAAATATTCGGCCATCTCACATTACAACGAATATTCGGTGTCCGGCCTAAACACTATCCGTTTCATTAAAAAAAAATATTTAGTCGAATTTTTGATTTATAATAATTTTGCAGTATGGAAGAATCCTCAAAATTTGGTTACGAAACCCTGGCTTTTGCTACTCGACCACGGCAAAGCCAAAAGGAGGGTATTTTGTAAAACATTGAGAATGTTTGGTGGCATAGTGACTTGCAAACAGTATCGCTTGCTTGTAGACGCTTGTAGAATATTCATGAGAAGTGGCCGGCCGGGCGTTCGTCTTGACAATAACAAAGAAGAAGTTTACTAACTTCATCTTATGCTTAGTCGTACGGTGTATTCCCTAATTAGTACCTAATAAAGGGATGCAATGTAAATAGTTATGGTTGAAAAAAAATACAAATAATAAACTTCTTCTTACCTTAAAATTAAGCTTAACACTTGTACACCTAAATTTGAGTGCAATGAAATATTCGACAAGTATTCGAGAAATAAATAATTTAGTAGTTAGCCTTTTTCTTGCAATTTTGTCCACATTTCGTCCGAATTTGTACCCACCATACGAATGATATTATTAGATTATTGTTAACTAATATTATTATTCGAAGTCTCCATCTGTTTGTTTTAAAACATTGCCTTTTTCCATCTTGAAAGTCTATATATTTTATTAATCGGTTGAGTAATTTCGATCTTTATCAAGTATGAAATTAGTACTTAGAATACTACGCTCTTGTTTTTAATTATTTCGGATTTATGTGATTATCATTGTTTCGCAAGGCTACGCTCTCAAGTAGACGTTGCTTGATTATAATTAGTCCACATAACATGTAAGTATCGTATATAACGCATGATTTCACTAATCTCGTTTGTGTCGATCTATCTCTGAACAATTACTACTGAATGTAACGCCTTAGTAATTAAATATATATGTAAATAGTCAGTAATTAACAGATTCATGAATGTCTTCGGGGTATATATAAACAATAACAAACACATCTGAATAAACCTACACAAGTTTAGGAAGTTTAGGCCCAGGCTAATAGGATTTACTTGCATTAAGTGTATTTGTATTAGTTATAGTGTGTTTCACCTCCTTATATTAATATAGATTATAACTGTAATTCCTTACAAATTTGAATTCGTTACCGAATACATAACCTGAAAAAATAAAACTTTTCGAAGTAAAATGATAATTTTATCTACAATGCGTTTCGTTTTTCTATTTTGACAAGAAGAAGAAAGAAGGAACATGACTTTTTTTAAATTTTAACCAATAAAATAAAAGTGGGCAATAAAGTGAAAGCTTAAACACAAGCAACAAATACCCTGCCGTCAGACAGTGATTACCTTCTAGTACTTTGTCTCTGCACATCTAACTCAAATTTTAAAATTGTTATTTTAAGTGTTGTCAGATAAATCCTTTTCTTTTCTAATAAGCATTGCCTATTGTTACCTTTTTGTAGTTAGTTTTACAAATTTTGTTATGCATTCGGTTGGTATAGTTTAATTTTTAGTGATCAAAACACGATATGTGCTTATTGATTTTAGAAAATTATTTTAAATGCTGAAAAGTTACTTCCAATAATATATTAATTATTACTTTATTTACTTTGTTGTTAGGGGTTTTGTATAAGATATTATTTAGGCATGTGCAGTGTGCATGTTAACCGCTAGGCCAATTGCTGGTTATATTTATATTGATATCAATAAATAAATTTCAAACAAAAATAAACACTGTCAATTAGGATTGCCAGAAACGGATGAACAATTTCCAAACCATATTTATTGTATCGGTGGGGAGGTGTATAGAACGTATTTTCAGTTCCGTATATGTTATATGGCCAAAAATATGAATATTTTAGTTTAAGATTTATTTATCTGGGATAGTAGTTTGATAATTTGTCACTTGAAATAAATCTTTAAATTATTTTAAAATACCTAGTAAGGGTGAAGTTTGTTTAAAAATCGATATAGTCTCTAAGGGATATATATACTGCTAAGCATTTTCTGCAATGATATTTTAATTAGTGAAAGATATATACGTTTTGTATGGTGCTATTAGTTAATAGAAATACCATTTCAACGGCATCGCGGTCACAGAAATCCCTGTATTTCAGCCAACTGTTTAAACGCCTGTATTATCAACGTACGAGCAAGTCTTACCATTAATTATGGAATCAATTAGCAGAGAACAGGTTTGAGTAAGCAAAGGCGTCTGCTTATGTACCTTTGAGCAAACTATGGGTAGATCCTTCTGTCTTGATAATATGAGGTCCAACCTCACGCTTACTTGAGCGAATTCCAATCTTAAACACGAACTAATAAAGTAGAAAATCTCAAGGTACGCAGAAGACACTTTGACGCAACCATTATTTGATCCTTTTCAAATACAAATAATGAATTGATTTTAGGTTGACTGTAGTGAAACCTAAATCCTGTCACGTAAGTTTCATATTAGATTAAAGTGAAGCTTTGAAATTAATAAGTTTAAGAACACAACAGTCAAATACTCTATCCATAAAACAGAAATAAGCATAAATTGAAAACGAATTGCTTAACGTTGGTAAGATTAGACTTCGACAGAAACTGTGACACAAATCTCGGATACAAATTTTCATATCGTCCATTGATTCCAATTATCGTGTCACAATAAATGCCACAATTATAAATAGTAGTGGGCATACAAACACACAAAGTCCTAATGATATCTTACCTGATTACAAGTGAATAATGTATGATGTTTTTCCTTACAATGCAATCGGCTTACATGTTTTATATAAACTAAATATTTTCTCCGAGAATCCTAAGTAAGCTCGTTGACATAAAATACATTCTCTGTGTCACTCGCCACTTTAAGTGGATTAGGTAGTATTTTATAGAATCAATTTATTCCCGTCGCCGCCAAGCACAATTCAAATGTGTAGCTTTAAGCTTTAAAAAGATATAATGTGAAAAAGAAGAGCTCAATCCGATGTTTATTGAGAATTTATTTATTTTATCAAATAATAACTCATGAATACATATTGTACATGAATAAATTAAAAATACAATTTGTAAGTAGGTATTGTTTTATCCCTGAAAGGAATACCTAAATCGTTTAAAAAATATTTCAATACAAAACTTAATGACTCCTGTGACACGCAATTTTTTTTTTAAATATATCCTGATTATCTCATAAATTTAAACTTGAAGATAGTTCTATAATCGTAGGTACAAACTGGCTTTTGTACTATTAAAAGTACTGCAATTTTTACTTTACGAGAGACAACGAACTCTTAACTGATATTATTATTTATTTAAATATGGGCTTTTTTGTTTGTCTTAAATGTTTCTTATAATTCTTCTTTCCTTTATAACAACAACATTAATTTGAAGCAATAACAATATGAGGTTTCTTTTTTCATGAAATAACGTAAGATAAATTTACTTTTTCGTCCAATTACGTAAAGTACTGCATACTGGTTTTCATATTCTTATTATGGTACGTTTATATAATTATGCTAAATCATTCTGAGTCGTATCATCTAGTTGAATGGGTCGGAAATATTTTGTTTTCATTGTAAAGAAAATTCAGGTAAGGAAATTCATTGTACGTAAAGTAAACAACACAGTACATAAACGGAATCTTTATTTACTTTTAAAATCTCAGTAGTTTAACTGAACATCAATTTATGTTAAGGTCAATGTGGGGAAGTCCGGCATACTTTATTACAACCTTAATTTAAGTAACAATATATAGGTGCCCTTTTATTTGAATCGAATAATTTTACTTTGTAAGGGTCCAGTACTATATTAGCTAATAATCACTTTTATTTCAAAAAGTTATCTAGGGTCAGCTAAGGAAATAAGTTACTTTTTTAAAACCCGGCGTATAGACGGACTTTCTCATGTTTTGCAAGGCACGTCCGTCTGCAACACTTTTTACTTTTTAGTAGATAGATTTTGCAAATTGCGTATTGGAAAACGATGTAAAAATGAATGTTATTTAAATTTGTGCTCTAAATTCAGCCGCATAAGGCCGAGAACAAAGTTTATTTGAGAATAACTGTCCAGGGGGCAAGTCCGACATTACTATTGAGTAAGGGGTGGTCAACATTACTTCATATTTAAGGTATTAAATAAAATAAATTGGTTATTTTTATTTTTATTTAATCAATGATAACGTTTTATAACATTTTGGTACAAGCAACACCTGTTTAAATTTATTAATAATTATACTTTACTTTAATCAGAAACTTGCATGAAATGTACCTTAATGTGTACTTACATATAAAATTAATTTTGAGCCGGGCTGAATGAATCACATGACACATTTTTATTGGCATGTAGTAGGATATTTTGATCTCAATGCCATTTTCAAATTAAGATAATAAGAGCTCTGGCCAAAAATACTTATAAATATAAAAAAAGTTTAAAGTACCTACCCGTATAATTATCATCAATGTACTAACAGTTTCCTTTAGAAGTAAACAGCATCATCTTTATTTTTTAATACAAACTCGTGACATTTAACTTGTAATAATTTTACTTTTTTTATAATTAAGTTTTCAGGAACTTCATCACGATCTATTATTTTTGACATCTTAAATATGAGTTTCTCTTTTTTAAATGTTTTGTAAAATCGAATTGAGTACTTTTATAGCAATAATTTTGTCTATAATTCCTACATAGTAGGTCCATTTTCTTCTGGAATAATATCGCATTAACACATGGTCATTGATACAGTATTTATTTGTTGAAATCTGCATATCTAAATCATTACCATTATTTATTTCTTTTTCATCAATATCAGATAACTGATCCCCCAAAAAATTATTATACATCTTTGATCTTGATGATCTTTTTTCTTTTTTCTGTCTCTGTAATATATTATGGCTCCTAGTTACTATTTCCGTATTTTCTTCTTCTTGTTCTGAAGTCATGTCCCATTCAGTGTCTGAAATCGCATCCAAAATGTCGGAATCACTGTGGTTGCTCATAGATCCTGAAACGGTTGTGTCACTAAAAGGTGATGATAATTGACGGTTTTGCCTCTTTGTTTTAAATTTGACGTCTTCAAAAAATATATTTTGTTGACCTTTTGTCTTAAAAGCTTTTGCATCATCGAAACACACATTTTTATCTCCTGGAGTGATATTTTCTTTTCTGGAGCTTTTTTTCCCGATACCTTTCCCTTTCGTCTTAGGCTGTTGGGGCTTCTTAATAATTATGTCAGTTATAACATGTATTTTACGATCATCTGGAACTTGTAAGCATAATGGAAGGTCTTCTGGCTTATCCGCAATGAATGGTTTATTACTGATATCATATTTTGAAATTTCTTTCAAATATGTAACGTCCGTTGTGCTGGTTGAAGCAATTGCTGGTTCTACTCGTAATTTAGTTTTTTGGTTTGGTTGGTTTGGTTTTATTTTAGTTTTCTCTAATTGTTTTCGTAGTATAACGTCGGTATTAGTAATCACTTCTGCTCCAGATGCTATTTTACGTCGCGTTATTTTCTTAATGTCTCCTTTTTTTACTTTATTTAATAATAATTGTTCAAAACTGCCGGAATCAATTTTGTTAACGGGTACATGATCTTGATGATGATCGAAACTAGAATTCATTTGGTTTTTGTCTTGTGTACTTATGCGTTGGCAAATGTCGAAAGATTCAGGAATTATTACATTCTTAATTATGTAGTGGAGTACTATTAGAAGTAAGCTATCTGGACTTTTTAAAGTAGGTTGACTGTCACAAGTATCTAGATTATTTAATATAATTGCATCAGGCATGGTAACGGATCTTTTGTATAAATTTTGAAACTGCTTCCAATTATTTGACTTAAGTAGATCAAATTGACTCTCTTGAATCATTTCGCGATTCAGTGGATAAATGCCAGTCTTTTGAAATCCATTCCGTAATATAACAGGATCTATCTGATTCCACACCATACCAATCATTCTCGAAAATTCACTTTTAGGGAGAGGAACTCCAATATTCATTCTTTGCCACTTTTCTAGCAAAGGGTCCCAGCGATCTTTGAAAGATTTCATGACGGCTACGTCAAGCGGCTGTAGCAAATGACTTGTGTGTGCTGGTAGTTTTAGGATTGTTACGTTTTGTTTTTGTGCTTCTTCTATTATATTTAGTCCTACATGCATAGAGTGGCCATCATAAATGAGTAATATAGGGCGCTGTTTGCCGACAGCGGGTAAAAAAGACTTTTTAAAATAATTTTCGAAGACTTCCGTCTCCATCCACCCATTTGCTGTTGCAGCGTATGTGGTATTAAGATATCCTTCGGGAGATGTCCATGAATCCCAAACATTTTTGCCTTTGAAAATAATAAGAGGTGGAATCTTCTCTCCTATTGCATTAGCAGCTAGCAGCACTGTTGTGTTTTCTTTTCCTGGCGTTGAAATCATTCTTGTAGCAGCATGACCTTTTCGACCTACAATTTTTGTTTTGGATGGGTCTTTTGAGAAACTGGTTTCATCCAGGTTCCAAATAGCCGAGGGCTTGTTCTTTAACCCTAACTTTTCAACAGTGTCTTGAAGCAAGTCAAAGTACGGGTATATTATGAAGGGATCGACGGCTTTTTTTCTAGCATATTCTACAGCCTGGGGCTTTTTAATCGTTAAATTATTCCGCTCTTTAAAAGCGGCGAACCAGTCTTTTCCAGGTTTTCCATGTTTGAAAGGAGTCGATATTTTATTGAGGGAAACATAATCGCAAACAATTTCTAATACCTCGTCTCTGGTCAGTTCGAATCCATAACGTTCCATTATGTGGAGATATGAAGCCAATTTATTTTCAACTTCCATCGAAAGTGCTGTACACCTTCCGAGTGTAGTTGATTTTCCTCGTTTATTATTCACATGGTCCATAATTGTCATTCGAGGAATACCGTAAAGACAAGCCGCTTTATAGCCACTTAGGTCTCCATTTCGGACAGCACGTACAGCATTGTGTAATTTTTCTTTAGTATATGACGCCTTATCAGATTTTCTTTTATAATTTCGAACCATTTTGAAGTATCTATAATACAAAAAAAAAAAAAAATCCTTGTGTTTAAGAAAAATATTGTGCCCAAATAACATTTTGGGTTTATCAATAATTTTACTTTGTACAAAACAAAAATGTATTTTGTTTCAAAACAATATATGTGTTAAAAAGTGCTTAGAAAAAAAGGTGTGAAAACTCTGACATGGGGTAAGATCGGCATATGACGAACTTTCCCATAATTTCTGTACGATCTTAGCCCACTGTTGTATTTTAAGGTTAGTATTTTACGACTTATCATATTTGTACAACACAAGGCTTAAATAGTAATAAAACTAAATCAAATGATTACAAGTAACATAAACTAGACACTTACTGCTTTATCTCCCATAAATTCAATGATTTCCTTTTTTTTTTCAATTTTAATCACGCCAGCACTACCCTCGTTTTCAAGATTCGAAAAAAAGTAATGACAGATCGTAACGTTTATTAGTTTTTCCACAGCACAAAACGCCATCTTTGTTGTAAACTTGGAAGAAAAATAGCATGCCACTTTACCCACGAAACTGTTTTCAGCGTAACAATAAAAATATAAACTAAAAGTGGTGGTATACGGATTTACCCCACAGACGACCTTCCCCACATTGACCTTAATTATTTTCTAAGTTTTGATACATTTATAAAATTGGTTGTAATAGTAACATTGGGTAACTATACAAGTGTAACATTTATATTTACATAGTTTTAGGGGGAAATTTACTCATATATTCAAATCAGGATAAAAAATAATCTATTTACATCACAGATGACATTTAGTTTTTTGTCTTATTTTACATTTGCGTATCGCTTACAATTTTATCTCTTGCAATAGAATTAATTACGACTTTATTTTTATAGTAGGTACCTACAACATACACGCGAATCTTTAAAAAATTAGCTTGAAGCTAAATTGTGGCAAATACTTAAGTAAAACATATTTTATTGTTATATAATATACTATGACTAGTCATTGTGGCTATACATTTTGCACAAAAGGGACAGAACCATATACATCACGAAATAAAGAAATAGGTTAATTTAAAACTACCCTATTAAGTATCCAAGTTGCAATAAAAAGTAAGCATTTACAAAATATAATTTTTACAGCTGTAATACCAAAATTACAAGAAATACATTGAGAGCCCTGACCTAAGTAATCTTGTATCGCCGGTACCAAGCAACGATATGGTATATGTCTATTAAATAAACTTATTAATTACATAGAAGATAAAGCTAAGAAAATGTAGCAAATTGACGAGCTTTTGAAAGAACAGCTTAAATTTAATTTTTATTAATATTTATTCAATTGCAAATACAGCTAGACAATGTATCCACTTAATTGTTATAATAACTGACTATAAATTTTACAATAATCAATAAACAAGATATGTTAGTTCCATTTACATCAGAAATAGTGTGTGATTGTATGTTATTTATTTTATGTCTCGTCTGAATATCATATAACATGTTCCAGAAAATTGGGCTTTAAATTGATTTGAAGCCCAACTAGGTACACTACCTACTGGGTTTACAAAATATATGATTAATTTAACAATAGTTCCTTAGAAATAATGTAATAAATATACGTTTAAAACGTTATTTTATATATTTCTTTTTTATAAATAAATGGAATAACAACAATAACGGAGATTTCATTTCGCGAGCCCGAGATTTCAATATCAGCTAGCTATACCTTACATATAAATAAGATAGTTAAATAAAACACGTCTGAATTAAATCTCTACCGGGCGACAAAAAATACAGCTGTCGCAGCTTCTCTCTACTTGTATACTTGAGATATTTTCTGTTAAGGAAGTTATTACTTATAAATCTATACATTATAAGCTCGTAGGTTACATGTTAAAAGTTATAGACAATATCTAGCTTACAATACGGACTTGGTCCACTTAGTGTCGAGATTTGGATTAGGATACTAGAAAGGGTGAAGTTATTAAAAATTGCATCTAACACGGCACTGTATCAAAAGGATCCTGTGATATTTTGCGGCTAACACGATCATTTTAATACAGTTATATTGAAGTATAATTCTGCGAAACTTTCAACAAACGATATCGCGTACATGAAAAATAATAGTTTTTTAGGGAAAACCAAATATGTAACTGATTAACTATTGCTTCAATTTGTGAAATTCAATTTCGCTGTTTTCTATACTTCCGCAGTATCATGCACTGTTAGTAGCGCAGAATTATCGTAACAACGACGTTATGTCTTAAGCTAGGTCCACACATGGATCACAATCAGGATCACCGTATCCGCAGAACCGATGATCGAAGCGATTGATGATCTCGACAGTATTTTTGGCCTTAGTATTTACCATAACTATTTTGGTTAAAAATAAATTTATCTATGCTTATCTACTTAAAATACGACTACCATTTTACACTTCACTGCCTTTATACTCGCAAATTAAGGATTTTAAACATTTTGAAAAAAGGAGTCCGTATCAGTTATATAGAAGCAAAAGTCATATATGTGTATAAACAAAGATTGCAAAAAAATTGGTTCTTTGGTTTATTTATGTTCAGTGTCGTGGTAAAATATATCTTTAAAAACTTTCAATTAATTTTCAGTGTAGTTATTAGAAAAGTTACGAGCGACATTGCTATAAAATGTAAAATGACAAAAAAATTACATTTACTGGATTTAATTTAACAAGCCAATCAGCTTACGCGTACAGGTCTTGTGGAGTCAAGATTGGTCGAGCTCTACTCTCTCGTCAAATCCACGTGCGTTCGTGCAGGTGTCCATGCGCATCATTCGACCCGCAGTCGCCTTGCAGGCCGGACGTGGCTCTCCGCTGTCAGGCTCCCACCATAGTGTTGTTGTACATGCTGTTCATCGAAATACGGATCGTACCTGTAATAATAGAATACTTACAAGCGAAATCTAAATCACCGCTGGTCACACAACATAAGGATGAGAAAGGAAGGATAACACAAAGCTCGAGGAGTGTGCTTGGATGCAGTATATGATTATTTTATACTGTAGTATAATGAAACAGTTACGACGAATCTAACTACATAATTCGCTTCAGACTTTTGCGTTTTGGAATGAATACGTATACATAATTGATAAGTTTACCAAAATATTTGCTCCTATTTGTGAATTTTATTTGCACGCAGCAAATGAGGGGAGCCAGGCGATTTTTTGACCAATTTTGTAGTGTTTGATGCCACCTTGTACAAACCTACGACAAAGAATAGATTCCGATTCATGTTTATGAAACTAAATTTTGTGTAGGAAATTCATGAAATGTATCTATGTTTTTTCATTTGTTGGATATTGAAAGCATTATTTTTATAATTCTTTAATAACAAGTATCGCCTCTTTTATCTAATGACGTATAAAGATTTGAAAAAACTATGTGACTCTCTCAATCGACTTTTTAAGATCTCTCATTTTAATGTGTCAAAATTTTATATGATTTTGTACGTGAATATTTATATTGGAGTGATTGGTCAGTATATCAGTTTTATACGGCTCCGCTGTCCCAATAAAACTTTATACTCGTTTTGCAATGGAGTCGGAACTATTTGCTGAAGTAATTTTTTGCGGGATAGTTCAACTAACGCTACGATGCCATTTTGTAAATTAAAATAAAACATGTAGAACTATTTTTTATTTCAAATACAGTTTTCAAATAAAACCCGCAACAATCTCTTTCCATGAATTACTCCAGTGTTGAAATGATTTATCGACACTTGGATATTTTTTCGCTAATTTATTTTGTGTCGTTGATGAATTCATATATTTTTATTCCTATCTTTATTTAAAGAGGTAACAGATATGCAGTTCTGGTAAATTTTAAGACACAGATTTTCATAGAATGTGCGAAGAATTCTAAATGAAAATATAGAATATAGTCTGAATAGAATCCATACACTGTTTGATACATTTTTGAAGAATCGTTTTCTATATATGGATGTGCGAAAGTTAAAAGCGTGGCTTCATATATCCAAACCGGATATAGGCAAAGAGATTTGTCTCTACATAATAAATGATAATCCGAGAGTCATTTGCTATGAAACGAATTATTCTCGGTCAACTTCCACAAGTCTTTTACAAGGAAACACATCTCTCAACCCAGATTCTGTTTGGTATATACGGGGCTAATAAAATAAGGTGTGTTCAAGTCTCAATACAGTTGTGGTTAAGCTTGCAATAAGAGAACGTCAACTCACTAGTACCATTCTTCCTGCTCGGCGAAATTGATCGGTCGAGCCTGTCCGTGCCAAAGGCCCGATGTCGACTGAGGCCCCCGCTGCCGAGGGCTCCGCAGCACCAGAAGAACTGTTTGAAGCCACGACGAAATCTAATGTAAAATACATGATTAGGCATATCCATAAAGAGCGCGATCCAGACGCATGCTCATTGTGGATGTGGCGTGCTCGATCCTTTAAATTGGATCCGTTAGGTACGAATACATCGTTGCGAGAGACATCTTTAGGCGATGGTAACGCAGCGCGGTCGATGACGTTGGCAAAGAAGAATGGCGCGTCACTTGCCAGGGGTGGCGTCATTTGGACGCGCTTCCGCTAAAAACAGCCCAGTGCTGTGTAACTATTATTTAATTTTTGTTTCACAGTTCATCCGTGCCACGTAACCTGGTGATGTCTCTTGTGTTTAAACAGCGCCTTAGATGTCAATTTCGCAGTTATCTTCATACCGGATGATTCATGATCCACTCTTAACGACCTTGAATTGTGGATCACGGTATCGCTCGATCGTCAGGTGTAGACGCGGTTATTGATATTTTATACCTCGTTTGTTAGGAGTGATGTTGGTCAAACATGTACTTTTCTGGAAGTACCTATTTATCTCATACAATAACAGCCATTGTTATGTATATATATACAATTTCTGTATATAAACATAAACAATTGTTTGTACATAGCTTTGTTGAATGATTATAATACTGCTTCAATGATCCCTGTAGACTAGTAATTATGATGCTTTGTCCAATGTAATCGAGTTCCAGATTGATTCAATGCCACATGTGTCGTACAGATAAATTACAGACGTAAATTATATTATAGGCATGTCATATGTAGCTGTATATTTATAATTATTATGTTTCTTTTTAACCACAAAGCTTCAGGGTTTGGATTTGAGCTATGAATTTTGATTTTCTCCCAAAATGACCCACTACTTTATATCTTTCTACGTTATTTCCGTAAATATCTATCATAATACCAACTTCAAGATTCTCAAGAAAGTCCAGTTTTGCATTAATCTAATAATGTATGTAAATCTTAAATTACTATTTCAAGAGTAGGTAATTTTCAAATGATAAAGTATGAAAGCATTTTTACTCAGCAGATCTTGTAACTTTTGCCTTTAACAAAAACTTTAACCCTAAACCTATTGAACCTACCTAGTTTAGTAAGATAAATAGATATTATAGAACTGTTAATTCTTGTAGATAAAGGGTGAGATTTTGTCAATATCTTTAAAATTATTCAGAAAATTTTGATTATTGTTAATTTTTACGGCAATTTCCAATATGCAAATCTACTAGTTAAGTTAAACTATCTGTTTAAGTAACGAACGTGGATCCCGGCTTTACACTATCTTTATCTATCCCTATATTTATCTACTATATATTTTAAGGTCTAAACAGAATATTTTTAAAATTTTAATGTTACTTTGAAATCCTCAAAGCCCGTTAAGATGTCTTTCGACGAGTAAACTAGGATAGCTTAAAGGTTGCACATTGCACCGATTCAACGCCAACTCAACTCTCAGTATGGCATTGAAATGTAAGCTTTGTATTGTGTTTTACTACTCTAATAATAGGTACAAAGGCCATATTTCAATGCCATTCTGAAAATAATTATTGTAAAATATAAAGGCGATGTTTAAAGATTAAAGGAGTGGGCGTCCACAGCTGTGACCTTAATGCATTTCAAAGACGCCCACTTAAAGTGAATGCTGTAAAGACCGCCATTTAAATAAACTGTCTTAGATTAAGTACAAGAAATCACACCGGTTACACAATCAAAGCGAAAACTACAAAGGTCGAGGGCATTTTTACCTTTATTTTTTGAGTATTTGTCTAAAGGTTAGGATTAAGTGAGATTTTTTGTTCTTCTTCCTCTAATCTCGATCTGTTCAACCCCTTAAGGGGATCTAAACCTCAAGATATTTCACAATACATCCTAAAACCTCTTAAGGTTCTTATATGAAACTAGTTTCTTTCCACAAATCTTGTATTTTTCAACGACCATAACATTATAAACGTGTGATAAAATAACAAACATAAAACCTACTGATCATTAATACGGTCTAAATCGTTAAGATTAACTCTAAATAGATTTTAAAGAAGTAAATCTTTAGTTGGTGTAGTCTAGTAGTATAATGGCACATGTTTATGTCAAGTGGAAGCTAGAAATGTAATAAAGGTTGTACTGGGACAATAGCGAAGGTAGCCAGGGGCGGGTCATTAGAGATACCGTTTATAAGTACAGATGGCAACACAACCCTGTCGAGACACTAGCATTTGTTTACTGTCACAGAAGTTAGAGTTGTAGAGCTTCTTCTCAATTCTCTCCTTCCTCTCGGATTATGACGGCAAAATGCTACAGATCCCGGAGCCGACGCGAGCGGCGGCCTCTTAGGCCATTTTCTTTCTTCTTTTTATTTAATTTTAGTTTTTTTTCTCTATTTTACTGTTTTGTTGAAGGCTAAATTCATATTAATCAAAATTATTTCTTTGTAGAAAAATAGAGTGAGCTGATTTTTTGACTGAGTAAAAATTAGAGTGAGTTAATTTTTCATTTCTATTGTCTTGATTCTAAAAAATGTACCGAACCGAAAAAGTCTGTGAGTAACTTTAATGGGAGATTTTTTTATCACATTAACATTCCTGCAATAGTTTCCTGAAAAACTACAGTTTACAGTGCGATGATTCTTTGCATGAAATAAATGTATCGCTTCTGAACCAGGCAATTTTGCAGTTATAGGCCACCAGAGGGAGATGAAGTATTTTTATGTTCGTTTATGGCTTGTTTAAATTTTCATTTTTAGTTTTATATCCGCCTTTTTCCATTTTTGCTTTGAACTTTGTTCATGTTTGATAAATAATCATGTTTGATATTGCTTGAAAATTAAAAACAAATCGTTTTGTACCTTTTGTGCCGTCGGTACTTTATTTGAAGATAATATTACAAGATAGGGACTACGCGTGTTCAAATGTTCAACTCAACTTAAAGACATTTTAAGTAAGGTCATGTGTAGGTAATTAAGTTCATTATTGTTTATGCCGTTGTGAAAATCATAAAAGTTTCATATCAGTTTTTCCAAACAAAACTAAATTAAACAGCTTTACTTAATAAACTTATTTCAGGGTCAATGTGGCTGCCTATAGTATGAGTACATGCTATATCTTCCAATATAAGCCAAATCAGCTTATTAGAGTTTAGTTTTCAACTTAGCATGCAAGTTGCTAAGTCCAAGCATACTATCGGATTTAATCAAACTTATTCCGTGAGCCAAGTAACCGCTAGTATGTAAGTTTTCGATCTTATGCATGTAGATGCAAGAGCGAAAATTTAAATACTTACAAATTGTTTTCGTATGCATCGGCTGTGCAGAATTAATTAATTAATTTCCAGCGTTAATGCAATAGCATTTTATTTAAACAAACCACGTTGTAAAATGCATAAATTTTTAAAAGCGGTGAGGTTTTGTAAATATATTTTATTAAAAGCTCTATATTGAGAGTTCCTTATAAATATCAATATGGGCAATGAATGAGAGTGTTCTTGGCGTTCTGACCTTAAAGCATCGTCCTGTCAATAGGCGGTATCACTTTCCATCATGTGAACCGTCTGCTTGTTTTTCCGAGAGGTTGTATAAAAATGCCACACAAGAAACTAAAAAAAAATGTGACTGATTGATTTGATTGGTGTATTGCAATAAAATCAAACGAAACACTGGAATTTTAAAAGAAGTGAAGGTAAAAGAATAATTAAGAGATTTCATAAATACGTCTTGCTATAAAATTAATTAAGCTTTTAAAGATATGAAAATGTTTGTTGCATTTCAATGTTTTCGTAGAAGTTTCTGATGAGATGACTTAAATTTAATCATGGACAATTTAATTGGAGCAACCGTTTCCATCTATTTTGCAATCAACCAAATCGTTGCCTTTCGGACATCAAAGAAATGTTCATCCTCAATTAGCCTACTTATTATAATTGACTATTAGAAATATAATTTATAACCTCCCTTTAATATTTCAGCATCATTAAAGTTGCCCATTTCTTTCAGCTTAGATATTTAATTCATTGTCGTTTTAACCTTCTTCTTGGCCATTTTAGGTTCGTTCATTATTCTTTTAGAATTCAAATAATTCAAAGAAATCGTTTACGCGTAATCCCAAACTAAGTCATAGGTGTACAGACCACCACACTTAAAGCACTACGTAATTAGTGCAATATCAATCCTTATACTGTAAAATTTAAGAACGTTACGTATGATCCATGGCCTCGTGTACTATGGGTACCTACTAATCGACGAACCAGAAAGAAGTAAAGGTAAATAAATACATGTATAAGTATAAAACGTCACCAGTCACATTACTAGTCTCTCCCGAGCCGGGATTTGAACCCGGAATTTCACATATATCGTGGTGCCACATATACATAGGTCTATATAGATATGTTGCACCACGAAGGCCATGAACATAGAAAAAGTGCAAGATGCGACTCTTTTAAGGAAAATATTCCTATAGTCTATATCTAGTCGACATAAAGTAGAAAAGAATGAACTAGACAAGTATTTTACTTTAACGGTTAATTAACTAACTATGTGTTAGCACCGACTTTAGTCGTGTCATAGCATCTAGATTGGAGAACTTACTTGGAGTTCATCCAGCAATAGATGATGGGGTTGTACATGGAGTTGCTCATGGCGAGCCAGTAGATCCCAAGATATATCTCCTGAATGTGGGGGTAGTTCACCACGTCAGGGTAGTAAGACGTCACCACGAAGTATATGTGGAACGGTAGCCAGCAAACCGCGAATATTACCACAACCACCATCATCATTTTCACCACCTGCGAATATAAGATAGATTAGGCTTTTCAGTGACACTACGACATTAGGTTGTTGTCCGTATAAAAGTCAATAAATTGGTTCAACGGGGTTAAAAGTTAATGCAATACTGTATCAGAATTGAATTTAATTCATATTTCAAACAGTAAAATGGCCCCTTATTGCTTGTGAATTGAACTGTCAGATTTAGATATGATGCCATCTTGAAAAAATAAAAAAATTGTCTATGATATGTCAACGAATTCATTAAAACTGAAGACTTTCTGAATTGATTTAATTTGGCCTTTTATATCCGCAGTACTCATTGCCTTTGCAAAATTCGAAATAGATAGTTAAAAAGTATATTATCCTAAGCCTAGTGAATAACCATCGATGTCCGGCAACCGCCAAGTGCAAGTAGGACTTTGCCAATTTTATTTTTTTGTTGTTGTTAGAACAGCAACAGAAATACACACTTTATGAAACATTCAACTGTCTAGCTACTACGGTTCATGAGATGGTACAGCCCGCTGACGGACGGACGAATGAAGTTTCGTAAGCAGCCTTTGAGTATGGAACTATAAAAGCATCCGCGTTTGGTGCTCCTCCCGCGCACATGGAAGACCTTACATCCTTGTTAACACAACCAACACAATTGTTTGTTTGGTTACTATGGCAACGCTTTTGTTTGGATTGATTTATTACTCTATAGGTAGGTTCCTTCTACAGCGAATGTTCCTTCTTTCCAAGTTGATCTAGAAAATGTTTTTTCCTTCCCACCAATTAACTCCTTGACATTTGAGAGTTAAATAATTCACCAGGCAGTCTGAGTTTGAAACTTTTTCGCTGATTATCATCTAAGTTTTTACATTTATTTGCCGAGGAACGGTAGGAACATTTTTTTTCTCCCGAAAATTCAATAGAAATTTGAAACGTTTGTTGGAGAATAACTTCCTTAACAAGATTACATTGGAATTTTCTTGAAAATTTCTCTTAGTTTCGTCACGTAGGCGTTTATTACGATGAGAGTATTATTTAATTTACTTTGCTTTGGTCAATTTAAATTTAGCAAACCAATAAAGCTTGTCATTATGAATTTGTTGCCTCATTGTTTCTGCACTTTGTCGGTATGTTGACAAACTAATTTCAAATTCAGCTCAGAAATCGGTAAAATTTCAAACAGCTTTGTGAATTAAATTCCATGTGCTTTTGTTTTGTGTATTTTCACATGAATTTAATATAGTGCTGTATAGAATTCGATGTTCCTAAAATACATTTTCCAAACAAAAGGCTCACTTTCATAGCATAATTGGAAACTTTGCCTAAACATGGTTTGTTGGGATCATATAATAGTTTCCAAGGTAGCTCGCCGTGTCAGCAGCATCATCTGCATCTGTAATCTTTCGTCAAACTAATAAAGCTCTTCAGCATTCTCTAATAATGCAGGATAAAGCTGGAACTTCAGCCATAAAATTGACGATGCATATAAATAGAACATAAAAATAACTTTGCTTATTGCTTTGTAAATTATTACATAAGGTCCACAATGTAGGTATTGTAGCCTAGTTAATGTTGAAATTTAAAGGATTTATAGTTTGATCACGTATTTACTACTTAAATTTTAACAGAATTTGCTCTGCAGTTATGCACCTTACAAAATAAAACAGTTTTTTTGTAGTAAATAAATGAGGAGGTGGTAGCTCAGTTTGTTACGTGCCTAGGATAACCGACCGATCTGAGCGGACAGGTCGAGAGTTCGAGTCTCGGGTTGCCGTAACTCCATCTTTGTATCAACAAATTACAGCTACCACCTATGGGGACCAAAACTATAATAATATTTATTGAATAAATCAATGATCATACGAAAATTATATGGTATCACTAGCTTTTTTTAATATTAAATATTTAACTAATTAGCATAAAAAGGAGTAGCAATAATTCCATAAATTACACCCTATTTTTCAAGCATGAACTAACTGTACACATCCACAAATATGGACAGTAAATTATTTGTTAAATATTTTGATCTACAAGTTTGATTCAATGATCATCATCAGCTGTAGGCTTCCCCTAAATGTTTTCTGTCCATCAAATTCTATGCCGCTTGCATCCAATGGGTCTTTGCAGTCCTTACAAGGGCGTCCGTCTACTTCGTGAGGGGTGGACGGCAACACTACGTCTTCAGGCCCGTGGTCAAAATTACAATCAATACAATAATATTTACCGAAAATGTTATATCATTTATACAGTAGCTGGATTGGAGCAATTTGGGGGAGATCTTTGTCTAGTGGACGTGTCCCGGGTGATGATGATAAATGATAAAGATTGTTGATATACATACCCTTCGTTTGCTCTTGACGTTGTCTAGCTGCCTCTGCGTGCACTCGCCTATAGACTGCGAACCCCACAGCTCGACGCCTACCCTCGCGTACGTATATGACATCGATATTATAGGCAGGAAGTACGTCAGCACCATGAACGCCACGTTGTAACTGTTGATACAACATAATAGGGGAACTATATTTAGGGAAACTAGGATAGCTAAAAGTAAGAAGTAAGCTTTGGTTGATATTGTTAAAGATCGGAAGGCAAACAGTATTGGCTTCATTAATACTTACCGCATAAACTTTTGCACTAATAACAAGTTTGAAGCTAAAAACTGTAATGTAACCTTTGCTGTTGATGTCGAGATAACACCCCAAAATACAATTTATTTACGATATATGTAATTTACAAGTAGTATGTAGGTAATAGGTTTGCTAATCGACTTTCATGTGATCTTGTAAAATTAACATTTGCTCATAAGTATATTACGTTTTAACATCTGAGAAAAGATGCCTTTGAAGACGTGAATGAATAATAAGGGCGAATTCATTCAAATCACGAAATATTCAAATTATCGTATAAACGTCCATTAAAACAACGAACGAAGGATTTTGATGGTGTCAACATTTCTTTTGAGCCGTTTTTTTGCAATCTTTTTGTTTTTTTTTAATTCTTAGTTAACTGTTAAACTACTTCATTTATGTAATACTGTTATTTTATGCCTTTGTCATTATTCAATTTGACTCTCATTTCTGGTAAAAATACAAGTTCCAAGGAAAAGTAGGTCTGTTTTTCGAGTTTCCCTAATTCCCAAAATTTTCAATTTTTAGGTCAAGAATTTTATTTTTAACTTTTTCTTTCCTTGAAACTTTCTTCAATAATTGTATTTTTATATTTTAACCTAGACTTACTGGGTCTGAGACAACTTTTATTTACTTTCTCAGGTTTTAGAATATTATAATTATGATTAAGTGATATGTTTTTATGTTACCTGTCACCCTGGGACACAACGTAAACAAGTGAAAAGCGGTGTGTAGCCAGCACCTCTGCCAACCCCTCTCGAGGGACTGCGGCGTGAGTTTATGTGTTGTTTTATTTATATTACCATTATTTTAATATGAGTATTTATAATACTTACATGTATTCAACTTGTGACGTAGTAGTGATACCGTCGGGCCACTCCGGGAAGCAGACTCGTCTAAAAAATAAACAATCCATCACACATTAAGTTTTAGACTTTTTAAATGTCTCCTTGGCGCAATGGTCTAAACCTTTGGCTGTGACACGTGAGGCTCCGGGTTCCATTTCGAGTCGGGCGGGTGTTTGTGTGATGAACACTGTTTGCTCTGAGGTTTAAGATATTTAATACCTATCTTTATCTTGTATTTTTTATATTTATACCGCGCTTTTTATCTATAACTTAAATTGAGGTTACAAGTAAAAAAGTTCATTATCTGTAATAATCATCATATGAGAACCTAATACATTTGCCCTGAATGTTTAGATTTCAATAGAACCATTAATTCGGAGTATAAACTTGTTATTCCGTTAGTGCAGTGGGTGCTCTGGGTAAGCAGAAGATTTTAATTATTAATTGTTGTAGTTCGCGAGATTGGAAAAGTTAATTTACCATCTATCGTATTAAAGTTTACAGCATTAAAGTTTATTTTCCTGTTTGAGCTTCGTAACTTACAGCTAGCGAAGTTACGGGTATCATGTTGTTTAATGTTGAACCTTGTATTATAATTTCTTGCTACATTCATAGTTTTTGTTTATTAAACGATAAATAGATTTTATACTAATGTTCAATTCTCGATGGAATTTCGTTAATCTATAAATTAGTTGTTAGATTCTATTTTTTTCTTGTTGTATGATAATTCAATCTGTCTATTGTAAGAAAGTTGTTATTATCAAACTAAATTAAAGAATAACCATTTGTGCTAAAAGTAAACAGTTTTCTGTAATATAATCTTAAATTTAACGATATCATAATTTTTGCGTTCTCAAAGACCTAGCTAAATTACTACGCCGTAGGCTTCTAGCTACGTGAATGCTACGAATGTGACTACGAAACCTTTTGACAAAACCTCAAGGCCAGATTTAGATTTTCATAACGAAGTAACTTATGGATATTCTATGTGACGAAGAACGTTCGACTAAGGTTGTTGTTAGTTCTGTCAGGCGCGTGTACGTGCGTACGTGTGTACGTGCGTGTAAGTTGTTTCAGTGTGCGTAGCCTCGAGTTCGCTCTATAAAGGCAGTACGCACACTAGAGTACAGTACGTGTATTTTTTAAACACAACCACAGCCGAACGTTCTTCGTGAGATGGAAAGACTGTAGCTCAAAACATAAATTACAAGTTGGGAGTCACGTTTTATAAAATGTCACTTTAATAATAAGATACCTAAAGGGATGTAACATATTGACGTAACGTTCCATTTTGTTTTCGTAACGTGGAACGTGCTTGATGTCTTGTATAGGGTAATGAATTAAACTGAAACGGATCTGAAAAATGGTTTTGAAAAACTGTGATAAAGTAAGCCAAACATACATAACACTATTTTATGTAGTTGATATAGGTATGTGTGAGAATGTACATATACGTTTGCCAATTTCAAATCATGCTTAATTCTTATTAGTGTCTATATCAAACAACGTATGGACGAAAATAGTTAATAAATGGGAAATTTTTACTGCACCTCTATTTAAAATGTAAGCTAACTAAGAGTGTCCAATAATTAGTTTACTACACACCAGATAAATGACTGGGCTGCGAATACACTATCTATTAAAAATATATAAGCAGTTTACCTTTTTTATTTTATTCATAACAAAAATCTAGCCATTTACTCTACAAGTGATGGTATTAAAAACAAAAAAATCTTGCAAACTAATTTATATAATCTTACAACGGAATTTTTCTGACAATGGAATTCTTCTAAGTCTTAAAGGATAATGGCTTTCAACAAATTCGATTGAACATTTTGTTGTAACTCAAATTATTTTAATAAATTTATTTTCAGATAATATATAGATAATCAAAAAGTAAAACGGTTTTCTTAATGGATTAAACAGTTTAGTAATTTTTTATATGTGCATATTTAGTGTGCAAACCAGTATTTTGGGTACTATTTTTGAATATTTTTAATTTGATTTCAAGTTATATTATTAAATACTACTTATCCTTAACAAATTCTCTTTGGATAATTTAAAATCAACAATTTAACAATTATAATTGTAATAATTGAAAGTCAACCTTTCATTGTATTAGTGTGGCTCTTATGAACAGACAAATTTACCATCGGTTAGTAATGTCGATCTACAGTACAACACAAATATTGTTTTTTAACAATGTTTCTACTATTAAATTTTTATTACCGGTTTGTCTTTTAATTTACAGTCTATTTGTTATAAGAAATACATAATGAAATTTTTATACCACTACGATGGAAAATTAGACATCCACCTCATTGTAAGCAGTCTTTGGAGCCTACGCTTGCTATACCGGGGGCATCACGCACGCGTTTACGACCCTAAATGTTATCTCCTCACCTGGTTCCTCCATCAGGTAGTTCGTGGGTTTCCATGGTGAAGTAGATGAGGTTCGGGCTGCTGATTATGGAGCTACCGGCCCAGATTGCAGCAGCTATGCCCAGGGTCGCTCGCTTGCCCAACCTCGGCCGGAGCGGACTCATTATCGCCACGTATCTAAAATCATATCCATCTTTAAAACCTCTATTTTAATCATAATGATCGCATCACGACCCACATTGACTTAGTCCTGCACTAAGATATAATGTGTCGCAAGTACTAAGCAGCAATATACTATAACTACATAGATAAATACACTATGAAAAACGCGTCTTCCAAATAACTCATAGTTCCGCTCCCATTAGGATTACAATCCGGAACCTATTGGGTAGCAGGCAGTTGTTACACCATTGCGCCACAGAGGCCGTCAAATAATTTTGAGAATATAATTGCTGTGCTCTGTCACAGGAATTACGGACGAGAATTTATTTTTTATGTCTAAGTTAATGTAGTAATGTTAGTAATATACGTCGCTGCACAGTATTTATTTTTCATATTTCACACTTTCTGTTTTTGATCTTAAATAAAGGTAAACATATTACACGAATCGATTCAGTGGTTTAAAGATTTATCTCCTACATATAAAATCCTACATTTACAATCTTTATTTAGATAAATAATGAGTAAATATAAATATATTAGAATGGTGGTAGCAAGTAGTTATCAGTTCTGCTTTTCGAAGCATATAAAGTAACTGCTGCACTACTGATCAGAAACTAATTAAAAACACACAGGTTGTTGAGCACACACTTGTATTTTGCAACTTAATGAAATAAACATGTATTATTAATAGGTTTCTGTATTTACTAGTGCCTAAAGAATATTGCATTTTAGTCTAGCTGAAATAATACTAATTTTAAAAATGGATTTTTAAATTCTCGCGTTATGTACTACAGTCTCCCTATAAACTTATATACTCGTGAGTATCTAAACTCCACTCAAGACAAGAATAAAAGAATCTGAAGAATTCGTTTGTTTTTTACTCAATCTTAAAAGCCAGGCTTCTAAATTAATAACTTGGAAAATAATTACTCTACCAAGGAAATTCAAGTGAAAAATTATTTATGGTTTAACATGCTAGGTATAGTGAATGGCATTTTAAAAAGTCTGCCTTAAACACGTGGGTTACAATATAACACACCGCTTCGTCCCCTTAGAACTTGTTGTTTATCATTTTCAAAACGATTTTTTTCTTTGTTTTACTTTAAGGTTGTTCTTTAATGTGTGAAAGTAATTACTTTCAAAAGAAATGGCACATACATACGTAATCAAAGTTCAAACTAACCTTGATCTCACCTTTTAAAAAAGCTCAAAATTCTGTTCTTGAACAAAAAAAACACAAAATATTTATTCATTTAGGCATCTTTTAACAGGAGTAATCGTTCAAATTTTTGACTTGATACCATCATATCGTGGAGAATATAAAAATATTAATATAATTATTGTATAGAGAAGTTATATTTAAATTTTGATAATATCATTTCATTCTATATACTCATATTTTCAAAGAACTAAGCTACTGTTCTGTGTACCTTTGTACAGATTTATGTTTTTGGCAGACATTTCATAGAATTTTCTATTATACATAGTTTCAGACTACTGATATCTTCGTAGTCTATTTATTGTTCGGACTATTACAATGCTTTTGTTTTGGTAAATCTAAAATCATTGTTTTTTTTTATTTGGATAGAAAAGGGGTGGTAAGGCAAGAGAGAGAAAATTCGTTAAATAAATCTTACTTTTTGAAAAATACAATTACAAGTAATAAAAAAGGTATGTTATATTTTCGCGGATTTTTACCACGAGTAACGAGGGCTGTGATGAAAAAGGCTTTAATGGCTTGAATTGAGGATGTTGAAATGATATTTTTGCTGAGGTTTTTAATGATGTACCAACGGGAGAGTTTTATAAAAATAAGGGGGGAGGGTTTTACATGATTACGTCGACATTTCAAAACATATTTCAAGTAGGTATATTATATTTGGGAATATTTTGTTGTTTTATACTGAATAAAATTAAGTATAAAGCACAGGGATATTTTGCACTCTAATTTTGAATAATTTAAAAACTATGCAAAATTCCAATTCAATTGGTACTGCATTCTCTCAAGATTATGTGCTGTACTTATTAAATAAACATCAACAGCTATTGAAAATGCATTTAAAAACAACAGTAACTTTATAAATTGATTGGTTGACCCCGCGGACTACGCGTAACAAGACTGCCCCCAAAAAAAACTGTTGAAAACTGTTCCCAAGTTTTCCTTTTTTTTACAAAACCTTCAAACCTTCCCTGTTATGAAGAAAAAAAAAAAAAAATTGGTCCCGCTATCTTTGAGTTCTTGCGAGACTAACGAACAGCAATTTTATAAAGGGGTTCACAGAAGAGTGTTATAATATATAGCGGTAGCTTAAGTTATCACACATAGGGGAAAAAGCGGTTCACAGAATTTGGCGGCTATGCATGTAATGTATACATAAGTATGGCGGCCGCCGGTGAACTGTGATCATTTTCCGCTCTGTGTGATATCTTCCGATATTTTATTGCGCACGTCTGTGAACCCTTTAAGCAGAAGATATGTCACCTGTCAACACTGATGGCCATGAGAGTGAACACAGACGCCGATATACTCAGCACTGCTATGAACTGACAGAACTTGCAGTAGAAGTGTCCGAACGGCCAATCCGAGTTCAGCATGTACGTGAAGTTGAAGGTTACGTTCAGGGTCGACACCATAGCGTCTGCCACCGAGAGGTTTACTGAAACAAGTATAAAGAACAGTAAGTTTAAAAAGGTTTGTGCCGAGTCTGATGTGTCTATGTCAAACCAACACTTGCAATTTGACACTTTTCTTTGGAGATGCGTAAACTGGTCCCTAAAAGACGAATTGCTTTTATGTCAAATTTCAGAAGAATAAGTCAAATTAAAAAATAAGAATAATAATAACTACATCACAACACACACATTGACTCACCCCTGCACTAAGATCTTGTTTCTCAGGCACTAAGCAAAGATATTGTATAAACTACATAATCGTAGATAAGAAAACAACATCCAAGACTGGCAAGCGAAACAATGCGTCTTGCAAATAATACAGGTTCCGCACCTGCCAGGATTAGAACCCGGAACCTCTAGCGTAGCAGTCAGCTGTTTACATCACTGCGCCACCGAGGTCGTCAAATTTAAGCTTTTATTAATGCTTTAAATGGCCTTTTTAACCTCATAGGATAAAAAGGATTCAAATCTCAAGACTTAGCTACGATATGTTTAAGACGCTCTAATTAGAGTGCCTACTTACAAATGTTATTTGTACTGATTTCCTTCAAAATGTAGATAGAAAAGAAAAAACAACTGTTACAGCCGTTTTAAATAAAAATATGTAGCTTTAATTTACTTATTAAATTAAATTAAATCTTTAATACATAACTTCCATTTCACTAATCTACAAAACCCAAAAAACAAGTAGTAAACGAGTTTGTTAACCTTTGGATTCACCTGGATTCGTTATCTATTCGGAACTTACAATGGTTACCTATTGGGAAATATTAGAAAAGCAAAGAAATAGGAATAGTAAGAAATCTCCGTGTGATAGTGTCAAGTGTGTTTTGAATCCCGGCCCCCTAGTAAGCAATACATCAATGTGACAGAGCCGGCGGTTCAAGGCTCACTGTCACTGATCGGCGAACTTTACTGAACAAACTCCGTGACAAATAATTGGAAGAATGGAATTCCTAAAACTCTCCTGTCACTGTTATAAAAAGTAATATTACGCTCGAACGAAGACGGTTTGAAATGGGAAAGTTCCAGGAATTATTATTTACGGTCGCTTTTTGACTAACGGATGGAAATTTATAAAAAACACAGTCAAGTTAATCTTTTTTTTAGATTTTTGGTTTCGTGGTCGCGGCTTTGGTAAATGTTTTACATGGATGTGGTTTTATCCTTTTTCCATTTGTTACTTTATTGGTTATTTTTCATGAAATAGAAAAAGAAATTCGAAAGAAGACGAAGCAAATGGCCTAGTGTAATAAATATTAGTTATTATAGTTACAGATACAGCCAAAAAAAGATTACGTGTTCCGTTCAAAATAAAGATAAAAAACATATCAACGGAGAAACGGTTTCGATCTGCAGAACTAATGTAAACATAAGGTACATTTGTTATACCCAGAAACCAATTTTACAAGCAACCTTCATAGACATTTATTTGTAATTCACGGATTTATTATAGACAAACATTTATTTAAAGAAAATCGACAGTATCCAAATATTTAAATTGCCAATTCTTAATATACACTGAAGATAATGAGTAATCGATCTGATGTAGGGTTACCATTTAGAAAGTAAAAGACTTTGGAGATTTTAAAATAATGTATTTACATAATTACTTCTGTCATTTAATAAAATAAGAAATGTATTGAGCGCAAAACTGTTCCAACAAATCCAAATGAAATCGCTAATTCCTGATTGGTTACCCTATTTGATTGGTTTCAGGTTGTTAAAGAGCAAGACGACTTTACTCAGAAGTGAGTAAACTGAAATCAAATACTCAAATATGTTACCTACAAAGTAAAGTTGCCTTTTAAAATAATGCTGAGATAGTTCGATCTCGAACGAACACACTATCCTCTTTTATAGTATTGTTTGAACGTGGCTAGTTCCAGTTTATTTTTGAGAATTCTTTTCATCATGCATTGTCCGTGTGTCTTTGTTGTTTACTTTTGCCAAACAAGCATAACAGGCTTGCGTGACGGCCACCAGTTACTGTTCAAATTAAACGTCCATAAAGCTTTTGGTTCACGTTTCGCCTTTCTCTAAGAACACTTATACTCGTATTATTTAAGCAGACTAACAGCTGTAAATCTGCTTTAATCATATAAATGGTGGTCATACCCTGGGTCATTGTAGTCTAAAATATAGCTTAAACTTTTCTGTTTTCCATAGTTCTGTTTCCACGTCATATAACTTTGATACTAGAAAAATCTTGTTAGGAAGTAGTTATGAGAGAAAAGGTAAGTTAACAAATAGAGTTGTTTAAAAACAATTAACTATTTCAGTGTAAATCATCCTTCATTGAATTTTATTTCAAAGAAATGGATTTTAAAACAATTTCACTTTTGTCACGTACCGATTTCATAGTTTAAAATTGAGTTTGAATCAAAAATATGAGAGTGAAAATTTGTGAAATGCGATTCAAAAGACTTCATAGAAAAATTACAATACTTATGGCTGTGAATTGAGAAAATTGTGAATAAAACATTGTAAATGTTAAAATATAAGCCTTCGTTGAATGCAAAGCTGTGCATTAAGGGCTCGAATCTCAACTCGGGCAAATATTTTTGCGATAAATACTATTGTATAATATCAGAAGAACAAAATATTGTTTTAGGGGTTTTCTGAATATCAATATGTAAAAGCATGTTAATCATAGTTCTCTTACTGTCCTAAGATTTATTACTATCATTATTATTATTAAATGTCACCTCGCCTAGTAACTTAAAAGAGAGAAGAAAGGAAATAGAATACAGGTGAGGATTATGTAATAAACTAGCTTTAATTTTCTGATTCACGAAGTTGCATTTTCTTAACTCCGATTTTCATACAGTGTAACAGTCATATAACATGTGATATGGATACAGAAAACTATATTTAAAAATAGTATATTGAATTACAGTTAGGTAAAGATAAGCGAGTTTAGGTTTGGGGTCCTAAGACATTGAGTATCGTCGTGTCAATAGGTGAAGGGCATCACTTTTCATCAAGTGAACCACCTGCTTATTTGCTCACGACTTCGAATTGAATAAAAACAAAAGAAAACGAGTCTTGGATTGTTAAATTATAGTTTCAGTACACTTATTAACTCGAAAATGGAACATCAATGCCGTGCCATTTGCTTCGCTGTCTAATTGAAGCGATACAATAAAAGTGGTAATGATCGTGCGTTTCAGTATGGAATTTTATACAAAAAATACTGGTCGGCTCGAATTGATTCGGTGTTGATCCGTTTCCGAGTTGAAAGGTGTGCTACGACCCTTAAAGAGGTTACACTTGCCAAGTACTAGAGTATCTTAATGTTTTCAGTAAGTATACTTTATAGATATGCCGTGCTATCCCGAGGAAAGCTTAGGCCCACAGATAAATTCCTTGTCCTTTGGATCCTCGCCCTTTCTGATTTTTATTAAACCTAAGCTCCTTATTCTTAATTTTTATTTTAATCCTGCTTTATAGTTCCCGTTTTAACGTAATAAAAGTAATTTTATTGTGTTTTATTTTGCTTTACGGCCGACGAGTAATTTGCTTTAAGATTTAACTTTGTCTAAATTTAATAATAACTTTTTTGTAATTAAAGCTAAAATTTACGCCATTGATTAATGATTGGTCTCCTCTACGCTCTGACTGCGATCACCAATCATTAATTTATTACCTACCCCATCATATCTACTTATTTCATTTTTGCTTCTAATACTGCTTCCTTTTCAATTTCCTATAAATTTTAACATTTTTATATTACACTACTAGTTTTTTCGGCAATGTATTTTTGTTAAAACAGTAAACATACAGTTAAACAACGTTCATGATAACAACAAAAACGATCACAGAACCAATAAATTAGGACTTATTTAGATCTCGCTCTGTCTGTTTATGTAATTACAGTTTCGTTTAGTTACGGATTTTACAAAGAATAGAAGAATTTTTGATTGAAATTGTATTCCCTGCTAAATATAACCTGGAGCTCTTTAAGGCAAGAGTGAATAGGCTTGTCCTGGGTTCCACCACACTTCACCGCATCTTAACACAAGGCGGGATAAGGGTCAAATGCTTGCCTAGTTCTAAATAAAAATAAATGATTAAAGTTATTCTGTAAACACTCGTACTTAATGTACCTAATTCATACGTGTTTTAACATATTGTTTATAATGTGGATATGTATGTGTGCATATAGTTTATAATGTGGGTATGTATGTGTGCATATAGTTTAGTTACCTAAGAAGTAATTGGTGACGCTCCTCATTCGTTTGTTGGCGAGGACTATCCAGATTACCACCAGGTTGCCGACGGTAGCCACCACAACCATCCCCGTGAACAGCACCGTCCACAGCACTTGCCGCCACCAAGGCAGGATGAACGACTGGTATACCTTTGACAAAAATAAAGAAATATGGGTGTAGATTTTTTTTTCACACGCATTGACTCAGACCTACGACAGTAAGGTTGAAGAGTCTTGCGTCGCAGGTGTTAAGCAACGATATGGTATAAACAACATAGATAAGAATACTACATCCAAGACTGGTAAGCGAAATAATACGTCCTGCTAACACAAAGTTCCGCCCCTGCCAGGATTCGAACCCAGAACCTCTAGCGTAGCAGCCGGCTATTTACACCACGGTTCGTTCGAGATGTTGATTGGGGCAGTATTAAAGTAAAGTATATACCGCTACTGCGGCGAATGATATAATTTTGTCACCCTATGTACATATTTATGTAGGTGACAATGTTCCCTTGCAAAATGATGTAAAGGTATCAATTAAAAAAATCTACATGGCGGATGTGGTACTTCATTGTAGATGAAAACTTTATTACATTTTGGTTTTAATTTTTAACGTATATTTTCCTCAGTGCTTTGAGGTGGCAAACAAGCGCCCATCCCGCCTGATGTCAAGCCGTTAGAACACAATTCACTATTATTAAAAAACCCCATGCTGTAGGAATTCATTCCATAGCCCAAATACAAAGTACAGCATAGCTTTGTTATTTTTATGAAAGTTAAATAACTTCTTTGATGGATTAGAGATCGCTGTATTTATCTTCGAAAATATTAAGAACTTAAAACTGAGCATACTCTTTCGAAATAGGAGTCATTTCAGTGGAAACGTAGGTTTGTAACGTGGTTACTTAAGTTACTGTGAATATATAAAACTGAAACGGCTCAAAGTCAAGAGGCAGATAATATCTAACAAGGAATTAATTGAGACTATGACGAAAATATCCCATTTTCATATAATAATACAAATAAAGTAAATATAAATCTTTTTTTGTAACAAATGTAATTAATTTAAATATATTTAAAATGATTGAACATATTATCTCGTTAAAACAATGAGCTTCAAATTAATTTCGAACATTGGTTTAAAAGCATAAATAATTAAAACTAATTCAGAATTTGATTTATCGAAACACAAATTTCTAGTAATTCGTAGAACGCTCTATAGTTTAATAACTAGCGACCTAATTTATAATCATCTTGACGATCTTTAAAGGAACTACTAGGTCAAAGGAATTGTCAAAAGGAAGGCATACTGAGCAGGGGATGCTTTTCTTTTGACAGTCCCTTTGACAGCCTTAGAGGGAGTTGTTTTTGTTTCCTCTAATATTCTAAATTGAAAACCTATTAAAATGTTTGACAAGTTAAATTAAAATACCGTTATAAGTTTTTCTTAAATAGAGAAGCTGTAGGAACTAATCATTAATAAAAAGTCTAGTTAACCCGTCATACAAAATTTAAAAAAAAACAAAGACGATGCTTACGTTAAAATAAACAAAATGTCACATTTCTAGATTTAATCATTTTAGCCGTGGACTAATAGGAATCAGTGGCGTGCCTAGAGTTTTAGTACAGGGCAAGCCGAGAGATACGTTATTGTAGTTTTATAATTCATTTAGATAAATGTCCTTGTTACCCCATTACTCTTCAATCTACACTTCATACTTCCGTTGCGGACTTGCTGGCGTGAACGAGCTGTTATGCAAGGCATATTGAATTTTGATTTTATAAGTAATTAATGAATGAAAGCACGATCTTATCTTAGTTTGATAGGGCAAGCCTGTGTGTGTGTGTGTGTGATTGGGCTTCTGTGACAGTACCGCCACTGATAGGAATCAATCCAAATAAGAATTTCTCTTTCATCCATAGATCTTCAAAAGAAATACGTTTTAATGTAGTTCAGTGTGTGTGTGATAAGCGTGAATGATCATTCTAGTTCCTTCTATTCGTTTGATCCAAACGCAAGAGTCCTTTATCATTCTCCTAGAGATTCCTATCTCTATTTCGGGATCATCCAATTAAATGAGTCTTTACTAGTCCAATATTTATTGTACAAGGATCAACCGTCATCTGACCTTAGCAACGAGCATGGCGATACGAAATCGGACCGTCGATAGATAGTAAGTTATTTAAGTATCTCAAAGCATTCCATTCCCATTTACCTTTTTTTTTGTAAAATTTTGTTTTATAATTTTCTTTTTTGTAACTTAAAATATGTTTTTAATTTAAAACTTTTTTGGATACACGTCAAAAGTAAGAGTTGAATTAAAATCATCATCTTTTCAAGAACACAGAAGGGTTGTAACTTTGGAAGATGTAACGATTCCACTTGAAAGAAACCCCATTATGTAATTTAGCCAAACCCTCTGAATTTTATTGGACGCCAGCGAATTCAATTTAAGGTTACAATTAAGTAGAATTCGCTGGCGTACAAATAGTTCCTTAGTTAAAAAGCTATATTATTAATATACCTTGATCCTCATTTTTGCATTTGTACAGACGGAGTCCGACATTGTATCCGGTGGAGACATTGTCTGTGGTTTATTAAAAATATTGGGTTTTCTTTGGATTATCTAATAATTGACCTATTCAGAACCCATCTCGAACTCGCCAGGTTTCAGTATTAAGTATGACTTTTATTTATCGATGAGCGCTGATAGCTTGAAACCAAACCAAACTTATCTTTAAACTCAATTTACACTCACAGGTACCATTCTCAAGCCTACACTCAGAATTGACATTTATTAATATCGTTAATACCTCCGACTTTGTGACTTTTCTGTAACTTCCTTAAACTTGCTTAACAAGGGGGCTCAACTTTGACAGTTACATATGGCTCACATACGTTAAATGTCAAGTTTTGATCGTTTCATTATACCTACTCCCGAGAAGTTTTTCAAGATATGAGTGGTACTTAGACAAGGCTCAAAGAAGGAATATTAAAGTGAAATATCTATTCACTTATGTAACCCTTCCTTAAGAAATAAACGATTTATTTGTATTGTGACGAAAACAATTGCAGAAAATGTACTACATTGCTTTCGATGTTAAATATTTGTGAAAAAAAGACGGAAGTAAAAAGCACATAAAAGAAAAAGGTGAATTAAGCTGGAGGGCACGATTCGCTTAATACTTTTGTACAATTACCTTCTTGTGACTTGCTTGTATGTTTATAGTTATCAAATAGGAAAAATCTTACCGCCTTATTGAGGTGGTCTGAAAAAGAAGGTTTAAACCATACTCAAAAATGTCAATGTCATTACCATAGACATTTTCGGAGTGACATGGCGGGAACGGGAAGTGTCAGTTAGAATTTTCTTTTCTTATTGTCTTTTCTTATATATCAGCGGAATTTCATATGTAAAATGCTAGTGTTTTAATCAGTAAATATCTGTGGTGCTGTAAATGTGTGCAGAAATTGAAATACGACGATTTGGCTACGCTTTTCGTCATCTCCCAAGTATCCCTTTAGAGCCTACAGTAACCTTACTAGCACGTTACCGTAGGCAGATTCATCATTTTCATTGTTCGTCTTATCATCTTCATCTCATTTATCATCTTCAAGAGTAAAGAGATTATAATTACTGATGATTAGGCAGTATGGTGCTAAAATCAATGCCATTACAGAAATACATTTAAAAAACATAGACATTGTCCCGCCAAATTATATGAATTTAGTACGGGAATAACATCAAAATTAGTCCTTCACTTTTAAGTTCTGGCCTTAGTCTATGTCATAAAATATGGCGGCTTATTAGGAAATAAACAAGAGGTACTTTTTGCAGGTTGTTTTTTCCTAATTTCGGACTGGCACTAATATTTACGTCATGTTGTGTGCCTTTTTTTGTAAGCCATGCGGTTTCGTTAAAACTTAATAAAGGTATAAAGTACGAATTGGCACTTGCTACAATACAGATAGACTTATTTCAGGACTTAGGCAGTTAATTATGTCACAAATTCAGTTAAATAACTTTTATTCGGGTACGGCTCATCAGAATCTCATTAGCAACAGTGTAAAATCTAAAACTCGTTATCTTAGGGAATGAAAATATTTTACGACCAGCACACAACAAAATTTGGCGACATTTCAATATATTTATGATACGAACACAATTTATATATTATATATGTATAAAGAGAATTAAAACGAACACGTGAAATGTTGTTTAAAAATGTCTAAAAAGTGCCTTTAATATACCTAGTCAGGTCATAAATTCAGTCACATGTTTAATATAAAATAATTGAAACAAGTTTATTCATTATGTAACCATTTATATACCAAAATGAACTTAACAAAACATAGATTCTTATGACACTAAAGTTTATCCAAAATGACCTCCGTGATTTTGAATACAGGCCTTCAATCTGGGCGGCCAGTCGTCTATCGCAGCACGAACGAGGTCCATGTCAATATCGGCGGCTGCCTTAATTAAGGATGTCTTGAGTAACTCCAAATTGGGATGAGGCTTGAGCACGCCTTTTCCTCCAAGTGTTGCCATATCTTGTAATCCAACGGATTCAAATCTGGACTGGAGGAGGGCCAGTCTTCGTGCCGGATGAAGTCGATTTCACGCGCCGCCAGCCAGTCTTGTGTGCTCTTCGCTCTATGAGCTGGCGCCGAATCTTGTTGGAATACCCAGTGCCTGTTATTGAACATGGTATGAGAAACAAGTTCCACAAGGTTCGTCAGGGCTGTATTTTGATTCACAACTGCATTCGTTTTTACACCTTTCTCACAAAAATTAACCTCTGTTAAGCCCCAATAAGAAACTCCCAACCATACCATGAGCGAGGATGGAAAATGACCTCGTTGGACACGCGGAATACGGTTGCTCGCTTCTTCACTACTGTGTGCGTACACCTTATCATTTTGTTTGTTCCGAAAAAATCCGAAATAAGAATTTCCCGATATTTTTTTCCCGCGTACCGCTTCAACAAAGCGCGGCATCAATTCAGTTTCAGGTCCATTAGAAGAGCATTCAAACGATGTCCTGTTTTTCTTCGATATGCCCGAAGCCTTCATTTAACACCCTTTTCACCGTGGTTCTGCTTAACCCCATCTGAAGGGCCAACAGTTTCTGCTTACGTTTGGGATTTCTTTGAATTCGCGCCTTCACAGCTTTTATCACTGCTGGAGTCCTAACAGACCGAGGGCGACCACTTCTTGACCTGTCATCTACACTTGAGTCTTCATTGTATCGTTTGATGGTACGATAAACGAATCTTTTTGTTGTATTAAAATTTTTCAGTATGTCAAAAATTTGAATTAGCGCGTAACCGCAACGATGCAACGCAATAACTGCAACACGGTCTTCTTTAAGCGTCCACTCCATATTTAAAAATGAGTAAAATTCTAAAAAGTAAAAATTTTTATTTTCATGAACAATTTGAAATTCGGATTCAATAAAAAAATTGTGGCCAGCATTCTAAAAGAAAAGTTTTTACTGTGTGACAATACTTATGACCTGACTGTGTATATAAAAATCTGTGTGTTTACGTCAAATTTTCAATGAAATGTCTTGTTAATTTAATACAATATGTACTGAACATTAAAAAAAAGATTTTGATCCGTCCTGTCGACGGTATAATTGGATATTAACCTTATTTTTAGTTTCCGTACGTCCTAATGAAAGAAAACAGAATCCTCTATCCGTCCATCCGTCAAGACGCATTTCTCAGAAACGCAGAGGTATCAAACTCAAATTAATATCAAATACTTTGGTCTGCAATCCATTGGAACTTTGAAAAAACCAAACTTCTAAGTCAACGCAATCCAAATATACGCTCGTTTATGTTCCATAATGTCATACTATCAAGGGAATTAAAACTCGGTTACTAGGGTGTATAGGACACTTCCCGATGACCTAGAGTCATGGAAATTCGCAAGAAAGTCTGTAATATGTAGTAGAAATAGAGCGCAAGTACCGCAAGTACAAGAAAACCTCCGAAAACCGTAAGTAAAGCGTAAGTCGGTTTTGCACGTAAAGTTTCGTCGTACAAGATTTAACAAATTATTAAGTAAAAATTACAATTAAAGACAAAAATTCTTCGAAATATCTTTTGCAAAATTACTGTCTATCTAAAATTTGTTTTTTTCATTGATTTATGGAAAGCATTTACTACTAAGCCAAAGAATAAACTAGCTAAGCGTAATGCATTAAATCGCAAGAGGCTTGGATCTAAAGTTTAAAGTGTCTTAAAGTTTCATACAACTTTATGAGTTTCAATTAGAAATGTTCGAAATGAAGAGAGGGATTGATGAGGGGTTTTTAACTTTACAAACTTTTATTACTTTTCCTATTCACAATAATACGGGTATTTGAAGTGAATCCGATTGACTGATTTTGTACGAGGTTTGGTATCGGTCACTTTTTAAAGTTTTAATATCCGCTAGCTTTTACATCGTACTTTTGTTTTTAATAGGATATGTAGCGTCCATAACGAATGTGAATGAAAGTGAATACAAACTATTTTTGTATACAAACTTACAAACAACCAGTTATATTATTTTATACAGGTATATTATATTGTTCCAGAACTTAAAAACTTGCCAAATTTGCGTCGGACTCGTGTATTTTAAGATCAATTAGTACAAATACGAGCCCCTATTAATGGTTTCATGTAATATATTTTTAATATTTATTGTTATAGAAGCAAACGAAATAAACATTCTCTGAATATTTCATACTTTTTTTTTGAAGTCTACCTGTTATGGTTTATGAGATACAACCCGCTGTCCCGTTATCACTCTTTGGGTAAGAACCTCAAAAACCCCATGTGAATTATGTATAGTTATTAAAAACTTACATTTTCAACAAGAGCTAACTTTTTCTTTAAATTAAATTTTGAACAAAGTCACAACATTAATATCGAACATAGCAAAAAACAAAAGGTCTTGTACATTTTTTAAAAAGAAACACTTTAAAAAATCCTTTCAATTAATAAAACAAAGTACTAAATGAATCACATGGCGGGTGGCGTTGAAAACTGCAATTATACTAAACAAAACGTTCATAAAATACTTGTTAAAACAAACAATATCCATTAAAACGTTTGTTTTAATGTAAATAAGAAAATAACTGAAAAACTTAACCTAAGCTCAAACATCGGAACTCAATAGGGAATATGCATGAAATTTATAAGTATGTGGAAATAGTATATTTATAGTGAAGGCAGAATAAGAATTAGAATTGGAGGATAAAAGAGGAAATAACCATTGAAAGTAAATAAATCTATCTCGCTATTCAGAAAAACCTTTTCTATGGAAGTTGTATGGCGCAAGTGTAATTTGATGTCATATTACAAATCAGATCCTCTGTTTAACATTCGAGTTTGAACGTTGACTTAACTATGACTTGTATACTGGTCCGTGCTACCGGCACTGGGGAAGTAGTCAACTGGCTTTCTGTTGTCTTAAACGCTAGTTGAAAAATTATAATGTATTGATTGTTAAATGATTGATAGTCGCGTTGATCCAATGATTGACTAATTATTAATATATGGTATTAAATTAACTCGATTCTTGTCTATTTCGATGTCATTTCAATACATTTTTATTTTCTTCAAGCGCTGGTATATCTGTCAGTTTGTTTCGTGAGTGAACCGAGGATTTGTCGCGATGTTGGTGAAGCTTGGGTTTGGCAGACTTGTTAGTCGCCTTAGCGAGTTTTCGTTTACGATGCTCATTCACCTGTTATTTTACTGCAAATAAATATATTCTACCAACAATTTTTATTTCGGTATAAGTTTAAAATAATGTATAAAACATAAAACCAGCTGCAATTTTACCTCAGTGTTGTTTTGAGTATCGTTGATGTATGAATTACTGAGTTCATCGAAGTATGTGACGTAGAGTGCGGGGCTGTCAGAGGCGGTGGACCCGTTGGTCCCGCCAGTCGGGCCCGGCCCATCCAACATGCTTGCATTTGGCGACACCTGGAAGAAAAAAAACATTTAAAAATATGGTATCTTCAGTGTAAAATACAATGAAATTTAGGAGGCCGCCTGAATATTTGAGTATCAAAAAACTGAATCAGAATTTCTTCCTTTTTTGAAATCGGTTGAAAAACGTGTTCCCTGGAAAGGTCAAGGTGTATTTGTCTGTCACCCGTAGGTATTCAATAGATAAATCTTCAGTTTGCTTGATAAAGTGAACAAATGTGTAGTTGAAGCTTTGCTCTAATAATAGAATCTGCGGTTTCTGGGGTTTCTAGTGTTTTATTTTTACAAAAGCCGTGGACAATTCACCTCTTACTGAAACATTGCTATTTTCGAGAACGCTGACGACATAATGACGTATGATTGTACATTAGGGGAGGAGTGACTAGGGGATGTCAAATACATTAACGACCTTCTGAAACATCATGCGATCGTATACATGTTCTGTTCATATACATTAATGTAGGAATGCTTTGGATTTGAATGAAAAATCCAATTAATTATACAAACTACGTTTATTCTCAAATTCCATCTTACCATGGACATCCTCCTTCCTCCGTTACAAAGACCAAAATGTTTTTTATTATTAACTATTCAGTTTCAATCAGATCAAACAATTAAATTCTACATTAATATGAATTTACTGATACTTAAATATTGCAATAAAAATTTAATGTGAAAAAAATACACTGTTTTTTCTACAAAAGGGAATTATTGAATATTTAACGTTCTGTGTATGTTCTATTTGTAATCGTTTACCGCAACACGTCGCACCGTGCGAGGCAATTTCATTGATTAAATGACTACAATAATACGTATAATTGTAGTTTGTGTACACAACGATCGGCATAATGCCTGTCATTCCCCGGAATTAATTCCTTTTATTGACAAACTAGGGGCTAAGTGCTAAAACTGAAAGGTACAGTTATTCCATATCACGAAGGTCGTTTGACTAAGGTTGTGTCCGTTTTGTCAGGCCTGCACGTAAATGTTGTTTCAGTGTGTGTAAACTCGAGTTCGCTCAGTAAAGAGGTTAGTCACATTAAAACGTTGTGCATGTACCCGTTTAATCACACCCATAGCAGAAAAGTCTTCGTGAAATGGAATATCCGTACCAACCCTGCGGTCTTGTTAGAATGTTCCCGTCAACCATCATCAAAGGTCTCACCCAATTTGACAAGGGCTTTTTACTGTGAGTACGGATAAAATGTTTGCCTTCGCAATTACTCAAACTTGATAAACATTGACCTGGTCAAGTTGATTAATGAGTAAATGATGTTGGAGCCTCACATCGGAGATAATCTCATCACAGGATCCGATGGTATCAAATTGGACAGAGTAAGTACTTTTATATAATATAAAAAGTTAATTTTCGTCGAAGAATGATAATGAGTGCATTACGCTTATCTTCTTTAATTTTAAAACTATTTTTAAAGCTATTTTATATTTAGGTAGTGTTACAAAAAAAAAACGGGGGAGTTCGTAGCTCAGTTTGTGCATCTAGCTCAGCATAACTCAAATACCAAGTCATCCGGTTGCATTTTCAAGACTGATTTACGAACCATTGCCTTTACTATAACGGACTTATTAAATATATAGGTATATATGTGACAGAATTAAAACTTATACTCTGTTACCTGACTGGCTTTGATAGTTTAAAGCGTGTTTCTAATTTTGGACCTTACCAAGGATACCTAGAATAGGATAGGATATTAATATTAGTATTAATAAGACCCTTTTAATACTACGGTTTTTTAAAAATATATTAAAGTATTAATAGTTTTATATTTTTTACCTTAAAAGAGAAATACAAACAGTCTGGCACAGATTAATATTTTTATCATATTACATTAGACTTAAGTATTATAATTATTCACTCATTATTAACGTAAAACTAAAGCACTGCAAAACTCTTTAACCTATTCAGAGTAAACTTAACAATTGGCCAAAAACTTTTTTTAATTATTAATTTAAATGACTGTCTTTTAATATGACAGTAAACGAATATACATATCATATAAACACGGTGGTTAAGAGAATCGCGTATAAGACTGTATGACAGCAAATAATAAGCACAAAATGGTGTTATTAAATATCTAATAAACCAAGATGGGAGTTGATGAGACGAACGAAATTGCTTTATTTGCATATCGATTACTTTTATTAAAACGATAAAGAATTCAGACGTTAAATTAGGATATTAGGCTTATATTAAAAATCAAACAGGTACTTTCAGATGCCGAATTGGGTTAGCACTAAAACGTACAGTGCCTAATGAGTTTTCTCGAAGATACTACGCGATTTTCTTTTCTATTATATAATAAATAAGTTCCTCCACGTGCTGCTATAGGTATTAATATGTATATATTGGCTCGAAGTTCCTGACTACAATATGATCATCCCTGGAAGCAAATATATTCTATTTGATATTTGCTTCTTGCCAATAAAACGCAGGAAGGAAACACATTTTCTTCTTATTTGGTATTATAACAAGGCGTAATTATTTTTGTATCTACATCTTAATGTGTACTTCTTCAACCATATGTGAACTACTGACAGGTAATTTTTCTATAACAGCTATTTGTTAGATTACTACAAAAATATAGGCATAACTTTCAACTAATCCTTACGTGTTGATCGGAAAGTTAAAGCAAGTGCATAATACAGCCGAAACGCATCGCATTGCGTAATTACGCCATACAAAGTAGGAGTTGCGGCCTGCGTATGGGGTGTGATGTTTCAAACTAATGTACAAAAGTAATATGGAGATTTCTGTTGTGCGATGCATGCAGTGCGGTACGGCCCAAGTATCTGTGAGCCTTTACACCACTAAAACTAGTTAAGGGATTAGAGGTTTGTGGTTTATAGCCTAGAATTGTGTATATGGGTAGTGATGCAAGCAATTACTAGACACACACACACAAAAGCATTAATCTATGTACTTACATTTGAATCTACTTTATGATAACTTATGATTAGAAAATGTTTCTCAACATATCTGTTTTATTGATTAATATATAATCTATACGAGTATATAATTATTTAATATCAAAATTCGAAAACTGTTGTTAACGAGCAAGTTTGTAGGTAGGACAAGTCAGCTATATAGATAAAAATAAAAATAGAGTAGCTAGTTAGATAAAGCGAAGTTGAATATATGTACCCCATCTGACAATGCATATCGCAATACGGTGCCATTTCTCGACATGCCTGTTTAATAACGGCTTTATCGTTCGTATCGATCTGCCCGGTTAGTTTATGCTTGGGCAAATCGACTCTTGAGGGTTGTTGCAAAGTTATTAATTGGCATTACTGTGAGTGAGACGGCACCCAAAATAAGTAAAACTAAATATCCAGTTTAGTTAAACTTCATATATATCAAAATTGTCAATTGCACTTTCAAAATTCATCGGCTTTTATATTACAATACGCCCAGCCATATCAATGGCCAACTAACTTGAAGGGAAAATCGAATCAAACAGGAAGTTTAGATTAATCTTTAGAAAGCGGACATCTTTAAACAACTGGCCATATCTCGAAGTGGCGGGACCTCGCGATATGCCCAGGCAGATCTCAATCGGCCCACGACATGTAGGTACATAAAGTAAGATACATTGGTTTTTAGGGTATCACTACTTCCTCATACGGTGCCTATTCATATTTACACCGCTTATCCTAATTGCCTCGCCAATTTACAAATTCGTGGGTCCAATGGCAAAATAAATGGTTTCAGTCCATAAAATGGCTAATAATGAAAGTAAAATGTATGCATTTGTAAAGCGTATAATTTGTTATAGTTAAAAATGATTTGAAACGGAAATGAAGCCTCACGTTTCATGCAAAATGTCATAAACATGTGTGTGACATGTTCGACGACATGGGCGTGTACACGTGTGTCTTGTCACGGGTACAAGACACTTTTTTGCTGCCGGTACACTACGGTAGGCTGTAGCTGCTGTGACCGAATTACTATTTTTAGGTATTATTACTATGTATGGTGATTCATTTATATGAAAATATTACATTTACTGGTGGTTTGTGACCGAGACAAGAGCCTCACTACTATGACTCTTTGAACGTTTAATTATATTTCCTATAAATAACATTCTCAGGAACTTTTACAGGGCTGCCTTTGCTCTCTGTTGTCTCATAACTTTTTTTTATTGGTGCTTGAGTATGCAAATAGCTATTAAGTTTCTATCCTCCATTCCTCAGAGGAGATAGCGTAGTCACATTTATTTTGTTCTACAGTTAAAATTCATAGTTGAATGTATTAAAACAGAGCTCCATTACATTTTATGTAAAGTCGTTAGCATTTAAATTTTTTACTTGTGAAATTAAACTGTGCATCTCTTAACATTACAGCACTTTTGTAATAAAACTCAAGGTGGCAAATTCGGCAATCAAGTACATGGCTCGTTTGGTAGCTATTATTGCTGTGGACGCTTGTTGCTTGTTGGCACAACATCATCGGAAGAAACGGAGACTCGATTCTATCTCGATTAGATCTCGATGAAGGAACTATTCACGGGACCCTCGATGCGCTAGTCGGACTCAAACTTAAAATAAAATGTATGCCTTGTCAGGCTGCAAGTTACCTCATTGCACAATTAAATCAAAATCTGTTCAGTAACTCAGTCATGAAAAGTAACAAACACAATCTTTTCCACTTACATAATGTTATATGAAACTTAATACTGACTTTCCTACTCCTCGCTTCCTTTATGTATTCTGACATTTTCTTATGAATTTCTGATGTTTATTCTCATGAATATTGATTGTAATTTATGTTTATCTGCTAACACCGAGCGCACTACACTGAGTTTGAAACTCAGCGGATACAAAACTTCCCGATGAACACAGATTACATTCAAAGAGTTTTATCAAGCTAGCAACATTTAAATAAACTTGAAAAGCAAAGTTTATCTTAAGACATTTTTTACACTTGCATTTCAAGTTTGCTTATTTAGCGTATAAAAGACAATTCTATTTGTTCTATAGGCTTAAAACCGATAAAAATTAAGAAATATTCCACATCCACTTTAACCTTAATTGACACTTCAAATCTGAGTCTTAAGGCCTCATAAAAAAATTAAAATCGTACCACCTAATTCTTAACGGGTTCTAAAGATTAGGTTTATAGCTCACTGAGCGGCAAATCCGTTACCGCAACTGTCGTTCGTTCAAAGAATGTATGCGAACCTGTCAACCGCAGCGGATGTGATCAATCACCGTGACATGACAGCCGTGGGGGGTGCAGGAGAATATAGTGAGCTGCAGATGCGAGCGACATAGTGTCGCCTAGGGTTTTATCAGCCTAAACGTTTCAAACCATTTTGCAGTAGCTACTGCCGACTAATTGTTTAGTGAACTGGGTTTCGAAATGGAATGTTACAGTAAAGACACCCCAATCCTATCTTTATTAATAGAGGGTCAATGTTGAACTCCTTTCAAAATAATTTTCACCAAAATTTATATTCATGGGCGACATTCTACTTTTACTTAGAAAGAAAAGCAATTTTGGCTCTCACTAAATGCAATGAGTCAAGCCTGCCTAGTCGCTCCACCAAATTTGATCTCTATAATCTCATATAAAGCAGTAAGTAATATGAGGGTGGACAGCAAGAGGCGTAGTTTAACCGAGCTATGCAAAATCCTACGCAGTGCCAATTTTGATAGAATCATTGTGACACTTGAAATAGTCTAGGAATTCCCAAAATTCTATCGCCAATAACATTTCAGTGTAGACATACAAAATCGAATTTCACGCGGGCGAAGTCACAGGCAAGAACTGGTTTGATAAAATTGAAAAATTTGCAATTTAAGTTGTACTTCATCTGAAACATTTTATCCTTTGTCCGATTTATTGTAGAATTACCGGAAGGGCAGTCATTAGTTTAAAGTTGAGGAAGATAGAGAGGGAAGATGCAAGATTGTGTCTTTGAGATGATCTAAGTAAAATCCAGCAGAGTTAGGAAAGGGTATTTTGACATCGGAACTAAGGCAATTGTATTCACGGACCACTTACTATTCATGTCGACTGGTATGCGTATTATCTAACCCTACTTTTTTCTCGTCTTTGTCTTTCTTCAGGTCACCACCATTAAGAGTATGAGATAGACATAATGCAGTAAGAATTCCTAAAAGCTTCTCGAAAGAGC
The DNA here is from genome assembly GCA_949316135.1 of Choreutis nemorana. NCBI lineage: Eukaryota > Metazoa > Arthropoda > Insecta > Lepidoptera > Choreutidae > Choreutis > Choreutis nemorana. The sequence goes on along the minus strand of OX438603.1, from coordinate 2,899,570 downwards.
TCGAGGTTCAATCGTATGTTTAGCTTAGGTATCCATTTAGTAAATGTAAACAGAAAAGGATTAAGCGCCAATGCAGGGAAAATGAATTTTGAACTCAAGAAAAATGTTTTAAAACTCATTTTTGATTATTTTAATTTGGCGTGGAAGCCTTTTCTCCTAATGAGTAACGGTTTACTTATCACAAAAGGAAATATGCTTAGGACTGCGCTCCTTCAGATATGTAAGACTGATTTAGTGTTCAAGTTACAGATAACAAACAAAATAATTAAATCTAATCCTGACTCAATTCTTGCCATTTGCTTTGTAGAATTTATTAATCATTTTTTGCAGAGCGACTAAATAGTTCTTTTTCTGGGCACAAATATAGGATATTGACAAAAATAGGACACTAAAAACGTTTATTATTCTTCCTTGTGAACTTACGCCATTATTCCGCATCTTAATTTTAACGATATCTCAGTGTAATCCGATGTGTAATAGATCAGAGATGCTTAATTAAGTCCCCCTATTTTATTGAAAAAGATTAGAAAGAGGAGGTGGTTCGTTCAGACCATTTCATTGTTAAAGAAGATGGAGGATTTCTGCGGGAGCTCTGGCATTTTGTTTTTTAATCTGTGGGCTTAATTAAAATGGTCGCTCTTTCATATATATCGGTATTTAGGTATTCTACCTCGAAATAAACCGACTTACTTTGACTGTTCCGTTTTATTCAATAGAAATAGAGATGTTTTATTCCTGATACGCAGATAAAGAAATCCATGCTTTTTCCGACAAAAGGCCGTCTCATAGTCAGCATTTACTATTATTATTATTATTTGAAAGAGCACAACGCTGCCTCCTCAAAGTCATGAGCTTCAAGAAAATAAGATTCCCCACTGAACACCTCTACCACATGACTGGATTACTGACAGTTAGACAGCTTTATTTTGCAGATGTAGTCCTTAAGAAGCATGTTACCTTACCCTACGATTCTGAAGTCGTGAACAGGAGAAGGATATAGTTGCCATAATGCCTAAAACCAACACTGCATTCGCACAAAGGCAATATAACGCTAGATCTGTTTTATTATACAACAGTCTTAATAGACGCCTTAATATTTACAGTAAACTTTATTTTGACTGCAAGAAAGCTGTATGCAAATGGCTGCAGCAAAAAAACTATTGGAGATTCTTTCCTAGTACCTACATAGATATGATGACAACTTTGCTTACACGCACACACACACACATACATGCACACATACACTCTCACACAAATGCACACACACACACACATACATGCACTGCACACACACACACGCTCACACACTAGCATTCAAGTTTACACATATACGCACTCTACTCATACATACTTACATTCACCCAAAACAACTCTTTTAATTTCCTATTAAAACACATTAAGTTTTACTTTTGTTTTTGCCTTTATCAATCTTATTTCTTTATTTTGTTTTTGTTTCTCTTTGTAATTTCTGATTCTCTCTTGACTGGATTTCTTTGTATTTGATATGTATTTCATACTTAGACCCTAGGTACTATTACTTATATATAGTCTAAAATGGAAGAGCGGTGCCTCCTAACACAGGCTTTTTTATGCTTAAAAGGAGGCTCCAGCCACTGTAATTTTTTGTTATGTGCCTTTTAATGAAATAAATATTATTATTATTATTATTTATTTTATTGAAAAAAGCAACTACGGAGGTTTCTTGCCGGATTCTTCCCCGTAGAAATAGCATTAGACCGGTGGTAGTAAAAAAATTACGATTTGAAAGTGCTTATTTTAAGTCTATTGGAATCAAAACATTTTGACTTTGACTTTGACTTTATTAGCTTGTAGGTAAAAGCTTGCACCCGCACCCAAAGAAGCGCCGCATGCCAATTAACAGTTAAGAAGGTAATCCTACAAGTTATTAATTAATGAAACAATACCTAAATGAAATCTTGATATGATTAAAATTCAAACATTCTAACCAAATACAATCTTGTCCATCACTTCGAGCTCGGGTTTGCATCCAGGTCATTAAAACCTTTTTTCTTTTAGACTGCGATATGTTTGAGTAAAATTCATACCGCATAAATGACATATCTCTACAACCTACAACAATGTAGTCAATACACTACTCATTTGGAATAAATTACTCCTTTGAGAAGCAGATATCAAACAATTTATTAAAAACCGGGATAGATATGCTTACTCGTATAAACGAAAATCTCTTTGAAAAGTTATTTAAATTATTTAATGTGTGATTTTAAAAAGTAAACAGAGTTTTTATTTTATTGAGTGTTTATAAGTAGTGTTGAAGTTTTTAAAAAAAAAAAACTCATTTGTATTTTCAAAAAACTTACCATTCTTTTAAGAACTTCAAATCGAACCGTCTTATTTAGCGGGCATTTTTAAAATAAGAGAAAGATTTATGTTATGTTAACGAATTAAAAAATGAATGATTTCAGAAGAATTGTCCGCTGAATTTCCAAGTTGCTTCCAATTATAAAAGCAAAAGTTCCTAGTTAATATCTAATACGACTTTTTGTTTTTTCCGCAATAAAATTTTATCATACACTACCACCTTCATACGGATATTATGCATGTATAATATACATATAAAAATCCGTTGCGTAGTTTTAAAGATCTAAGCTTACATAGGGACAGACAGTGGGAAGCTACTTTGTTTTTTACTATGTAGCAATAGTGAAGACAACAAACGTTGATATAGGTACATATACTTATCAGATTAGATCTTAGAATGTTAATAACTCTTAAATAAGATAATTTTTTACTAAATAAGATACCAGTGGGTTCGCACATTTTTTATTCTTTTTGGTTTATGAATAATGAAATAAAAATAAAATGTTTAATACAATTTTACAAGACTAACGAAACGCGGGATTTAATTGTAAATAAAGGTTGTGATTTATAATTTAGTAATTAGACCCTTTTCTCTGGGACGTCATTAATATCCATGTAGGTCAACAGGATATCCGGGTGTACTGGAGTTTGATTGCCTTCAATGTGAGTGGGTATGCTATTTATTTATGAAGACACCAACGATCAAAATCAAAATCACAATATTTTTTATTTAAATTGATTTTAAAATTGTCACATTATTAAACTACCACCGGTTCGGAACGCCGATCTACGGGGAGGAATCCAGCATAAATCCCGAAGCTGCTCATTTTAACAATTTTCGATGTTGTATTTATTAAAATTTACATTTTTTCATAAACTTTTCTTTTTGATTATATACAAACAAAAAAAAAATACAAATAAATCTTATACTCTCAAAGACAAAGATCTCAGAGCAAACTCCCAATATTTTATGAGTGGCAGTATGTGACACCACGGTGTGTCATCTGATGTGTTTGTGTTAAGATGCTCCCTGACCTGGAGCATTTGCCTATCATGTAACGTTACATATTCGAGCATTACATTGCCGAGGGAAGAGAACTGAGCGTTACAGAACGCAATTTGATAGTACAATGTCATATTATGATGCACTTGGAATATCAAACTTGTTATATTACACGCAAATGCAAAAGTCAGGAAGCAGTATTGTAATGTAATGCTCAAAATCGAATCTGAAAGTTATATTAACAAATGTTAACAAGTGAGTACCTTCAGTGTCAGCTACTTTACGCATGCTGACTTAAAAATATATTTATTTATTTATTTTTATTATTATAACACGGGAGGTCCCAATTACATTAATATTAAGAATTAAATTACACACTATTCGTGTAGTTTAATTTAATTTTTTATACGTGTGTTACAATAAATTGTTAATATGTAGTAGTAATAATAATAGATTTAAAAATCTAAAACCCACGTTTTTAAATGTCCTAAAAATAAGAAAATAACCCTAAGGGGCTGAAAGAAGGGCCACACAAAACTTGGGGGCGTATATTATTTAAGGGATTATTAATGGGATATATTTACTTGACGTCTATAGATCGTGGGTGTAACTTGCAAAGATATGCCCCACGTTTTGAGTGGCTCTCTTTCAGCCCCGTAGGGTTATTTTCTTATTTTTAGAACATTTTATTATTTTTTCTACCTCAAAAGTCACTTTTTTATCATTACCATACATTTTTTATCAAAATCGGTCCAGCCGTTTTTATAGTTGTAAGTTGCATTGTCATCGGGTTCGAAGCTACCCTGAAAATTTCAGCCTGCTAGCTTTTCGTGCCTCAAAATTGAGTTGCAAAAATCCAACCGGAACGACAAACAAACAAACAAGAAAGTGAGTGTATAAAAACGTGGGAAAAATGAAACAATGTAAGAGGTCCATACCAAACCAATATAAAATAAATTAATTCAAACAATATTCGAATTTAATATATGAAATAACAAAAAATCAATAATTTCATAATTAAAAATTAAAAAAAGATAGATATCTTTGGGGATATCTTTTCTTCTAATAGATATCTTTTCTGTAAATAAAGATCGAAAGAAAGAAATAATCATAACTGACCAGATCAGTTAGAATATTTGGCAATATATAATATTGAGGTGGTCGGCAAAGTATTCGCATTATATTTCAACGCAAAATTAGCCTTAGTATTTGAAAATTTTACTGATTAGCTTCTAGCCTTAGTTTGTGACTGAAGCACGTTAATCGTCCCAAGTTAATAAAGTTATTAACCTAAACTTTGTTATAGTATTCCTAGGATTACCCTCAAATTAAAAAATGAAAAATGTTTAAAACTATAACCGGACTACGTCAAAAAACGGGTCTAAAAATACGAAAATCATTGAGGTAAAAATCAAGAAATGCATAGGTACTAAATGGTCAAGGTAGAGCCGTCCCACTGTTAACCTACCACGTCTGTTTAATCCTGGCGCCCACATAATCATAGTAGGTATATAGTAGGTGCGGTGCGGTAGCCTACCCTTCCTTGCGGCTTCACTATAGTCGAGTAAAAAGAAAATTTACAAAAAAAATGTTTACACGTCGCGAAAATGTTGTTGATTCCTGAAAAACAACTTCCTTGGAGATAAAATGTTTGGAGATAAAACTTTTTTGTTTTCGAGCAGCTTGTTAACCTTTCATCAAAGTGAGCACGTCATTAGACTGGAAATACCTTTGTCCCTACTTTGTCCTAAAGTTTGGGACCATTTTAATAACATAAATAACGACATCCTCCCTTGTCTGTAGTCAGCAGGACTTGAGCCAGGGCTCCACGTGAGGAAATGCCACTGGAGATGTGCGCGATTTCTAGCATTCTTGTTTTTTTTTGTTGTTCTGTATAAATTAAGTTACCATTCAGTTTCTTTTTAAGTTAATTGTTAGTTATCTTAAGTTCGTTTTGATAAAACTAGTAAATTCCTTGTTAAATGTTAATTTCATACTTCTTTAAAACTACACAACTCATTTAACAATAATTATATCTATATATCCTTAAACGTGGACACTACTATTAAATATGTATTCCGTCCTTAGGAACTAAAAATTGCAAGTAATAGTACGAAAATGCGAGCTTAAAAGATTCCATAGGGTAAAATTTAAAGAGCAAAGGGGTTGCGCTTTGCTATGATAAGAAAAAGTACCGCATCATCTGATGGACATTTCTCGTGAGAGGTCTTTCGCACGTGTGTTTACAGCCTTAGAAACATTGAAAATAAGTTTCGCTTATTGGTAACATACGAGACATGAAGAGCGATGAACCTAAAAAGTTTTACTTCATCGAGTTAGTTACATTTGACTTATTCTACCTATCTAATATTTAATCTAACTACGCTCCAATCAAGGCAGTAAAACTTTTAATTTTAGTTTTTATTTCTCATTCTACCTTAGATATTAGTATTTGTAACCATTAATTAGGGTACAAGAATTGTTAAATGATTTTCAAAGGAACCACCTATCCTTTTAGTTTTCAAGTCTACTTCTTGAATGGAAAAACATTCACAGGGACTATAAAAATATTTGTATTGTATTATCTTTCAGCTTGAATATATGGGTTGGGTACGCATTGTATTTATAAGGGAATGCCATATGTTTGAATAGTGAAGGTTTCCTTGCGTTGTAACGGAGACGGAAGTGCGGATGGATTTCCGCCTGAGAATCCAAAATGGCCGACCCGAAACGCCATTCTGCCTATCATGTCAAATATGACATAAATATACACTGCTATGAATGTAGGCGTATGTAACGGTAAAGGGATAACCTATCATCATTTAAAGCATTTAAGTCGATTCACGTACTTTATGCCTTTTCACACGCTTCCGGCTTTTTGTAAGGACGCTGCGTAAAGAAGTAATGTATGAGTTACAACATGCCGGGAAACACCAGACTCGCCGGTGCTTTGTTTTAAAATATGCCGTCAACTTGTTCTAATAGTACTTTACAACTGATGAAGTTATTCATACATTAATCTATTTATTGTTCGACGTACGTATGCCTACGTCAATTAGCCCTTGCTGAGGTTCAAACAAGGGACACTTAGTCTCTAACAATAAATTTCTCCACAACTAATTATGCTCAAAGTTATCCTTCAGAACAATTTTCTTAAACACGGGTTTCGGTTTTAAGTAAATAGTCTTCTAGACAAAAATAATTTTAATAGTCTGTCTATTGAAACATTCTTCATTTTAATTAAGAGTACGTAATCTTATTCTAGAAAATTCCTTAATGAATCAATCTGAAACCTAAAATATAGGATTATTTAATTAAGAAAGTTTAATTAATGAAACTAAAAGTGGTTACAACGAAATAGTTTTACTTTTTCTCCTAAATTCTATAGCTTTGATCATAAAACATTATCTACGTAAAACATGTTTAGTTTAGATATTACGGTTGGATTTTCTATAAAAATCATAGTGCTATCTTGTCGATGGCAAACCTTTATTTATTAAGAGTATTAGAAACACAGCATTAAGGGAGACAAACAACTATGTGACTTATTTTGTGATTATTTTGCACGATAAAAAAAAACAGGTAGCTTTACACTGAATTTTGAAAAATATTCAATACAAAATATGTCACTTTAAAATGCCAGATTCAGCTTCGAATCTGATGAAAATGTTAAATTTTCCTTCATTTCCTCAATATTGTTTTACGGTCTTATTTATTATTCTGTCTGGGCGCATGTCTCGTAATTTCTTCTCGTAATTTGAAAATGCGTCCTCTTCTCATTACGATGGCACCTTTCGGCAAACCCTCTCACATAAATAATGCTGCCCTGTCCTCCTGTCGGGTGACTTTAGGGAGATTAATGATTTTTCAATTGGAAGAAATCTACAATTCTCAAGTTACAATTGATTAGTTTAAACGTGAGATGAAGAAATCTCCGACGAAATCCAATAAAGTTAGAAAGTATTTAATTGTGACTCTTTAATCGACTGAATCTGACTGATATATTTTCAATGAAAAAGCGTCTCGTCCAACGACAACTTTACAAATGAATTTAATAAATGACTTTTTTCATTTTAAATCACTTAAGTCTTTTCGTACTCTACGTAATTTCTACAAACACGCTTTATCTAGTAGTTATAGTATGAATAAAATAAATAATATACATTTTATTTAAATGTAAGAGAGGAGTGCTAAAATAAAAAAAAAAATCCTGATTCTTAAATATTTAAAGAATTACGAACAGACATATTTCAGTGAATTTCTCTATTTATAAGCTAAAGGCGAGTTCGATCTGATATTGGTTGTATTTCATTATCATGTCAAAGAGTGAGCGAAAAGCTGAGCTGTCAGTTCACAACATTTACATCAAAAAGTAGCTAAACTTGGTCTGGTTAAAAACATGAAGCAAACTATTCCTATAACTCACTTATTATTTTGATTAAGTCTTAGTAAAACTTTAAATTATTTACCAAATGCATTACTTTATCAGTCAATAAAATTTCAGAGGAAAATTTCTACGGAGACGAAAATAATATAAAATACATATTGAAATACACTTGAAAATTTAATTGGAAAACATTCGCTGAAGTAGTTTTCGGCCAATTCTTTATTCGCCCTTTAACAAGCTCAAAATTCAAGTATATATTATTTTGGTCAACTCAAACCCAATTAAATTCAGATTAAAAACACAAAATCAAGTTTTAAAACATGAGTTTGGAACGTGTCTTTGGAATTAATTTTATATTCCGAAAGTTATGTTAGTTAGAAGAAAAGTCAGAGTTGGTTAGTTTCATTTTGTTAATCTAAGTTCACAGCGGTCAGTTGTTTGTTTTTAATTACTATATTCTCTATAAACTACTTAGAATCCTCCTTGTATCTTTTGGTTGAACAAATAATATCTCTACGCCAAATAAAAAAAAAAATCGTAGGATGATATTTACTATTTGATATACCTACAGTCATACACGTTTAATGGAACTGAAGTAAACTTCCAGTGAATGTTACTCAAGTAAATAGTTCTACTGAGAAATTCATTTTCAATAAAACAGTTCATCCAATTTATCGCTTTAAGGTTTTTGTTTCGTAAGAATTGTCGGTGATAAGAATCCGTACGAAGTTTTTCCCAGTGGAGGCAGATCAAATGTAGTAAGTTTCAGATTTGCATTCACAAGAACTAGCTACTAGATACAATGTCTATTTGTGTGCCAAGTTATATCCAAACTCGCTCAAAGCTTTACTAGTTGAAGGTAACAAAAATGAAGGCATCGGCAGTAGCTTTAATATTTACAAGACTAAAAATAGGATTGACTACTTAGATTGAAGTTGACAAATTGGCATTGCTCACTTGGAATAAATCCTTGATTTCAAAGAAATAATTCTTGTTTGGTTATAAGAAAATTAGTTCAAACCCGTGACCTCATGTGAGAAAGGTTAAGACCATTGTGCCAAGGAGGTCATTGTTTGGGTAAAGGATTTGAAATACATGTCAGAGAGTAAACTCTAGAGAGTTTCAAGTAGACTTGAAATGTTGTAAACAACATCATATGATACACATTTGTAACTACAATCTTCAAATCAACCCATAATTTATCAAAGCCATATTTCATAAATTTGTGTTTTCAACTTCAAGGGCAAACAAGCAGACGATTCACCTGCTGGAAAGTGATACCACCTATTAACACGACACACTTATTAACATCAAATATTCTGAACTGTTATGTTATTAGTGTAAACCTAACAGTTTAGAATATCTTACCTACTTATTGTGATACAATCGTTTACACTTGTTTCACACTACTTTATATAGCAAAATAAAAAAGAAATCCTTTTGATTAATCCCATTTTAAAAGTAGATAGTTGTAAAGGCGCGTCTACATAGGAATTTGTAAATTGACAAAGTTTTTCACCATAGAGAATAAAATTCTATCAAAATAAACCTTCGAATCCGCATCACAAAGTGTCTACCTTTGTAAGTTTTCTTGGCAATTCCACTTGTAACGGAACCCAATCAAAAGCAATTAAGTTAATTTAATTAATTAAAGGTTTCATTACATTAGTGTCGGAGACGTTAAATTAATTATCGGACTTGTAAGAGGCCAATACTACTTCACTTTTATTTGAAGACACATTTGAGAAGATTTAATTTATCTAGAGATATGAGTCAATGAGTATAATCAAGAATCTCTTTACCGATAGAAGTGTAAAATTAACCATAAATATCTAAAGAAATAAATAAAATGGGACTGTCGGTTTATAACATCAAAATAACAGCTTTTCATTAAATTCATGTGGTAGAAAAACGGTTCCGATAACAAAATAGCAATTTTGTGATGATGCTCAGATTGTAAATAATTCCATATTAATAATGAATTGTTAGAAAATCCAAAAAAATATTCTTTCACCATCTACTGGCATCCAATAAATAAATGAAAAATCTTATAAATTTGCCTGTAAAAAATAAATATTTCTATCACTAGGCAACTCTTGTTAAAAACAACTTTGTCAAAATTGTCATCATCATTTTGTACCTTGTTTTTATTCGCTCCCTGTTATTCGTAGAAAATCTTCAAAACACATCCAGTATTTGTAGGTACTAAGCGTTAACAAGAATAAAGAACATTCTCGCAAAGCCATTTTGTTTTACGTTTAAATAAAAAAATACGTTAAAATTAAACGAAATTACAACCGTCGGGCTAAGAAGAAGAGCTCGACAAAGACAAATTAAACAATATGGCAGGAGTGTGTGTAAGTTCACTACTTCTTGAAAAACTAATCCGTCACACATGTAGTACTGAAGTAGGAAATTAAATGTTATCTCGTGAATTTCTTTAGCTTTTGTTCAGTTGATTTAAACATCTTTCGAGTTCTTTCTACCATGAAACAACATTCGTATCATTATGAAAAAATATAGAAGTATTTTTTGTTAACGAAAAAATCGAGGTAAATTGAATTATTCTACGAAGACCTTTCTTGTATTATTGGATAAGTTCCAAAAATGAACATTTATTAAACATTTCAAAGAAATCAGATAAGTTTATTTAAAAGGGTTTTTAAAAATATTTCAATAAAGTTTTTTTATTATTGTACACATGTCTTTAAACTACATGAATGTAGGCATAGTTAAGAGACTATGAACATAATTCAATGAACTTCAATAATTCATGACAAAGAAATAATAACGGGGTCGCAAAAGATCTTTTTTAATATCAGGTATTCAATATCAGAAAAATAGCAGCATCAAGAGAAAATCTTATACAGTCCTCGCGATAAAACTTAGTTTGACTGTGAATAAAATGTCGGGGTTGGATAAGCCTACCCCTTTGACAGGAAAACAAAATAAAACGCGAATAAATTCGTCTATTGTCACTTGAAATGTCCTTTTTGTATGCCGGCTTACATAGATACTTGCGTATTTATTTGATCGAGAAAAAATACACGAAAAGTGTTTCGTCACATACAAGCCTGTATAACAATACTTAGGTGGGTGTTCTTAAGTAATCCCTACATCCTAGTAGTCTTTGAAATTGTTCAATGGAAACATACTTTTACAAAGGAACTTTTTTGTCATACTTACTAGAATATTGGACTAACTTTATCGTCAGTTTTGTATATTTACTTGAAATTGTGTTATCCACCGACATAAGTTTTCTAGCAGAAGAATTAATGTTGAATGTTTGAAAGATTTATATATTTCATATCTACGCATGTCTGCAACATTTTCTTATTTTTAAAATGCCGATCGGAAATTACCTAGTCAGGTCATAAATTCTGTCACATGTTTAATATAAAATAATTGAAACAAGTTTATTCATTATGTAACCATTTATATATAAACCAACATGTACTTAACAAAACATAGATTCTTATGACACTAAAGTTTATTCAAAATGACCTCCGTGATTTTGAATACAGGCCTTCAATCTGCGCGGCCAGTTGTCTATCGCAGCACGAACGAGGTCCATGTCAATATCGGCGGCTGCCTTAATCAAGGATGTCTTGAGTGACTCCAAATTGGGATGAGGCTTTAAGCACGCCTTTTCCTCCAAGTGTTGCCATATCTTGTAATCTAACGGATTCAAATCTGGACTGGAAAAGGGCCAGTCTTCGTGCCGGATGAAGTCGATTTCTATCGCTGCCAGCCAGTCTTGTGTGCTCTTCGCTCTATGAGCTTGCGCCGAATCTTGTTGGAATACCCAGTGCCTGTTATTGAACATGGTATGAGAAACAGATTCCACAAGGTTCGTCAGGACTGTATTTTGATACACAACTGCATTCGTTTTTACACCTTTCTCACAAAAATGTACCTTTGTTGAGCCCCAATAAGAAACTCCTAACCATACCATGAGCGAGGATGGAAAATGACCTCGTTGGACACGCGGAATACGGTTGTTCTTCACTATTGTGTGCGTACACCTTATCATTTTGTTTGTTGTAGCTCTCTTCTACGGTAAAAATTTTTTCATCCGAAAAAAGAATTTCCCGATATTTTTTTTCCCGCGTACCGCTTCAACAAAGCGCGGCATCTCTTCAGTCTCAGGTCCATTAGACGAGCATTCAAACGAAGTCCTGATTTTCTTCGATATGCCTAAAGCTCTAAGTCTTCATTTAACCCCCTTTTCACCGTGGTTTTGCTTAACCCCATCTGAAGGGCCAACAGTTTCTGCTTACGTTTGGGATTTCTTTGAATTCGCGCCTTCACAGCTTTTATCACTGCTGGAGTCCACTTCTGGCGACCACTTCTTGACCTGTCATCTACACTAGTCTTCATTGTATCGTTTTATGGTACGATAAACGAATCTTTTGGTTAGATTCAAATTTTTCAGTATGTCAAAAATTTGAATTGGCGCGTAACCGCAACGATGCAACGCAATAATTGCAACACGGTCTTCTTTAGGCGTCCACTCCATATTTAAAAATGGGTAAAATTCTAAAAAGTATACATTTTTATTTCCATGAACAATTCGAAATTCGGATTCAAATTTTTTTTTTTGTGGCCAGCATTCTAAAAGAAACGTTTTTACTGTGTGACAATACTTATAACCTGACTGTGTACATAGTGTCAGACTGATATCTTCGTAGTCCTATGACCTGACTGTGTATAACACTTCCTTTTGGCTTTAGAATTAGTTTTATAAATTAGATACTTATTACTAAGCAGATCCTGCGAAGATTTATTTTTTAACGAAAGAAGTAAACTTAAGCAATTCAATTTGACAAAATGTGAGTTCCTCAACTATCCTTATAAAGGTCCAAAAACTTTTAGTTCACCATTTTTGTGTAAATCAAACAAAGTTGAATTGAGTTTTACGTCAATTTTTTTTTATTATATATCAGAATCATGAAGCCTTGTCCATAGTATATATGCAAAGTTAATGCTTTATTGATATTATTTTAAACTGCAAATGAATCTGTGTTTTTGTTTAAAAAAACTAAAATTAAAGCCTAGTCACAAATAGACATACACAATTTTTGATTGCAGGATTTTTATACCAGACGACATAACTTAAAAAATGGTAATTGCTTAGGGTTCTTTCAGACTAGCTTGTTTTTCTGAGCGTATATGGTGGCATCTGCAGAATATTTCGTGCTTCAAAAAGCCAAACGCGCGTACACGGGCTTATGGAGGCTCGCGCTTCTTCGATCTCATAAGGGAATCAACGCTCATACTTTTTGCTGGTGTTTCAAATTGTGTGCCTATAAGCGCGTACACGTCTGAAATAGGGCTTCCAATCCCGCAATCTTCAATCTCAGTATCTGCGGGATCCCACAAATACCGGGATCCCGCATACAAAATAATAATATGTATAAAAGGACATAAAGCAACGAAATATTAAAAATTACCTTACTACTAGGTGTTCAGAGAATAATCAATGCAACACTTTTAGAACTCTGATACAAAATATTCCAATAAATCATTCAACATAAAACATATTTTGGACTGAATTTTGACAAAAGTAATTGAAACAAAATTAAAAGTTTTAGTTAGTATCCATAAAAAATGCGTCTAAAAACATCGTATTTTGGAGACGATATACGCTAGCAACAGAAAAATCCTTTAATTGTCGATTTTGTTCGATCTGCTGTCCAGCAAATCCCGTTGGATCCTGTATTCATAATCCCGCTATAGTGGGACTTTTTGAAATGGCGCAGGATCCGGCAATACCAGTTTTGGAAGCCCTAGTCTGAAAGAGACTTAAATTCGGGCAGCTGGATACTTGTAAAATCCTGTACAATGGTTCAATGAATTGAAGACTAAATTTAACTCGCTATAAAACGTTTTTAAATTCATTTGCATTAAATTTAAATTCTCCGAACAGATTATTTGTAATTCAAGATATTTACAAGTTAAGTTGATAAAATTACTCGACAACATTTTCTATCGAGACACGGAAATTGCTTTCTCGTTTCTCTTTTGTAATTATAGCCTTGGAAATTCAAATGACATAATTCGAGAATTTTGACACTTTACCGCTTTTATGGGATGTCACTGTAAAGATAAAGTAAGTTCAGAAACGACAACAGATCACGAAGTGACGTAGGTACAGTAATTTTTTCAGTTAGTCAAAGAAGACTTAAAAAAACAGAACATTCATAAAACAAACTTACAAAAGTAATAATCAAACAATTTTTCGTTTAAATAAGGGCAATTGAGTGCGCAATTTTCATCAGAATTTTGAAGCGTTTACAGGTTACTCGTAACAGCTTACTTTCAGGAAAAATGGACGCGAAACATGACTCACAAACACAACGATGCACAAACAGACATTTAACATTATTACACATTTATTTTTGATAAAAAACATTGTTATTGTAAGCTTGGAGTTGCGTCTACGTGAATGAGATCGCTTTAATGGGTTAAGAGCGCACGGAGTTGGAAACGCGACCGTGACGCTTGTTATGTTTCAAACATGAAGGAATGTCCACATTCACTGCTGTCAAGATAACTGTATGTTTATTCTCCACCAAAGCTTTAAATCAGTAACGTGGCAATGCTTGGGAAAGGATTTCTAAACTTTGCTTGGAAACTATAAAGTTTGATTCTGCCGGGAGTCAAATCTATCAATCGTTAAGAAAACATGCAATTTAATCAAATAAGTTTTTAACAAAAAGTTCGATTGCTTTACATAATCGATCTCTTTACAAAAAATTATACTATTACGCTTATTTATTTTCTTTTCCCAATTGTGCTTCGGTATTCATTTAAATGAGTATTCCAAAAACATCTGGGTCTTCTTTTATTAGTATTCTATAAAAACAGAGAGGCCAAGAACGTGTGTTTTGGTAAAATGTCTCGTAAGTTGCATTTTACTGAATATTGTCTTTGAATAGGCTTGTACAAAGCAACAAACGGGTGCACGCATCTCTCATAATACTAAAAAATACAGTACCACGCATCAGGGTATGACAATACAAAGACCGGGTACTCGCGCAGCTCGTGACCGCATATAATGCTTAATCTATGCTACGCCTCCACTGAAAAATAGTTTTACTTTTATTAATATTGGATAGACTGCCATTTTCAAAACCTTATAAAACTTGTCTTGGTTTTTTTCAAATCGTTTCTTAAATAGATCGCGCTAATAAGTAACAAAACGCTTTCCGTGAACGTTCCATTTTACTTATCATAAAATTTGCGTACCGGGGGCCTTAAACGAAAATCAATTCACGAGGATTATCTTCAAAAATGTTAAGCTTGGTTATTAAAAGTAGACACTATAATATAAAAAATAATATGTATGCCGGGAACCTACATTACTTATTATTTGTCTTTATTTTTACAATTTATTTCTATTTTTAAACCAGATTTATTTATTCTACAATATTTATTGTGATAAAAAGAAAACGAAATAATTGCAACAAAAAATATGTACGATACAACATTACCTAATATATAAAACACATAATATTTTTAAAGCAATTCAAGTAAAAAAAAAAACTTTCTTAATAATTCTACTTAATAATTGATATCACATAACACATTTTCACGGCGTATCCGAACACATTTGTTAATGCGGTCAACCGATGGCCGTCCCTGCATTTCTGCAAGAAAATTAAGGGTCTACCGTAGAATAGGAAAAAAACGCCATTATAGAAAAGCTGAAGATTTGAACGAGATCTTGAGTCGATATTTAACAGACGCGAGACGCACTATAATAATTAACCACATCAGGACACATACATTGACTCAACCCTACAGTACGAATTGTAAGAACTTGTGTCACAGGAACTAAGCAACGATGTGGTGAACATAAATAAGAATACTACATCCAAGACTCTTTGTTATTTCTTTCTGTTTTTTTTCAAGATTCTTGATTTCTTTGTACTTTTAACCGCTTATATTGATTTCTAACCCTGCTTTGATCATTTGACTATTGCTATTGCTTTTGATTCGGATTACTGCGTAAGAACTGGTTTTAATGTGTCTGTGTGTGATCCAAATATACGACCCACAACTCAGGATTTAAATAGTGAGTTAAATTTTAACTACCACGTATCTCAACTCACTAAATCTTTTCGCCATGATACTTAAAATAACATTTAACCGATTTTTTTTAAATGTTACTGGTATAACATACTCTCGTATTAATTCTAATTCTGATTTTTTTTCGAATGTTTAACCCCAACCTGCTAAAAAAGACCAACGAAAAATCATTAAGCTCGAATCAAAAAAAATCTTCAAATCTTGAAGCTTTAAGAATACGCAGGTTTCCAATTAATTTTGGTTATAGAACCGTTTAGAATAAATTATTTTGGAGGCCTCTTTGTGAATTCCAATTTGAAGAGAAAGTAAACAAATCATTTTTCCTTGGATGTCGTGATGAATGACAGTTTATATAAGTTTCATGTTAACCGATGTTTTAATTTAAATAAAATAAATGATACTATTTCACTATAACATCTACGGTTAAACAAAATTAAAGTTTGAACCCACAACAAAAATTCATTTTACATAATTTAACTTCTCAAACTGAAAAGTTATCAAAAAAAATCGAATAAAAGTAAAAATACTTTTCATGAAAATTTTATACATTAATCTAGCAAGGGAATTTTGAAAAAAGTACTAGTGGGCTGTTACGGTTTCCTTTGAAAAGTTGAAATAATGTTGAAGATAAATATTACAATCACATTTCATAATCCCGACCTCGTTTGTTTGAGTCGGTTGCAGTACTGACTCTTACCAACTATTTTAAAACCTCGGCTTTGAGATAAAGCTGACAAAGTTAATTTTAATCTTCTCTCCGGGTCGAAAACGGGTTATATGAGTATCTGGATTAGGATTTAAAATACCCTATTAAAATAGTATTTTAATATGCGCGTATACATTTGTGTTTATGTGTTTCTGCTGTGTGTGTGTGTCAGCCTTGGCCTGCGACTTCGTCTGTGTCGTTTTTGTTTTTTACCAAAGGAACCCAAATTTTTTTGCGAGAGAAAAAGTATCTTATGTGTTAATGTAACAACATCTGCATATAAATATTTATGTTCACAAATAAATTAATTTGATTTTATCAATGAGGGAATCTTTCTATGTGCCAAATTTCATCCAAATCCATTTACACGATTGAGAGTATTTAAACATATTTTCGCATTTATAATATTAGTAGGATTGTTAAAGACGTGATGGTTCAGTTGGCCTACCTACGAGGCTTTGTCCCAGGATTAAACCCGGGCTCGGGTAAACAGCTTTAATAATAAACTTGATGACTTTTTTTTGAGCTCTATAGTTTTTATACACCTTCTTATGTAATAAAAATTGTGTGTGTACAAGAAGTGTGTTAGTATTTGTTTGATTTTTGACGTCATACACGGACGAAACCGCGGCAAAAGCTATTGTAATTTATAGGAATTGTTTTTTTTACTGGCTGTTTCATTTCAAACAAATTCGTATTTAAACGCGAAACATGTTTTTATTTAAAGATGGGCTGAGATAAAGAACTTAATACTAAATCATTGAAGTCAAATTGAAAAAAAAATCGTTGGAAAATAAATTGTGGCGAAATAATAGCCTCCTTCAATCAAACTTTTCTTGACTGAAGTGCGCTTTGAGGGAACTTCTCTCCAAGATACTGTTTTAAGAACATTTAAAGAAAGTTCAATTCTTTGTTTAAATTTAAAGTTCAATCTATAAATGTCCGCCTATAGGTAGTCTGAGATTGGTGAAATTTATCATAACATTCGATAACCCGTCATACATTGGAACAAGGCCGAGCAAAATATGAAAGCAAATTTTATTCCCTCCTGACGTAAATTGTAACTTTATTTACAGCTTGGGTCATGTCTGGGAAACTGCGTTATCCATTACTCTTGTCTTATAATACGTGATATTGGAAACCATCCTAGCCTTTGTTCTCCAATTCCCGATAGGTGTATTATGAACGTGAACTCATCTTTATATTACCTAGGTGACCATCTTAAGGAATATCTTTTATATATTATTTTATACAAAATATATTTGACAAGCATATATTTGCTAAACGAGATAACCACGTTCGCGTTGCAAGCTACTCGCAAGTTCTGCAACTTCACAAATATGTATAAAGTCGCGTGCACAGCAAAGTAAGCGGAGTCCGAACGCAATTTAGACGGAGAAAGATATCCCGGAACGAGATTTTGAAAATTAAACAGCGAAAGGCAAGGTTAGTCTCACATTGGATAAGTTTTCTATAAATTTGACTCGTGTGGAAACGTACGAATGTCACTATGTACCAAGTAATATGGGAGCGCGCACTCTGCATGCTCCTGCACATATGTACGGCTAACTCACCCTGATCACAGTCTCACTTTCTTGTAAGAAATTTTGAGATACTACATACATTTTGTTTCGTCCAAAATGTAAATTTTAACATAAAACTATTACAAAATTTTATTGTATGGTATCGTAGGTTAGTGTCGACGAATGAAAATAATAGTGGTTTATTCGTTCAGATTAGTTTATCTAAGGATTAGCATGTCTATTAATAATAGTATGTTGTAACCTTTTTGCTTGAAATGAACAAGAATTTCATAGCGTCTTCGTACCAGACTGGTTGTTGATCTAAAGAATGCACTGAGGTGTAGCGACAAAGCGCGAGACGTCCAATATTGTAAAACATCTGCCATCTGTCGACAGTGATTCTTATTGCTTCTTGTTTTGAACACAAAGAAACATTTAAAACAACAATAATCACCAACTTCTGAGAAGTCGACGTCCTCAATTATATTTGAAAAATCTACGTCTAACTGTACCAGTGCAATACCGGACGAGAGGTATAGCATCTTTACTTCTACATTGGCAAACATCAAGGACATCGTAGTATAAATAGCCGCCCGTGATAAATATAAAATAAAATAGTATTGCCATGTTCCTAATGTTATTTATTAAACGCTTGTGTTTTTAACAATTTATGATGCTTAACTCCTTTTGTTAATAAATAAATGAGTCACGCTGTTGTCAATGCTTACAAACCGATTTCAAAAAAGGAATATCTATATTCGATTGTCTATGTTTTATACTTGTATTCACTTATTTTTCCGTCAAGTGTAGACCGATTTTTAATTCATCACGGATTTAATAACATTAGAAAAGGTAGGCATCAGCATTAAACAATTATTTAAATCACTTTTGTATGTTAAGTATCGCAGAGTGCGCGTTTTAAGAACGTATAAATTATATTACAGCCAAAAAAGAGCAAAAACTTCAATATTAATTTTAAAAGTTGGGGCTTTTTGTTGACGAAGCTATTGTCAAGTTTGATTGAGATGAGCTCTTCAAATGTCTTATAATTTCATAGGTAAGACCGTTTCCTAATAATAATTTAAATCATATTTATAAAACTCTTTTATTTAGGTTTAAAACCATTTTATCCTAGAATATTGTGACACATATTTTTCCTAAAATATTTATTTTTAAACTTTACAAAGCTTAACTAACAAATTTAATTAAATCTTGATAAGTATATTTAATCTTTATTTAGTCTCTTTAATTTTTAAATCAGTATTATTTCAACCAATTAATTATATGAAACATCAATTATTTACTTTTTAAGGACGAAAGTTTTTTTATTATTTGCATGATAACTAATTATAAAATCAGTCTGTACAAATACAGGTTTTGTTATGATTAATTTTGCATATTTTACTGTGATTAATGGTGGATATTTTATTGTGTTTTTTCAGTGAACTTTAGGTTAGTCCCTCGTTAATAAAGATGGAAAATTCTGGTGAAAATCTTAAATGAAAAGAAATGGTTTTCGAAACATTTTCCAAAGGTCAGAATAATTTCCAAGAACCACTGAGCTTCAGCAGCATAGATGTACTGGTAAAGTAAACAATGTCGATTTAATTTACTTTTCGTGACATTTTGATGTCGACTGTACAAAAGAGTAGGTACTCTCTTGTAGTATAACAAATGTTATTGGGTTAATCAGTGTTTGCAGTCCACAGAGCCTGAGATTTGGGGAATAAAACTAAATCCCGAGACCAGTGTTTGGTCAGTAAATGTGTTTGTGACTTAACAATTTAATTACTGTTGGTGTTTGTGTTGAGAAAGGTTGCTCCACGTTGATTGCTGTTGGTCGGCCTTTGTTTGATTTCGGTTCGGGAAAATGATCCAGTCTTTTCAATGATTTCTAACTTTAAATTGATAAAGTTTTATGATAATTTCGCTTTGCCTATACAAAAACAATTTATTATTAATTCCGACCAACTTTAAGAATTATTCAATAGGCTATAAAATTTAAGTTTGCAAAACCTTCTAAGAAATGGATACCATGATAGCAACAAAAGCAAAGTATTGTTTATTAAATTCGTCCATAACCTTTTTGGTGTTTATTTAGTTAGAACTGACGATTTTTTAGGCTGAGAAATAAACTGAATTCTTATTCGAACGATCTGCCAATAAAATTAATTTACTCGAAAGTGACATGAGCTGATAAGATTCAAGGTCAAGAGAACACAAAAGTGCAGTTTCTTGCTGTTCAATTATGGTTTATTTCTAGAAATGTCAGATCTTTGGAGACAAATTTGTTGGCGTCAAGTGAGTGTAGTAGTGTCAGTTTGATCGATTCGATGTTTGCTAAAGACTTGAGCCAAAGTACGACGTAGTTGAAGCAAGCTCCCTCGCTTAGCGTGACTACCATTAACTTAGAGGGGGTACACATTAAGCTGTAAGTTATAACCACAATATCAATACATTAGTTGCATGACTTGATAACGATACAAAATAAGAATTGTCTATGTGTTTGTATGTGTGTGTGATCCTCTGTCTAAGACGCTTGATGTGCTGGTATCCGTACAAAGAGGCGAAATTTCGCTTCAATATTGCGACTTGTTCAAGTAAAGTTACTGAGTAGGTAAGGTGGGACTTGTAAACCCAGTGGCGGTATGTCATATAAGCCCAAAAGCCCGGCCTGCCCTATCGAACCAAGATAAGTTCTCGCTTTCATTCAATAATTGCTTTTCAAATCAAACTACATTTTGCCTTGCATAGCATGTTTGAGGAACTAAGCCACGGTTTGTCGTGACGCTAGTTCCCCGCCGAACTGTGGCCGAGTTCTCCTAGCTGAGGCTCGCTCACGCCATCTCGCTCGCACACACTGGCTTGCAACCGAAACTTGAAAAATCTCCTCGAGCTCGGTGTCGCAGTGGTGTAAACAGCCGACTGCTGCGCTAGAGGTTCCGGGTTCGAATTCCGGCGGGGTTACTTTGTGTTATTTGACGGATTGTTTCACTTACCGGTATTAGATGTTGTATTCTTGTCTATGTAGTATATACCATATCGTTGCTTAGTGCCTGCGATACAAGATTATATCTTAGTGCAGGTGAGTCAATGTGTGTGTCGTGATGTGGTTATTTTGATTATTATTATTTTCTCCCGTAACGTAATGTAAATATTAGTTGGTTTATATGGGAAATAGTAATAAACTTTAAACAAGTTATGCCTTTAAAGCTGTACACGAATCTATAGTATGAATGGGCGTGAAAGCAAAATATCCCGTTCGTTCTTGCCGTTTATTCTCACTTCAGTTTGATGACATACTAAAGCGAGGGAATGTGCTAAGTAATTCGTTAATTATTTGTGGTTTTGTTTTTGCGGACTTTTGCATAATATATATTTATTGTAATGATGTATAAACAATAGATAAAGTAGTCCTTACAGCTAACGAAAAACATAATTGTTTATTGTTTGAATAAAAATTGCCAACATTTATACTTATATACAACAACGAACAGTATTATTGTATTATAAGTTGAACCGCAGTTTCATTCGCTCAAACAAACCAAACGACATTTTCACCGAAAGTATGATATTATTAGTATATTTGCAAATTTCTGTGTGCTTTGGAGAGCTCATGCACGCCAGCAATTCCATGACGGAAGTATGAGGTGTAGATTGAAGAGTAATGGGACATTTATCTAAATTAATTACAAAAACTTACATCTCTTGCCCTATTCTAAAACTAGGCACGCCACGGAAGCCAATTTTATCAGATAATTATTACCTATATCAGTATTTAGCAGAGGTACATCTTACATCAAACAAAAGAATTGTGTAACCTTGGATTAATGAGATCGATGGAGTGAATAAAAACGCATAATGCAAAATATTAAATGTGACCTGTGAGATAACGAGATCATTACTAAGTAAAATATTCTTTGAAGAAAGCTTTGTAACCTCTTCGCTACGAACAGTCAACGAGCCTTAGTCGTTCAAGTGATTTTTCATTTTATATTGAACTTAGCAAGATGTGAATAAGGGTATTGGAAATATTCACTCCTTTGTCTTGATGCTTTAGGCATTTTTTTTATTGATTGCAACGCCCATCTTGTATTCAAAATCCCATCTCGTAGTAACAAATAGTTCGTTATCTTAGAGCCTATACTCCGTTAATTGAAAAAAAATGTATGGGTTTTGATGAAACTATAGGCCGGCGACTCAGTAGTCGCCGGTCGGTTGGGCAACTTTTTCTACATTTTGAGTCGCCGAGAGACCAGTCGCCGGCGACTGGTTGAAAGTGCGTGTAATAATAAAGTGCGTAGGCTTAATGTAACGTGTTATTTTTTTTCTGGGTAACCCGATTCTCTAGCAACAGATTAGAACACTAGGGCCATTATGTTTAATATTTGTAATTTTTTGTAGAGCAGTGATAAACATTATTCATTTTTGAGTTGTTGCAAATCGCGTGAGACTTGACAATAGTGTAGAAACTAAACGACCATGAATTTGGTGTATCCTCAATCCGTAATATTTTATCATTTATTTATATATGTAAAGACGAAAGCCAAGTTGGTAACGCAAATCACCCACATTTCATATTAAGCAAAATATAATTTAAGATCAAGTAAGGCAAAGACCGTAAAATTTAAACACAGCCTCAATCCCCGAAAAGCAATTTCAAAGTTTTATTATCTAAAATATGATTAGCCAACTGGGGAAATACCTCTTTACGTAAGGCGGCTAAACGAAAATTATTTGTGTTTCGTATAAACCGCTCCATCAGCCAGTGACACTACTGGCATTGCAAGGGTGCTTGGCAATATTTTTTTGCCTACGATTAAGTATTCCAGCTTGGTTGCCAAGTTGGTTTTGATCTGTTTCAATTGTCACCGCTTTGGAAGTCGAATCATTTTTTTCCTTCTTCGTATTTCTTCTGATTAAATTCGCTACTTTAAAACATATACCCTATCCATCATTGCATAGCAATACATGATTTATTTCAAAAGACGCTATTGTTGATCCTGGAAGAGGACCAACAGTTCCAGTGCTGGGACAGGCTGACGGAAGAAGCATAACAATTTAAATGGCCACCATGAAACAACTTTATCCTTGTAGGTTGTAGATACTAATAGTGTTGTATAACTTATATTTCCCAAGCTCCCAGGGTGACCAGCCATTTGTTGTCTATTTCCGATAACCATTTGTTTGAGGAAACAGCGGACAATGTTAGAGGAAAGCGACTAAAAGGTCGTTTTCCTGATAAATACAGACGTATTTAAGCCGATAATATCTGGTAATAAACCTTGACAAATTATGTTATGGATTATTCGTATTATAAAGGATTTAATTGTCATTTAGATGGATTAATGCTCAGTTTTACAGCCGCTTTTGTGTATCGTAATCGAACTAATTAAGACTGAAATATTCATACTTCGGATAATTTATATTTTTCCTGGATCTAATTACTTTGCTGTAGTTAAATGTTTCGAAGTAAATCCACAACTTTATTTTTTAAATGTTGTTTATATACAACATAAAAGCGATTTTGTAATCTGTATATTATTATAAAATAACTTAATATGTTTTACAATGTACGACAATTATTTAATTTTTCATATAATAGGCGCGTCTATGTCTTTATGAGAATTAATGTATTTAAACCTGAAGACCTGTTCAGCGGTTAGGGCTAGAAAAGATAAAATTAACAGATACACAGGTAGAGTAACTTTTGCATTTACATATACCTAGTCAGGTCATTAATTCTGTCACATGTTTAATATAAAATATTTGGAACAAGTTTATTCATTATGTAACCATTTATATACCAAAATGAACTTGAACAAAACATAGATTCTTATGACACTAAAGTTTATTCAAAATGACCTCCGTGATTTTAAATACAGGCCTTCAATCTGCGCGGCCAGTCGTCTATCGCAGCACGAACGAGGTCCATGTCAATATCGGCAGCTGCGTTAATCAAGGATGTCTTGAGTGACTCCAAATTGGGATGAGGCTTTGAGCACGCCTTTTCCACCAAGTGTTGCCATATCTTGTAATCTAACGGATTCAAATCTGGACTGGAGGAGGGCCAGTCTTCGTGCCGGATGAAGTCGATTTCACGCGATGCCAGTCAGTCTTGTGTTTTTCGCTCTATGAGCTGGCGCCGAATCTTGTTGGAATACCCAGTGCCTGTTATTGAACATGGTATGAGAAACAGGTTCCACAAGGTTCGTCAGGGCTGTATTTTGATACACAACTGCATTAGTTTTTACACCTTTCTCACAAAAATGTACCTCTGTTAAGCCCCAATAAGAAACTCCCAACCATACCATGAGCGAGGATGGAAAATTACCTCGTTGGACACGCGGAATACGGTTGCTCGCTTCTTCACTACTGTGTGCGTACACCTTCTCATTTTTTTTGTTATAACTCTCCTCCACGGTAAAATTTTTTCATCCGAAAAAAGAATTTCCCGACATTTTTTCCCGCGTACCGCTTCAACAAACTCGGCATCTCTTCAGTCTCAGGTTCATTAGACGAGCATTCAATCGATGTCCTGTTTTTCTTCGATATGCCCGAAGCCCTAAGCCTTCATTTAACACCCTTTTCACCATGGTTCTGCTTAACCCCATCTGAAGGGCCAACAGTTTCTGCTTACGTTTGGGATTTCTTTGAATTCGCGCCTTCACAGCTTTTATCACTGCTGGAGTCCTAACAGACCGAGGGCGACCACTTCTTGACCTGTCATCTACACTAGAGTCTTCATTGTATCGTTTGATGGTACGATAAACGAATCTTTTGGTTATATTCGAATTTTTCAGTGTGTCAAAAATTTGAATTGGCGCGTAACCGCAACGATGCATCGCAATAACTGCAACACGGTCTTCTTTAGGCGTCCACTCCATATTTAAAAATGAGTAAAATTCTAAAAAGTATACATTATTATTTTCATGAACAATTCGAAATTCGAATTCAATAAACTTTTGTTTGGCCAGCATTCTAAAAGAAAAGTTTTTACTGTGTGACAATACTTATGACCTGACTGTGTATATATTAGCGTAGCTAGTTTAACAATAACTCTTGCTATCAGTAGGGCTAGCACACTCAGACGTGAGAGGCGCGAGAGCGACATAGTGGCGCGAGATAGCGACTATCTTTTTCTTTTCGTCTTTGTTATGACAAGGAAAGCAGATCTTGTCGCGCGGGATACGTCGAATTTATTTAGCGTGCTAGGCCTACAGGTATCCAGGAACGCGAATTAACCAAAAAAACGTATTGGAATTCAGTTACTCAATACAGTCTTCGGTTAAATGAAACTCTGAATCCTCATTTTTTACATTTAAACGGAAATTGATATTTATTTGTTAATAATTTCGAATGGGTTCAGGCAAACAATAAAAATACATTTTGCTGTCTCGCTCTTACAAAAACTCACTAACCTACTCGTGTGTGTCAATCACATTACAGTGTAGAGGTTTATTTGATGTGCGTCTAATAATTTTGTAATTTGTCTCAACTTTGATCTTTGGTTGGTATAAAACAAATATGAGTCGCAAGCTGTGGCAAAAATTAGTTCGTATTCAAATAATTTACATCAGGGCCAACTTTTGAAAGGGTATTAAACTCAACAGGGCAAAGTCCGCTGAACTTTATGTGAAATATTGGAAACAATACAGAATTTAAAAGGAAGCTTAAACGTTGCTTCATTAAAAAGTATGTGAGTTTTTATGTTTTTACTCGAAGCAAAAAGGAGGGTTATGGTCTTTACCGGTTTGTATGTATGAATTTCCTGTTCCCTTATAATTTACAATAGTTAACGGTAAAAAGGAATGAAATATTTAAAAATTCTTCGTAGCCAGAGAGAGGAAAGGAATATAAATTAAAATGTTTAATATGAAAACATAAAAATGTATTTTATTATTTACCCCTCATGAGCAACTCACATGGTTCTCCAGACATTTAGATCATCGTCGTGTCAATAGTCGGTATCATTTTCCATCAGCTGAACCATCCGCTTGTTTGCCCATGATCTTGTATAAAAATTCACCACGCATTTGTGGAAACGTCTATTCGATTTTGACCTTTTTTGTAATAATGTAAGAGTTTAAAATGTTTTGCGTTAATAACCTTGCACCAACACGTGTCATACCTACTAATCAGAGCAACGAGCGTGAAAGACACGAAGGCGTGTGTTATTTCAGATTAACATTTAATATTTCAAAATACATGTATGTTTTCTCTTATGGATAAATTAAAATGTGAAGTATTTTTCTATTAAAAGTCTATTGCATTTTTCGAAGTAGCCATCGTAATATTGACGCTAGACTGTATCCTTATAGCATCATGAGTCATGCAACATTTTAGGGAGAGGGTTTTACGATCGCAATAGAACCAAAAAAAAAAAATGCCAACTACAATGCCCGACATAACACAATATTACATCTTTTATAATGATACAAACATGCGAAAAGCGGTGTGTGGCAAGCACCTCTGCATACCCCTCTCGAGGGACTACGGCGTGAGTTTATGTTATGTTATGATATAATGATAAAAGGCCCATTCACACATCTCAGTCAAGTCAACAGCATAACGTAACCATGATAATAATTATTTCATATATTAAGAACGCATTTTGACAAGACAGTAACAGTAACGACACAGTCCTTCCATTGTTCTGGCGCCGGCAATCACTGACAAGGATCGTTTGAAAAAAAAACTAATGAGTTTACATGAATAAGTTCGAGAAGATACTGTTGTATATGATAAATTCCATAAAAAGTTCCAGGTAGTTCGAAATTCAATAACATTTTATGGAACAAAATAGGAACGGAACTGAAGTTATATAATGCAAGAGTGAATAGGCTTCTCGTGATTAGACAGGCATGTTCCTCCTTAGACTATATCGTCGCTTAACATCAGGCGGGATAGGGGCCTGATGTTAAGTTACCTGGTTTAAAAATTCAAAATATAATATTTGACGCTATTGGTTGACTATCATTGTTAGTTCCATTATATCGAAAAGGCCAATAACAACAATGTAAAACCAAATACGTAACACATATTGTCTGGAGATTATCGAAGTGACTAAGATCTGACATGTGTAATTTGAACAGTGCCGGGTCACTGTAGCAAACCTGACACAGACCCGTGCTAGAACTGTGCCGTGCGGTGACTTCACTGACATGTGTGAATGGGCCTTACCGACCAAACACTTTTTTAATTAAAGTAGTTTGCTCGGGATTTTAGATTTGAACTATATTTATCGTAAATATGAATATGAAAATTGTTACAAATCACACGCGCTCTTGTCAGCTTCAAACTCAAAAGCTTCAAAGGATACGAATTTGTACAGAATAAATATAAAACGGAATGTATATGTTGAGTTGAACAGCTAAACTACTTTAATCCTGGTTAATCATCAACTATTACGTAAACAAAGTTGTTTTTACGTGAGAAAATCAACGATACAGGGAATTAAAATTATTTATTCTTTACGAGTAGCTTTGATTTTAATATAAAATGTGATTGGTTATGACACCTACGCCGTTATGATTTTTGTAGTACTTATATTTATTTTGTAGTGCTCTTCTATTTTTCCAATTACTGTTTTTAGAATCTATACCGAACAATACAGTAATCAGCCTGTATAAAGTCAATTGGAATTGAGATATTGATTGCTTTATATCCAGACACGATTTCAAAGTGAATTATCTTTTATAACACCCTAAACTAACATCGCGGTTATAAAACTGGGTAGTGGTCTAATTAATTAGTAATTCCATTCCTACCAACTTTTCTCATATTAATTCAAGCTGGATAGAGAAATTCCGTAGAACCAGGGAAATAAGCGCTCTTATTAATTTACGTGAGTATCTTCAGCTAACTTAACGTTAAGTTTGTTTTAATCTCAGGGTTTCTTTAGATTAGATTAACACAGCTATAATAAGTGTCGTAAGCTAACAGCAAACACGTTCCTATGCTCTCTTTCATTAGGATCAACAGTAATTAATAACTCCATGGTCCTCAATAACTGCAGTAAGGCGTTTTATTTACTGTAAAATATTTATTTTGAGATTTATTTCACTGATCATCTGATTTTATTTGCACTAATCAACATTTAATTACAATTTCGTTTTAAATATCGAATCGAAGTAAAGACTTTTGTATATTATTTTTGATTCATGGATATCACATGAGGTTGCTTGGCGGGAACGGGAAGTGCCAGTTGGAAATTTCCTATTCTTTTTCTCATCTCCATTGGAAATAAAGATTAATAACGCGCAGATCCAGCCATCAAAAAAGGTCGTAGGCACGCCTTACAGGGCATGGGTATTACAGGCAATTTGGGCATTATTTAAAAGTAGAAACTTTTAAATGGGCATTCTATCTTCCTGACTCAAATAAAGTTTGTTTTTAAAGTTCTGTTTTCGTGATTTTAATGATAAAAAATATTTAACGATAAAACGCGTGCATCGCCGCGAGCAATAACAGCTAGCTGTAAATAGTTTTAACAAGGTTTCATATATATCTTAAATAATGTCTGCGTTTCAAATTTTGTAGACATTGAATATAACATTAGCATAATTTAGCTTATAAATCTGGTTTTAGGTTGAGGGCATGCCCAACATGCTCATGACGCTCGATCCACCCTTGATTCATGGTTAAGTAAGTTTACTTAAATGTTTTCTTTTAAATCTTTTGAGTAATGAAAACTTAAGCATCCACGTTATTTTAAAGCGTTGTTACTTTTTTTCTTATGCCATCATTTGTGTCATCAAGTATCATCTCCATCCAGGTTCGCCAAGGCCATGTTAGGCCAAGCAAAGTTGGCTAAACTTGGCCAAGCTCCATAATTTTGCTTAGCAACCGCATCTAACGTAGCTCTAACAACAGCGTTAAATAACTTGGAGTAATTAAGAGATCCTTAATCAAAATGAGTGGTTTTGTTTTGACAGATGTCGCCAAAGTCGCTGTCTTTGAACAACTTTATCCGTTTGCGAATCCACTAATGTATTGTATGAATATTAAACGAAATTATTTTGGTAATTCATTTAAAGTGGAGTTCAGACCTGGCGTATAAAGTTTACTCTATGGCTTAAAAAATCTACTAAATGATTTTATGGAGACACGCGGGAGCATGGCCCAGCCAAATCCAAGCGAAGACACTACGGTCAAATGTTGAGTCTCAATAGATGATAAGCTATTTGCTTTGTGTAAATAATTCGAATATTCAAATTTAAAAGTCAGATTTTACAGCAACATTGTTGTAGCAGAAAAAAATTGTGAAAAGAAATTGTGATTTAAATTACTTAATAACTTAAGAATGTTATACGTTCTCATAAATAAATTCCAGGATCGTCTACAAAACTTGGCGTCCATTTGGATCTCAAGTCTTTTGTGGACGAAGTCGACAACTAATAAGAAAAACAATATTGAACTTGGCTCCCATATTAAATGTGAATTTATGTTTTTGGTGGGATTCATCTAACATTAACAAAGTTGTCTTGTTTATTCATAATGATAAATTTTAAATTTAAGTAGGATGCTGTTTGCTAGGTAAAAAGCTTTTACGGTGAAGGTAAGGTAAAATACAACGACATTAAGTTAAAGCTAAGAAAATCTTTGGATTAAATCGAGGATTAAGCTTCTCGTAAGGATTTGATGACTATTGGATATTTCAATGAAAATAAAACTGTAAAAAGAATTTTGTTCGGATAAATTTTTCCATAGGTCTGACCCTTACCATCTGTTACGTAAAAAGATTAATGTTTTTCCATTTGATCTCTATTAATAATATTAAAGAGCAACATACGTTATTTCATTAAAAGCTTTTGTACGAGATTTTCATTACAAAAATTTTGTTTGTTTGAAAAGATTATTGCAGATCAATCGAGAATATTCTACAGGAAAAAATGTACTAACAAAAACTGACTTTTAAAAATAAATGTATTTTCGTTATTCGTAGAATATGGACTACAGGGTTTACAAGGTAAAAGAAGTGGAAAATAGTTTTTCGGGTTTTCAGCGAACGGAACGTTCGTTCGTTCAAAAACGTTGAACGAAAAAACAGCAGACTTTTATGTTACATATGCAGCACTTAAAAAAATCGAGAAAAACGAGAATCCGGATATAATGGTATGAAAATCCATTTTCCGAGGGGATTTTTTTTGAGACATTTTTTTTTCAATATATCTTAGCAAACAAAATAAACATTATAGTAGCTTTCAATACTTAATAAATGAATGGGTTGCAAATGTGATGGAATGAAATAATTTGTTGAAATTTTCTCGATAAAAGCCTGGATTTGTCTTTATAAATTCTGGTTACTCTGTTTTTAGCTACCTAACATCTAACCGTTATGCTACTGAGTACGTTAAACCCTTTGGCGTACATAAGTACCTAGCGAAGTCTGAAACCGCTCACTTACTACCTCTTATTTCTTCTGATTAAGTTCGTTGCGGGTCCCAAGACAGCTTTAGGGTGTCCGGGCACAGCCTGCGCGTCATTGCACAGCTGCATTATTAGTTGATTATTCGATCAAAGGACGCCACTGTTGATCCTGGTGAACAGGAGTTGCAGTGGTGGGACAGAGTGGCGGGTGTGCCCCGAAGTACCTAGCGATGACCATCTAAAAACTAGAAATTAACATTTCAATTTCTTTCCTAAATTTCACAGCCCGTGCTGAACTTGATAATCACAAATGTTTTTTCATATATTCAAAATACCCTTAACACTTTCATATTACTTTTTTACCGTCATCCATAATTTATAATCGAAACCATTACGAATTAATGTAACGCGGTGAAGCATCAACAGATTCAGTATTCGAGGTGATTTGATATCACCTTGGCACGAGTAGGTTAAAAAAATATGCTACGTAATTCTTTTTAATATTTTAATATACCTACACACGGCTACACATCAACCTAGTCTGTTTGTACCATGTACCCTTCTTAATTCGTACGCGGAATATTTATATTGCTCTTATAAAGTACAGCTTGACGTATGGCCGTGTGTATATACGATTTGTTCGTGATTTCTCTTATTAAAGTTAACTTGACAATATTTTGTGCACTACCGTCCACGAAACACAAAACACAAAACCTTCACACAATTATAAGATTTTTTCTGTTCCAATTTAATTAATAATTACATATCTTGTTTACCCGTGTCTATCCATGTTTTATAAAAAACGGGTTTTTGTTCTTATTTAGTTTTACTGAAATGGCAATGTATTGTTTTTAATTTTAAAAAGATAACAATTCTTTTAAAACTTTTCAACCGAGAATTTTGTATATAAAATCCGTGAAGGGTATAGTAGGTACGCCTTGTGTGCGAGCACTTAGCGTGAATGACTAAAGAACAAGGCGAGATGAGAATAACTTTTTATTTAAGTACGTGAATCTGTTTATAACGCACGTTACGCCGAACGTGTTATCAGCGTTTCTATTCAAGATTTTTTTTACAATAATAATAAAAACTATTTCATGGTTGTCCATTACACTAATAACTACACTGGTCGACGCCGTCAGGTCCCGCTATTTAAGGTTCCACCATCAAGAACAAATCTAGGCAAATATGCCTCTTACTCCAGCACTTCGGCTTCTCAATGCGCTGTCACCTTCTGTAGATCTATTTAGTAGTTCACCGGCTACGATCACGAAAGCTGCATATGATCACACCCCAACAATGTATTCTTAGTTTATTTTTACTTATCGCATTTCAATTACAGTTCTTTTTTCATATTTTGATTACTTACAAATATTGATGTAATTGAAATATCTTCTTACGTAAGTACAAAATTTGGTTGGAGTCTTTCTGTTATAACATTGTAACTTTATATCGAAATAAATACTATACAAAGATATCTTTGAAAAAGGTTCACAATTAAAACGATCGCAATAAAACGTAGACGCTAATTAATGTTATATCTAAATTAAATATAATTGTTTTCTGTCTTGGCTCCAGAGAAATTTATTTTCTATTGTGAATAGTGAAAAAAGCGAGCTTCCTGGTAATGGGGTACTGCGAAACATTGTGAAGATAGTCTATTTCTCTTTTAACGTGAAGTTTATAGATTGAAAGAAGTTTCCTATCGGACGGTATTTGTCACCAAAGGTCTTGTGACCGGCTGACCTCGATTTTTACATTATGCGGCCGTTTCAAGGGTTTTTTTTGCTAGCGAACAAGTACTTAACTTTATTGAACTTTCGTTATGATAAAGAACAATGAGTCGCTTCAGAAACATGTCTTGGTTAGTAATAAATTGGTTTCAGAAGAGAAAAATCGAATTTCCTTAAACTTTAATGCTTGAAGAAAAATCTGATGTTGGACTAGATTTCCATTACCAGGCGAGATGACGTCAAACATTTTACCATTACTAAAGATATGAACCGCCGACATAAAATCTTTTATGATTAAAATTCCCATGTAAACAAGATGTACGAGTATTTTTAGAGATATTTATCGGCAACGTAGTTACTTGGCGGGTGGGAAATGTGATTACGATCAAGTATGAAACAGCCGATGGGTGACACTAACTTGGTTACTGCGCCTGCCACTCTGGGATCCGAAATTACTACAGTCACATCACTATACCTACCGACAGTTATAGGCAGAACTACCTCCACGTTGGCGAGTATTCACATTTATCACTATGGTAATGAAAGAAATTTAACTTAAACGTGCATTGCATTCATTAAATTAAGGGTTGAAAAAGAAAGATTATAAATACTAATGAAGACCTCGGTAAACAGCTGACGCTAGAGGTACCGGGATCGAATCCCGGCGGGGACGGAACTTTGTGTTGCAAGACGCATTGTTTCGCTTACCGGTCTTGGTTGTTGTATTCTTTTCTATTAAGTTTATACGTTATCGTTGCTTAGTTACTGTGATACTAAATTATCTTAGTGCAGGACTGAGTCAATGTGTGTGTCGTGATGTGGTTATCATTATTATTAATATTTCCTTGTGCATTTTTGTAAACATTAATTTTAATAATCATCAATAAGTCATTATGAATCGTACTGCGGTCATAGATATAATTTTCATGGGTCGCTTTTATTTTTGCCGTGGTTATAAACGATGTTCGGTGGTTAATTTTGTTTGTTAATTTAATAGTTTAATATTTGCCTGCCTGCTACAAAATTCATCATATTTTTAAAATTATTACCGGTTCGTAATGCTATTTCTACAGGGAAGAATCCGGCAACATTTTCCGTAGTTGCTCTTTTCTAAGTTTTTATAAACATTTTGTCAATAAAATACTGTTTTCTAATTATACTGTAAAAACCTAAGTGTTCTATAAATTTAAGTTATAAAAGATTTTATGTGATATTTGAAAAAGAAAATGTCTTATTGATAAACAAGTTCTTACAATTGAAATCAATAGTAAACTTTTGAGCGCCGAATGCACCCGTGTCAGAAGTAAGCCCTTCCATAACAGATTATTTGCTAAAGCAAGAAATGCTTAAGTACTAGATATGCGTATGTGTGTGTGTGGTACATGTAATAATATGCATGTGCTCAATAAGTACGCTGCAATATGACAATATTGGAAAGTTTGAAACTCTGCACAGCCCTACGAGTTACAAGTCTTGGGATCGGAGATTAAACAAGCCACTGAGCAGAGGGAGGATTTATCTAAGAGATTAAGGATTATAAGTATTGTACTTAAATACCCATTTATCAAAATCCAAATCTCAATAGATTTCCTACTTCTTCATATTCCAGAGTTCGAAGCCAGTCAATAAGTTTAAATTGACAGCTTCGAGTAGTCATAGCATATTATACTCGTAAATATAGTCATATGTAGGTTATAGTCATAGGTATAGGAACAATTTAGATGAATTTAAGTCGATATTGAAAAAAACTAAAAATATATAAATACAAGGACTGCAATGAATGTAACGTAATGAAAATGCAATCGAAATTTTTTTATTAAAAGAATTGTAACCAAGTGAATTCAATCCACTTCATAAAATCAGCCCCATTGTTAGAACGGCACCTTCCCATCTGTACACTTTCCCGTTTCGTAACCATCATTTAGTCTTTGAAATCTTTTAATAATTCAATCTACGATACTAAAACTACAAATGAACCCATGGAATATATGTTTTTATTTCATATCATGATAATTTATGAATTTTTAGCCAAAATATTGCAATGATTTGGATCTTTTTAAAAAAATTTGTGTTTGAAAAAAATTATTTGGAAAAGCATGTGATTAATATTCATTATAGCGTTAGTTAGCAAACGACGCCTACTTGAGGGCGCGCCGGTCGAACATTTGATAAAATATACATTCTATTGCATTGTTTGTTTTATGTACGGGAACGCTTTAAAAATAATATAAATTTTCATTAAGATTAATAATATAATCAAATATGTTACTTATAGGACCAGATTACCAATTTCAAAAATACATACGGTCCAGTTTATGCTAGATAAGTTAACTAAAGACAAATTAAGTATGGACCTAAGGACATGCCTTATTGTATCACACTAACCGAAAATTTATTCGAAGAAACCAAAATACGAATATTAAAAGTTGAACTGCAAAACATTCCGGATAATGTCAGAAAACCACTAAATAATTTTGAAACGAAAGCGATAGCGTTAAAAGGATAAATTATAAAAAATCCATCCGCGATGTGTTACATTGCGTAATTGTATCTCCAAAAATATTTTAATACTATCGTTATAACCGAATTTTATTCATTAGACGTGGCGAAGCGTGGAAATAAAACTTAAGGAGATATGAATAGGAAACTTTTAACGTCGAATTACCGAAGCAAGTCACATTAATGATTTGTATAAGTTCGTTGTTTTTATGCAACTGTAATTGTAGCTGCACCCGCTCTCTGCAAGATAAAGCTATCCTTACACGTAACAGTTTTACAAACAATCACATATTTATTTTAGATTTTTATTATTATTAAATAAAATTTCATTATTTAATCAATTTATCGTAAAGTATGTTAAAATTGTTTATTTAAACAGAATTAGAATTGTACGATAAACCAGAGAGATGTAACCGTAAAAGTAAATATACAGCCAGGTCATAAGTATTGTCACACAGTAAAAACTTTTCTTTTAGAATGCTGGCCACAAAAAAAGTTTATTGAATTCAAATTTCCAATTGTTCATGAAAATAAAAATGTATACTTTTTAGAATTTTACTCATTTTTAAATATGGAGTGGATGCTTAAAGAAGACCGTGTTGCAGTTATTGCGTTGCATCGTTGCGGTTACGCGCCAATTCAAACTTTTGACATACTGAAAAATTTGAATACAACCAAAAGATTCGTTTATCGTACCATCAAACAATACAATGAAGACTCAAGTGTGACAATGAAGTCAAGAAGTGGTCGCCCTCGGTCTGTTAGGACTCCAGCAGTGATAAAAGCTGTGAAGGCACGAATTCAAAGAAATCCCAAACGTAAGCAGAAACTGTTGGTCCTTCAGATGGGGTTAAGCAGAACCACGGTGAAATGGGTGTTAAATGAATATTTAGGGCTTCGGGCGTATCGAAGAAAAACAGAACATCGTTTCAATGCTCGTCTATTGGACCTGAGAATGAAGAGATGCCGCGCTTTGTTGAAGCGGTTGAAAAAATATCGGGAAATTCTTTTTTCGGATGATAATTTTTTACCGTAGAAGAGAGCTACAACAAACAAAATGATAAGGTGTACGCATACAGTAGTGAAGAAGCGTGCAACCGTATTCCGCGTGTCCAACGAGGTCATTTTCCATCCTCGCTCATGGTATGGTTGGGAGTTTCTTATTGGGGCTCAACAGAGGTACAATTTTATGAGAAAGGTGTAAAAACGAATGCAGTTGTGTATCAAAATACAGTCCTGACGAACCTTGTGGAACCTGTTTCTCATACCATGTTCAATAACAGGCACTGGGTATTCCAACAAGATTCGGCGCCAGCTCATAGAGCGAAGAGCACACAAGACTGGCTGGCGGCGCGTGAAATCGACTTTATCCGGCACGAAGACTGACCCTCCTCCAGTCCAGATTTGAATCCGATAGATTACAAGATATGGCAACACTTGGAGGAAAAGGCGTGCTCAAAGCCTCATCCCAATTTGGAGTCACTCAAGACATCCTTAATTAAGGCAGCCGCTGATATTGACATGGACCTCGTTCGTGCTGCGAACGACGACTGGCCGCGCAGATTGAAGGTCTGTATTCAAAATCACGGAGGTCATTTTGAATAAACTTTAGTGTCATAAGAATCTATGTTTTATTAAGTTCATTTTGGTTTATATATAAATGGTTACATAATGAATAAACTTGTTTCAATTATTTTATATTAAACATGTGACAGAATTTATGACCTGACTAGGTATCTATCTCGCTCATCAAATCAACCTTTTTCAATGAAAGTTGTGTTGCGCCCGTGTACTTTGACGTCATTGTACATATTGGAACTTTCTGTCTAACGACTTTGAAGCTTTACTTTGAAACTTAATTATGTCATAACATAGTTAATAAGTCTGGTATTTTTAATTAAAAAGTTAATAAGAAAATCTAATGGATTTGTATAAATATTTGGTATCGAATTACAATCAAGAAAAAAAAGTCATGCATATCCTCAATTGTAGTATGGTCAAGTTAGGTCTGCGGGCCGGAAGACGTAATTTTGGACACCCACAAAGTGGATGCTTTCCAGCTGAGATGATGATGTTAAAGTATTACAAGTATTGAAAAAAGTGAAAGAGGTAGGCGTGTATGTCGTCGTGTTATTTTGATAAAACACCATTCATTAAGTTATTGGATAAACCGGTGTAGACGTATCTACTTTTCGTCACGTTGGAGTTTGCTGCAAAAAATATTTTATAGCTTTCCAGACTGTGTCGGTATTCAAGAATTGACACGTTCTAACACTGAAATTCAATCAATTTCAGAGCCTGACTTTTCATGTTTGAAAACTAACTGAATTGTCCCTCCAGACGCATCGCATATCTTAAAATGGTGAACAATGTAGGTATTGATATTTCGTTGAAAGAAAAATATGTCTATTAAATTTACCACTCAAACAGCAGTGAGTATTGTAGCCGATTGTAATATCCGCTAGATCATAAAATTCTAAACTAATCGCTACCAATGTTAATTTGGCATGCTGTAACCAGATTTATCGTTGAGCTCTCATCGTTTGACGATTTGCCTAGCGAATTTATTATTTCTTCATTGAATAAAATAGTCTGTAGGGAGAATAGTCTGTAGAAACTTTCTGTGTTGGAAATAAATTCTACATCAATATATCTAGCATTCGATAAGAACCACATTGTTTTAAAAATAGCGCGGAACTTTTATATTAATGTAAACGATTTGCAAATCAAATATCTACATCCAAAATCAATACCTACTATTTAATATAAAAGAAGAGTAAAAATCAAATTTGTTCCGATTTTTTCGCTGGAACGAGCTCCTTTCCTATTAAAACAAAGGTAAAATAGAATGTTTTATTGTTCAATGAGTTTAAAACACATTTCAATAGTTATAAATCTGCCACCACTGGTTTAGAGTTTGTACATCTATTTGGATAAAATTCGCAAAAAATGCTACATATTCCTATTTTCGTCTAAATTGTGACAGTTTAATATGAATCAACTATCACCTACCATTACAGCGCTTTGAATTTTAAAAGCTAAAATCATGAAGATACGCCTTTAAATCTTTTTTCATAAAGATACCATACACTGAAATCCTCGTAAATGCCAGAATAGTTTGGCCATTAAATATGTTTTTCGATATAAACTTTGACTTTGGTCATTCATCAATGCTGAACAGAAATTTGCAATTTAGACCTTTTTCACAGTACGGTATAAATATATTTAATATTAATTTGATGAGAACAATACAATAGCCCTTCTATTTTGGTTCGCTGTAGTTTGGTAAAATGACAAAAATTACTATTGCCAGGAATGTAATCTAGGGGTTTGTTGATTGTGCCCAGACATGATCCTAAATAAATTACTATTTGCCTAGGCAGTATATCAAATGCTTGAGCAGCCAGAAGGTTGGGTTTACTAAGCACAAGGTACTCGACAGTCCATCTTAGATTTAAGAGATTGTATTTATTACGAAATACTCGTTTTACCTTTTCAATTTTAATCGCTCAGATTTTCGCTGTAAAATTGTCTTTTGATTAAATATTTCATCTGATTCTACGATGATTTAAAATATATTTTAGAGCATCGGAATTCGTTTATTTTCGTTGATTTGTCGTTCGTAACTATCTACCTAATTGACCATCAAAAAATATTTTTCTAGTATAAAGTAAAGTTATTGTAAGTTAAAAATACTACTAATTTGAATATTTATAATTCGCGCATATGATACATGTTTAACTCAAAACGTACAAAGATTTATTTGTACTTCAAAGGTATTCGTGATATCAAATCAAACATTGTCTCGTGAAATTCCCTTGATTACTTAGCAGCTCATTTTATTACGACTACAAGAGAAACGATCATAGGCACAGTTTGCTTAGTAATTTCTTTGTGTTTATTTTGTTTCGTATTTGTTTTTAATTTTCGCTCCAATCTCCACATCCACATTTTCTTTTAGTAAATATTATGCATTCATTATTTGTGTGTATTTGTTGTGTACGTGTGTAACGCATTGGTAACAGATGTGAGCTTCGTTTGATGTTAGTTTTTAGTAATTTAGTTTGACCATTCGTAATTTATAGGTAAGAACAAAGATTCAACAGTCAATATATTTATATTTTATAATTTATTTCATTCAATAATTTTTGAATGTCGATGCGTTGCTACGTAAAAAATCGACAATGCAACAACTTTGTTAAACATTACAAGGAAGAAAGCGGTGAATTATTTCAACGACTGTCTGATATTCTCACGAAACTTATTCACAGTTTCTAAATGTACTTGAAATTCTATTTTAATTTACCAGTGCTTCGTGGCTAATGTATGTGGTTATCTTAATGTAAATTATATCTGAAGTAGGTATTTATACACCTGTATTTATGGATTTACTAATAAAACACTTAGTTCTACCCACGGAATAGTAAGTGGTTACGTAAATGTTAATTCTAAGAAACAAAATTATCCTTCGAAAATTGGTTGAAGTCTAAAAATGAAAACTAATGGTTTTGTAGAAAACCGCACGCTCGTATATTTTCTACGAAATAAAATTCAATTGAACAGAAGAATCTCGCCTCAAAAAAGGTCGTGAAAAGTTTATGCGATTTTGCTTCGCTTTGCGTTAAATCAAATGTGACAAAGTTTTGGGGCAAACATTTTAGGGGAACACTTCTTTTGTTGTGAACTGAAAGCAAAAAGTGTTTACCGTGTCTCATTGAACCTTGAATTTCGAAATGTATTCTTGAAAACCCCTCCAAGTACTTTCAGAAATTCTCAAAATCAGCATTCTACCTGTTCACGCACAACAATTTACGTAGACAACCAACCCCTGATTCTGCGATTATTTCAACAATATATTCGAATCCTAAAAGTATCCAATAACTTTGAATTTGCTAATAATTTTGATACATATATGTGATCCGTTAAGCTACTAAACATACCTATTAGCTACTCGATCTTGTAATTTTTCACAATATTTGAAATGTTTGTCTTTAAATAACAGAATCTGGGGTTTCTTCCCGGTATCTTCCCCGATAAAAAAATTCCGAACCGGTGGTCGAGTCATTTTTAAGAAAAACTTAAATTCATTTGACGATTCTAAGTATTTTTTTAGTTTATGGAACAAAGTTATTTTGATATTGCTTTAAGCTTTTAATGATAAAAGTCAATCGAATTTCAAATTTTTAAAAGTTAGAGGTATATAAAATGCTATATGTTTCTTTTAAGTTAATAAGAAAGTACTTGATTATTGTGTCTAAAGTCAAAAATTTACATAAATATCGAAAGGAAGGAGGGCATGATTGAAATATTTCTGAATTATGTTTTCACTCATTTATCTAGACAAACTGTTTTCTTAAACAGCGGTAAATTTTCTTACAAAGATTAATTCAAACTTGTAGGTTACTCTTCCGACTATAATATAATCTGTCTAAGTAACTAAACGATAGATAAATGTCAAACTATCACTCAACATAAGTAAAAGTGATAATTTAACGAATCTCAGAACAGATTTCAAGATCCATATCACGAAGGACGTTCGGTTATATTTGTGATAAGTCGTGTCCATGAAAATTGCTCTAGTATGCGTATCGTCTTTACTGAGCGAACTCAAGGTTACGCACACTGAAAAACAACGACCATAAACATACCTAACAAAACTAACAACAACCTGAGTCAAACCGTCTTCGTTAGATGGAACTATTATAGTCAACTAATGCTTGTAACAAACTTGAATACTTGTTGGATATATTGTTAATGAGGAAAGCTGAGATGTGATTGAATTTGAAAGCCCTTTTGTTGGACCTTGAAGGGATCTTTATTTTAATTAATACTGGATTTATTCAAAGTTTATGAAGAAACTATTAGGTTGGTGACCTTATCTTTGGCATTGTTGTTTGGTTTTGTAAATAATTTATGTTTTTGTAATTTTTTGTTTCTATTATTTATAGTAACAAATACCTATAAAGGAAGTAATGAAGGAGAAAGTGAAATTTCGTAATTTATACCAAATAGATGATCCGTCTCAAAGACATTTTAAATTATTGAGCATTATATTATTGAGAATTTCAGAATTAAAATACCTTTAGTAGACGGAATAAATTAGTCAAGCTTTTTATATTGGAGGTTGATTTAAATGAAGGGAAATTAACATCTGATTGAGATAAAAAACGAAACAGTTACAGATTAAAATAAATTTATAGAAAAAATTCAGACTCTTAGATTAATGATTGGTCCCCGCTGCGCTCCCCGCAACTGCCAATCATTAATCTATGTACAGACTCTTGCATGGAACCTACTTATGAAGAGGCAACCCAAGACTCGAACCCTCAACCTGTCAGGTCAGGTCGGTCAGATTACCTAGTCGCGTAACAAACTGAGCTACCACGTCGTTCATAATTAGAACTGGATAAATTGTCACACTTATTAATTTACAATATAATACAGTAGCAGTCAGATCGTGAATGTTTAAAACTAATCCAATGAAATATTAACTTTATTTTCAGAAAGATCAATACAGTTTTAAAACGAACTATATACACTAATCTGTGCGTAGGCTTTGACCATTAAATATTAGTTTTGAGTTTGGTTAAATCTATTTTTACTAGATTGATAATTATAGATAAAAATAGAATCTCACCGATTTCGTGTCACAAACTTTTGGGGTTAAATCAACAGGACCACGACTAATTAAAAGTTTTTGAAAGGTCTCCGATATACGCATCGATATCCATCAAAATTTAAATTCCCTCTGGAAATGAAACAAACGTAATTGTTCTGCAAAATTAGTACAAGTCATTAAAACTTACCGAAAACGTTAGCATAAGCACATAACATTTTAAATTATTAAAACTTTATTTAAACGAGTATTTCACCACTTTCTTATTTTCTTTCCAATGTATTTTTTTTTGCCCTAGCCTTAGTCCGACTTAGCGGTTAATTTTGATCTGTCACCCTGCTCTGTCCCTCTAGGACAGATACCTCAAGGACTCTAGGAGACAAAAATAATAAAAAGTTTATCGGACTACCTTTGTCTTTTTATACTATCTGATAGATACTGCGTGTTGGCTCAGAACATGTAATATAGGTACGTGAAAATATACAAATGCAAACGTGTCAGACGATCCTAGCATATTTATTACAAACCCTACCTAGCCTACTCACTTACCAGACATCTGCGTTTCACAATTTATATTCATAGTTTTTACAGACTTTCATGAATCAAGATTTATAATTTAAACAGGTTTATAATTTTGTCAATGTTATTGCAGTTCCAATGAAAATAAACTAAATAACAGCGCAAAGCATGTACAAAGTTTTGCTGAAAATTGTGACCTAAAATTGAAATGTCTGAAAATCAAGAATTATCGTGTACAAAGTTCTGGAAATTCTCCAAAATAATTTTTCATGTCTCCTGCTAATAAATACCAAGTTTTCTAAATCGTTATGTCAATGATCATGCACTTCGTTGCTTTAATCGTTTTATATTAAAATATATAAATTTATATGAATCCAGTCTTACTGTCTACGAAATAAAATGTTACCTAAAAACAGAGTTGAATGTGCGGGCTTTAATGATTGCTCTCAAGAAAAAACAGAACTACGAGTATCTAATCAACTTAACATGTGGGTTTGAAGACAAGCAGACGATACGCAAGTACTACAGATTTATTTATTTCTAATTCTTTGTAGTTATTTTAAAAGTAAAAAGAGAGCGATTATATACAAATTTTATATAAAAGTATACAAAACTTTAAATTTAGGTATAAAACATTACCTTCCTTCTGGCCAAATAGGATAATAATTTTAGTACTTGTTACTTCTTCTTAATGTTTTCTATTTACTTAATGTAAAGCAAAAAAAAATCGCATTTTGGCCATTTCTTGACAAATATACAGTCGCACTAACTCATTTGATTCAATTTCTAGTTGCTTGGAGGGGTCACCTAAGTGAGGACACAACTTATACCGGATTTTCCTTTTTGAATAAGAAATCAGCTTCGACTCGAAAGTTACTAGCAAATTTCTTAACAACTTTTTCATTTCAAGTAAAAATACAAGATGTTTTGCTTTTTAAACGATATAAAGCTTTTATGTAGCAAACGTTTAGTCTCTCACTTTTGTCTTATTAAATTTCATCGTTTAATATTGTCTTGCAAGACTGTAACCGTAAAGAGCTACTTGCAGTGTGTGACTTTTAATGATTATGCTCATTATATTTTTAAACAATTTATTAAAATTAGAAACCTTGGACTATTAGTTAAACATTGTGTTTGGGTGACACATTGTGTTCAATACATACATTCTGTATTTTAACAATGGTATGTTAATGGTATGGTTAAAAAAAGATCAAATAACTGAATTCAATTAGCTTTTGCCAGAGAGTTTTTCCGTTTTTTTTTTTTAATTAGAATTATTTTTTTAGTAACATTTAGGCTATGTTCACCTTTAATATCCATCCTGAATACATTCTGATTACTTTCTACGCACCTTACCTCATTCAATATAAGTATACCTACTCTAGACTTATTCATCAATGGTTTATTTATAGTAGTAGTAATGATTTTTAATCCTACAAAGAAAAGAAATATAAGGTCCCATTCACACGAACGCTTTTTCAACGCACGGTTAAAAAGCGATGAAACGAAACAGATACATACTCATGTATTTGTTAAGACTGGGCACTGGTGAATTTCTGGTATTGAACATTGGACATTAAGGTCTCACTTGCTCCAAGACTTTCATTTGATTGCTTTTAACGCGCGTTGAAAACCGTTCATTCGGACGGGGCCTGAAAGCACCTACTAAACTCAATAGGTCTCGGGCTTCTCGGTTTGATAGACAAAGTTAAAAAGGTATTATTCTCACAGAGTTCGTTCGATCATTGAACATAAGATTTTCCAGTCAACTTGAAGCTATTTACGAAGTATTGAGATCATTAGATTAAAGATCCTTTTACAGGTTAGTTAACTCTAGAACTTTGGTTTTTAAGTTCCAGTTTCTTGATTAAAATGATATTATTTGTTTTTTCTAAAGCTTATAGGTGTGTGTGTGTACTTGGTTAAAAAAAAACATTACACAACTTTTTGCGAAAAATGTAGGGATGTTTTAAAACAATTAAGTAGGCTTTTTTTAGTATCGGAGTATATTTATGTCGAATTTGTAACCACCAAACGATTAGGTTTTAGTCAAATGAAAGAACCAAAATACAGGGTAGTTGAGCAAACAGTATCGTGTTAATTCCGTAGGGGTGCGAGGGGGGGGGGTCGGTCATTACGTTGATGAGGTCAAACTAAGTATGTAAATTAGAATGTATCGTTTTGTTTATTTATTACCTCAACTATAATTTATCTGTACTAAAAATTTATAAACAAGTGCGAAAGTTTCTAATAGTCAATCACTTGTAGGTACGAGGATTTTGTGAGCCTCTTGTATTTTTAAGAAGACTGTTAATCTGAAATATTTTGGGAACTGCGTGTGACGAGTTAAAGTGAACATTTGGAATTAGCAAATTTTATAAATTAAGAAC
This sequence comes from Choreutis nemorana, assembly GCA_949316135.1. Lineage (NCBI taxonomy): Eukaryota > Metazoa > Arthropoda > Insecta > Lepidoptera > Choreutidae > Choreutis > Choreutis nemorana. The sequence continues at coordinate 2,855,385 of OX438603.1, read as the reverse complement.
AGCCCACGCTATCAGATTAAAAAGTATTCTATATTTCAAGCTTAAACTAACCAAGCGCACTTAATTAATTAATGATTAATGTTTATTTATGTTAATAGAAGCATGCACATTAGCAAAAGTTCATTTAAATCGATTTGGCGGAATTTGCGTGTATAAATAAACATGCTGGTGGTTTTACGTATGAAAAAACAAAATCAGGTAGCTTCGTTCAGTCATAATCCATTATCGTATATTTCTACCAGAAAACGTGTGCCGGAATAAACTCTTGCACTTTAAACATGTTGATCGATTTTAATCGACAATTTAATCTGTTCGAATGGTTTCGACTACCAAATACGCATATTTTTACCATACTCCAATACGGACGGTATAAGTGTAAGGAAACGGTTTATTTTCGCACATAAAAGAACTAATTTACAAAAATATTTTTGCCATCCAAAATAAGCAAGTAATGCGTCAGTCGCAAGACACCCCATTTGCCAACCCACGTTTGTTTTCGTTTTATTTGCTTACATTGATGCGAGCAATTAAAATAATTACCTGTATTGAAATTACGTGCTCGCTGAAAAAACTGTTGCAACAATAGCCACTAACGGACAATCACCGCTTCGAAAAATAAAGTGTTTTTCTTGGATTTATGTTTGATATTAATCCTTCTGCTAAAAAAACATTTCCAAAATATTAACGTGAAATCTTAGCGTGCCTATCTTGTGTTGACTTTAGATGTAAATATTTACCCTTTCAATAAAAAGAAGCTATCTTTTTTTGATATAATTTTAAAACGTTTACCTTGCTAAGTGGTTTCTTGAGGCGCACATTTATGTAACGAGCAAAGTTATATTTGTAGTGATAGACAAATAGTATGATTATTATAGTTAGACAGACGCCAGCAATGAAAAATAATCACAAGGTATTTATTACGGTAACTTTAAGGCCGTTGTTTAATGCAGTGAACCTCAACCTGCGGCCTGCCAGGTCAGACACGCACCCTTACAGATTGGCCCTACCGGACCATTTCCATCTTTCAAAATTTTACGAAAAGAGAAACTGTATTAATAAAACATTGTTCCCTATAAGTTCCATCATCATAATGCTTTAAATTCAGTAGTTTTAAAACATTTATTTTTAATCTGTACAGTGCTTGCGGCTCACGACCAAAAAGATTTAATATCGCTGCTTTAATAAAATCATCACTCACACAAAACTCTTTTTGATTTTTCATTGAAAAACTTGTTTTGATTTAAAAACTTATTTTAACATTTGAATTATCATATACCAAATAGGACGAAAATGAGGAGGCAATGTAGGTCGAGTTGAAAACTATGTTGACATGACACTGTGTGTAAGCAACATTGTATGTATGACCAACATGCTACGACTACCTTAATGCATATTGTCTCCGTTGTGTCGCGTTCGCGAGTAAAACACTATAAAATGTTCACCAGACAAATATTTCACCAACGATATATCTAAATTTTATAGCCAAGGGCTTTATGTTAATCGAGAAATCACTACATAGTATAAACAAAGTCACTTTCCACTGATTGTCCCAATGTATGCTTAGATCTTTAAACTACGTGACGGATTTTGATGCGGTTTTTTACTAGATAGAATAACAAATATATAACCGTGCGAAGCCGCGGCGGGTCGTTAGTACTATAAATAAACCTAGTTGTTACAGTATTCTGGCGAAAGTAAAGGAAGAATTTAAAGCTGTTTCTCAAATATTCCTGACTAGAGATAAACGTCCCAAGACAGTCGGTGTTATGTCCGGGCACATAGCCTAAGCTTCATTTCATAGGCGTTTTAAAGGACGCAGCTGTTATTTTTTCTTACTTCTTCCTGACTACTGATAAAATTCGCTGCTGGTCCCAAGACAGTCGGTATTATGTTCGGGCACGTAGCTTGTGCTACATTTCAGAGGCGTTTTAAAGGACACAGCTGGTGATCATAGAGAAGATCCTGCAGTGAAGATGCCTCGTCTGACCAAAATAATAAGTGAGACTCTGCTAAATAGAAAGTAGAAACATAGGATATGTTCTGTTCTTTTTTCAAAGGCAATAATTATTTATGTAATGTTGCATTTACACTGGCAATCTTTTGAGCGATCATAGCCTGGCAACTGTACTAAATCAATTTGGATCGATCGAGAGACCCACCAGCACCAGTTACAATATGTTTTGTATATTGCCACAAATTGCTTGATGTTGCCATAAGTGTCGTAAAAATAGTATCACAATAAATAGAAGAATTTAAGTGAAGATTCGCAAAAACAAAAAATGAGTCGTTCAAAAGGAAAAAACTTAGTTTTACGGTTTCCACTATTTTCCAATATTGTCAATATTGTATTCCACATAACCTAATGTCAACTTTTTAATAGCTTCCTTAATATTGTCAATGATATTGGTGTCAAAATTACTACTATTATTACTTGAACTATTATTTTATGAATAATGAAAATGATTATTGCAACTAGAAACTCACACAAGCAATATTGCTATTTTTTTTAATTTACCTACCCGATTTTAAACTGGTCTAAATGAAATAAAAAATTCATAGAAAAATCTGGAAAAATGAAATATGGACTTAAATGAAGCTAAAGCGTGTTATAAAACTACATATGAATGAATCAAGATGATAAATAAGTGATCAGCCAACACTTACTTTGTCTCATTTTAATGGTTAGTGTATGAGCGAGATAGAACACTCAATGCGTAGAGACGATTACTTTTAAGGGTCGTACCACACCTATCAACAAAAAATATCAACTTCACATCAACTCGAGTCGTTAGATTTTATTTGTATAAAATTCCATACTGCAACACACACTGTCAGGATCGTATCGTATCACCTGGGTTTAACAGGGAAGCCAAGAGCAGTTTTACAAGTGGTACATCTATGTGCGAGATCGTCTGGGTTGGTACCACCCTCCTTTTTATTTCTGCCGTGAATATTTGATAGATACCGACGTCAAAGTTAGTACTAATTGTATGTTGATTAAAAAATTATAGACAGATACGTCAAACAATGTTTGATGCATAAAAGTCTATTGAAAAAATTAGTAAAAATAAATGTTTATAAGTGATGCTTACAATTTTTATTATTTTTTCCCAATTTATTAAATATTGTGATTATTTCCGAAAAAAAAACCACAAAACTACCAATCTCGCGATATCTCGAAATTGGCGACATCTTGAAATTGGCGAGATCTCGCATTATTGTTATTCACAAACTCGCGAGGTCCCGCTTGAGCCCCAATCTCGCGAGTTTTGCATTCCCTACTTGCATTATTTTGTTATGTTAGGTTAGGTTTGGAGGGCGCCCTACAATATTCAATGTGACGTCTTATAGAATATAGCTAGCGGACGATCATGACACATTCAACGATACCCCATTTGTCAATTTATGATAACAAGTTAAGAAATCATGACAGAACAGACGAACATTCATTCATACATACATACCGGTCAAAATCATAACCATCCTTTTTGCTTCGCTGTAGTCGGCTGAAAAAAAGAGAATCGTTGACGTCCCGTTTCTGAGTTAAGTGTGCAACGAACCTAAGCTGTTTATGGAAGGGGCTAGGCTATAATTCACTATTCATCAAGTGCGTTGGCATGTGGAATGTAATCATTATCATTTGTCCTCGAATGAAAGAGGTCCAAAGAATAAAAATAGGCTCTTTGGCACTATGAGTCCACCTACGGGCTCAGATAATATAATACTATTTCTTTTAATTGAATAAAACCTTCATCAATTTATGTTCTGTGCGTGTGTATAAATGTGTTAAACACCTTAACATCTATGAATTTTACTAAAATACACATTTTGCTGATGTCTCAATAATACAAGCATCTGTATTTTTAGCCAAGAAGTTTACATTTATAATCGACCTCTATGGTGTAAACAAACGTCGGCTACGCGAGAGGTCCCGGTATCGAATCCGACGGAGGTGGATCGTTTGTTTCGCTTACCGCTCTTGCATGTAGTATTTTTGTGTATTGCTTGATGGTTATTATTATTGTTATATAATTATGAAGTCTCTTTTAATTTCAAAATCAGTAATAGGAATATATACAGGAATACCCCTGTAATATTCAGGGGTATTCCTGTATATATTCCTATTACTGATTTTTGATTAGCCTAGTACAGGGGTATTCCTGTATATATTCCTATAATAGTTAGCAACGCATCTGATGACATATTTTGGCTGCAGGTGCTCTTGGGCTTCGGTATCACTTACCATCAGGTGAGCCGCCTGCCCATTTGGCATAAAAAGCTTATATTAGAATTTTATAATTTCCCCCTTTGGTATAAAGGCTTATATAATTAGTAATATAATGTTGAACGTCTGTTGTATGTCACTCTACATTTCCAACATTTTTTTCTAATTAAAACAGAATAGCTGGCCTGTAATTAAAGAAAACAACTATATGTTCATTCCATCAAACCTATCTGGTTTTATAGATCTTTGAAAGAACCATTATTTATTTTTGTTTTCATAACACCATGTCATACAAAGTGATATCATGCCTTAATGTATTTTTCCTGACGGCCACACAGACAATACAGACTTTCCCGAAGAAAGGGAAGAATTTGACAAAAAAAAATACAGAAGACTGGTTTTAATTTCTTCTTCCTTTTGATAAGATCATTGAAATAAAGAAATTATCCTGCAGACCTAACCTAACCTAAATAATCTAAGCTCGTAAATTATTTTGAATGCAAAATTTATACAAAAATCTAAAATATTCACGTAATTTACTTTTTTAATAAGCTGCCTGCTACAGCCAACTTAAAAAAGACTGAATAACGTAATTTACCTTGCCATTTTTTTGTTAACTGTTTAGCGGTTCAGGTATGCACTTTTAATATGTGTATGTGTGTGTGTGTGTGTGTGTTTTATAATGTATTTTTGGATAATACAAGATTTGTAAGTATGTTTGTAACAAAGTACCTGCCTAAGTATTAACAAAGCTAGTGTGGGCTCGGCAAAGCACATGTTTTGCTTCTATATATTATTTATATAATATATTTTACACTTTGATTATTAACCTGTCTAGATAGAGAGTTCGAATGTAAAATGTAATGTAACTGTTACAGTACGTATTCTTTTCGCCCGATTAATAGCGAAACTGACACTGAAGTGTTAACGTATTTTGTGGTAGATAAAAATAACGAATTGCGCTCTTAAAGTGTACAGGAATTATAGAGAATGACTGAAAACAACTGCAAAAATTACATATCATCGGCAAGTACACTTTTATAACTAAATGTTACAGAGTGAATTAATTATACGAAGTGTAATTTTGTCCTTATATCTATCAAATTAACCGGCATGTTTACAGTTAAAGTTTCCCCACTTAAGGTTCTAATTTGTTTAAATAAAGTTTATAGGTTTATAGATTATGAACATATTTCTTCGTAAAAACGACCTTATTATTGAATATAATAAAAATTTTGTTAACATTAACTAAAATGGTTGCTTTTTTCCTCTGAACCGATTGCTTTCTAAATCGATATATGAGAATCCCCTTGGATATTAACTAAAATTTTCTATTATCCTGTGTTTGTTTATAACAAATATATTTTAAGTAGGCATTTATTGAACACAAATACAATATATGAAAAACATAATTATTAAAAAAGTATTTTAATTAAATACAGTTTTCGCGTACATAATCGTCGTCTAGTTTGCGATTTTTGCTTAACACTCTTTCTTTATAATCACTCATTTCGAATGTAATAAAAGTGAAAAAAATGATACGACCTTATGCTATATGATGCTTTTATTATTGGTCTCTTGTCGTAAGTATGTGTAGGGGAGGGGTAACTTGCAAAATTTTGAAACGAATAAATCATTCAAATTTTGTTATTGGTATGCTTTTGAAATCAAACTTTTTAAAAATAACACTCACGTTATTTAAACTGTGTATTCAATATTACGTGATGGTATTTTTGAAATTCGGACATTTTTTTGGAATTCGAGTGTACCTCAAGCAAAAATGTATAATTATATTTACAATAGCTTTTTTCATAATTAAATTATATTAATAAATATAACGATAAAACTTTACTAAACACATCATTTGGTATTGCATAAAATTCAGCAATTATTATATTTATGTCGGCATATAAATTATGAATTTAAGAAAATTACGACAAACTTAAAAATATAATACGTACGATTCACACAATTTTTTTATTGCGTATTTTTATGATGAGTTGGGTACTTTTTTTTAAATCACTAGAGAAAAAAAAGAGTTAAAAAGGTTTAATTCAATAAATGCTACCTATGTGAAGAAAAACAAATCATCTTTTTGAATTTGTTTGGGTATATACTTTAGCCTATTTCTTTGAATCTTTATCAATTGAAAAATAAAACATAAACAAATGCCAATTATTTCTTATTTCCAGATCCCAATTGTTAAGCTTCCTCGTGCCTGTTTCTGTCAGGTCTTTTATTATGTCTTAGTTCAATTTTAAAAGGATTTTTTTTCCTTTCTTCAGATCAGAAAATTTTCAAAAAGAGAATTAAAGGTACTTTATCCATTTAAAAATATTTTTGTTCAACTTTGACTTCATGTTTAAAAAAACTTAAGCCATTCAGTACACAAAGCAAAGAGCACTAGCCCATTTTGTTTAAGTTTGAGCCAGCAATCACAACTATTTACTGCAAGCTGATTTGAATTACATCACATCAAAATATTAGATAAAGTTCTCTTATCTGTTTAATTGTTATCTTATTTTTTATACCATGTTAGATTCAACTGTATAGCTGGTTTTATTATTTTTACATTAATCAGCTTTTTGTTGACCACTCGCAATATCGACATAATTTCTGTACTTCATTGTAAAAATATTTTATTAATTCGAGAATATCTAATGAATTTTATACAATCGATTTCGTTACAAATGATATATGGGTATATTTTAGTATATATGGGTATATGTAGTTCGTACTGTCACTTTCTTTGTCAATGTTACCAACTATAACCTCAAAATCGAATATTTTTACCTTGCTATTTTTTTAAACTGTTCAGCGGTTCAGGTATGCACTTTTAATATGTATGTTTGGATAATATAAGATTTGTAAGTATGTTTGTAACAAAGTACCTGCCTAAGTATTAACAAAGCTAGAGCGGGCTCGGCAAAGCACATGTTTTGCTTCTATATGTTATTTTTATGGTTATGGAGTAACTTTCTTTGCCAGAAATTCCGTTGTAAAAATAATCTTTCTTAAGAATTTAGTAATTCTAAATAAACTGAAGCACTTTTTCATTATTATAATAAATCATTATAATAGGTGAGAACCTTTTGTTGTATGGTAAAAGAACAATCCACTTTTATGAATCAAAATAAAGAAAGGTCAAACAATGAGTCATTAAATTAAAAAACTAAACATACTTTTATAGTTAAATTTTTACTAAATTCTGTTACCGTTGCGCAACGTAGTATATGATATGATACCCTTTTTTTACTATATGTATATAATATGGTAGTATTAAGAATCTTAGATTGGTTTCAAATAAAATGAACGAAACAAGGTGAGCTAAATTGGTTTTCAATAGAGTATATAGATGGTTCGTTGAATGCCCGTGATACAATTTTGTAAGTAAAATTGTATTACACGTAAACATGATCATTTTATAGAAAATGGCGCTGCGTGAAACAATCTTTCAGGCACAAGGTCGCTGTTATAAATATTTGTAACAAGTTAAAATGTTTATTTCTTTAACGAGAGTTTTTAGCGTTGGGTTTATTTATTTATAATTCTACGTAGGTAACATGTTGTATTATCCACTAAGAAACAAAATAATCAAGGTACCTATCCCACTATTTCAGCCTTCTTACTAATTACGGACCAACAGTGAACAAAATACAACCAATAATATGATAATATCGTTGTACTAAAAAATACCTCACACACATCTGTCAACAAGAAATGAATAGAAAGATCAACCTGCAGTAGCGTGAAATATTTAAAATAAAACTGTCTTTTAAAAGTTGTGATATCGACTTTACTTAACATAGGAAAACTAGTATGTAAATGTTATTATAAATTAATTATATAATGTAGCAGTGTGTTAGTTATTCGTACCTGTCTAGACCGCTATTTTGAAAGTAGTTAAATAAGTTAAACGGTTTTAAAATAAAAACAAGTTCTGTATAAAACAGGGAGGATTAGCCTTGAGGGACACCAAGGATTAAAGGATTGACTGAAGGAGGTAAGGCGAGAGATGAAATCGATAAATTTCATCATTGAAAAACAATATTTCGGTTAAATTTCTACCAAGTATTATTTCTACCTAATTAACTTCGGTTCCATCAAAATGAAGGCAAACATAAACCTCTTATTTCAAATTAAACATTGACTGCCAATTAAAATAATTAATCACTTCCAGTCCTAGTGGGACGAATATGCAACATTTTTTTTTTACAGTGTGAAAGGATTAAAATAAAACGGTTCCGATGCAAGCATCTATAGACTAACTGTTTACCATCATACACACACACACACTCGGCTTCGTCTCAAAGGGGTAGGCAGAAAGAGTGACAATGGGTAGTGGTTACATATGTAACGATCCTTACATACATCTCTTGCTTCCTCCACATTTATGCATACACGAAGATTACGGGAACTTTTGACCTTCTCTTTTCTTAGAAAGTCCGCCTAGGTCCCTTCCAGCCCTCCCATGCACACAAGCACAATACACAGCTTTCAATCATCTTAAATTATTCATCCTGTCCACATGCCATATACCTAGTCAGGTCATAAATTCTGTCACATGTTTAATATAAAATAATTGAAACAAGTTTATTCATGATGTAACCATTTATATACCAAAATGAACTTAACAAAACATAGATTCTTATGACACTAAAGTTTATTCAAAATGACCTCCGTGATTTTGAATACAGGCCTTCAATCTGCGCGGCCAGTCGTCTATCGCAGCCCGAACGAGGTTCATGTCAATATCGGCGGCTGCCTTAATCAAGGATGTCTTGAGTGACTCCAAAATTGGGATGAGACTTTCACTACGCCTTTTCCTCCAAGTGTTGCCATATCTTGTAATCCAACGGATTCAAATCTGGACTGGAGGAGGGCCAGTCTTCGTGCCGGATGAAGTCGATTTCACGCGCCGCCAGCCAGTCTTGTGTGCTCTTCGCTCTATGAGCTGGCGCCGAATCTTGTTGAAATACCCAGTGCCTGTTATTGAACATGGTATTAGAAACAGGTTCCACAAGGTTCGTCAGGACTGTATTTTGATACACAACTGCATTCGTTTTTACACCTTTCTCACAAAAATGTACGTCTGTTGAGCCCCAATAAGAAACTCCCAACCATACCATGAGCGAGGATGAAAAATGACCTCGTTGGACACGCGGAATACGGTTGCTCGCTTCTTCACTACTGTGTGCGTACACCTTATCATTTTGTTTGTTGTAGCTCTCTTCTACGGTAAAAGTTTTTTCATCCGACAAAAGAATTTCCCGATATTTTTTCCCGCGTACCGCTTCAACAAAGCGCGGCATCTCTTCAGTCTCAGGTCCATTAGACGAGCATTCAAACGATGTCCTGTTTTTCTTCGATATGCCCGAAGCCCTAAGTCTTCATTTAACACCCTTTTCACCGTGGTTCTGCTTAACCCCATCTGAAGGGCCAACAGTTTCTGCTTACGTTTGGGATTTCTTTGAATTCACGCCTTCACAGCTTTTATCACTGCTGGAGTCCTAACAAACCGAGGGCGACCACTTCTTGACCTGTCATCTACACTAGAGTCTTCATTGTATCGTTTGATGGTACGATAAACGAATCTTTTGGTTATATTCGATTTTTTCAGTGTGTCAAAAATTTGATTTGGCGCGTAACCGCAACGATGCAACGCAATAACTGCAACACTGTCTTTTTTAATCGTCCACTCCATATTTAAAAATTAGTAAAATTCTAAAAAGTATACATTTTTATTTTCATGAACAATTGGAAATTTGAATTCAATAAACTTTTTTGTGGCCAGCATTCTAAAAGAAAAGTTTTTACTGTGTGACAATACTTATGACCTGACTATGTACGTAACATCAGGCGGCTTAAAATCTTCTTTAGCATGCATACCTCACATCACACACACACACATCTTGGAATTGGACTTAGTAAGTACACCCTTAACGTGAATAAAAATCAAAGGTTAACATAAAGTCAAAAAATAATGGGTCAAAACTTAATAAATTGAAACAAGTTAGCCTAGTCTGTTCAAATTCAAAAAAAAGTTGCGGAAAACTAACTCAGTCGATATTTCCGTCCGGTCTGGAGTAAAGACTCTTGAAAAACGGGATTTAATAAACCCGTAACAGAAAAAACTAGGAATGGTTTACTTTTTATTTTATTTATAGAAGTGTTCATCGGAAATTTATGAGATCGGACATGATTTGCGAGCAGCGCAACTTTTACGCATTTCAGATTAATTTACGTAATTAATATACTTGTCAAAGTTTTTCTGATGTGTAATAATAGTCAAATTACCCAATTCACAGAATCAAAAGCTAAGTAGGTATATCATGCCAATACGAGTGAATATCGGGTTTGGTTGGTAAAAAAAAATGGAATCCATCATACCTCTCGACATTTTCGAAAAAGGGAAATTGATGATTTTTTTTGCCTATAAGTCACATAGGCACGATGGAGGTAGGCTTAATGCTCAATATTCGAGTAAGGGAGTGGAAAAATATATTGGCCATTCAGAAAAATCTTAGTAAAATAAACATTTTTAACTAAAAAACTGTAAAGTTTTTCATGATCAAATTTTACAACCCACATTAATAGTTTTATGTTTTTGGTTTTAAAATATGAATCGAAGATATATTTAATGCGTGATACTGACTAATATTAATAACTTATTGATCACCTATTTAATTACACATAAAATGACTTCCCTTATGACGTCGGTAGGTATATTTACGAGTAACACATTTAGTGAGGATTTATCTATTAAATTATAGCAGCTATGATGATAGGAAGAAGTTTATCTTTAAAAATCCATGCATTCTATTGTTAGAACTGGGCTAGTGGTAAAAGATATTTGAAGCACGAATAAATTATACCTACATGCATACAAAATGTACACAACAGAAACACTTGTTATCGAAATTAACCCATCAATTCCCGTAGGCCTTGCTCACACACACTAACACGCACTCTTTCGATTTTCCCGCTTAAATAATATACACAAACCCACACTCAAACAATCTCGTCGGTTATGGGAACCTACTTTACATGTATGTCACCAATCTGGTCAAGGTATATCCGCCTAGATTTACCCCTACCAGCATTTCCACACACTCACAGCGGCACAATACCGTACGTAGGTATAAGTAAATTGCTTTAATAAGGGGCCACGGCACATTTCCTGATCATCCGTCTTTAACAACTAGTATAATATCCTATGCCTAAAACATTAGACATCACCGCTTAAATCATCCCCAGTCGTGTTTTAGTTGTCATAAACCCTATTCGGACCCAGCTGTGTCACTTTAATTACCATCTTGGGCCTTTTCGTCACAACCTTGAGATCTGACATGGAGCGGTCCTAACAACGGCGATTCGCCATCTATGACTATCTACAGGGTCATCGAATATTAATTGCTCATGTACAAATCTTTGTTTGTTTTGTAGGAAATTTTGACAATAAAAGTACTAATAGCCAATTGTAATTTAGTACAGGTATTACTTCTTTTTGTTAGAAAAGCAGTAAAAAAATTGTTAGAAAAAAGATTTAATCCTTTCATAAACTTATGAAAAAGAGTTAGTCAACTAACATAGGCTAATTAATGTCACCGGGTATAGGGCGATAAAATAAAAGTGTGAAATAATTTCATTTAAAGAAACTTAAATATTCCTACATTTAAAAACCGAAATTAATTAATGGTTAAATTGTTATACATTTTAGTTTTAAACATATGGTTTTAAAGTATAGAGAACTGAAAATTAGTATTACAGGTCTTAAATAAATGATATTTTAATACTCACTTTTTTTTAATTTAAAAACGATATGCAAGTATCTTTGTATGTTTAAAGGACCTCTTAACATTGTAAAACGTGTAACACACTATTTAACTTTGTAAAAATGTCGTTTAAAACTGTACGAAAAGGGTTTCAATTTGAAATTGACCATCCAAGCACTAATCCATATTGGACCTTTATTGGTATATTTAAAAAAATAAGGCGGGCCATAGATTGGCTACTATCTATGCATTTAAGAAGAAGGCTTGACTCACTGACTCAATAACCCCCAGCCTTTGGACTTAGGTTGTTTTTATCTGAAAATTCGTTTTAAAGACGGATATGAGATGATGAGGAAGGTTTTTCGTAATAAGACACTTAAAGGGTGAAAAGGGGGTAAATATTTGCATGTAAATTTAACACGAATTAAGCCGCGGGCAAAAGCTAGTTAGTATTAACTAGTACTAAGGTTTATGTTTTTATTCTATCCTGGTGTTTAATAATCATGTTTCTAACCTCAAGGTACCAAATAATAAATAACCATTGAAATTACATGACTTTCATTTATCACATGTAGTTTCACAGAAATCTTCTCCCAGTGGATCTGTTCTTGGAGCACTACTACTTGGACCACTTCTTTTTTATACAATGTCCAACTGATGGAAAGTGATACTGCTGCCTACTGACACCAAAATACCCCTGATGTCGTGGAACGCCAAGTGCACCACCTATGCGTTGACGAAGATGTAAAGTTGTTATACCTCTCGTGCCGGTAATAACTTTGGCTCTCCACAATCCTTCGAACCGAAACACAGTGAACTTCTACACCGCACAAATAGATAGAAAGGAGGGTGGTACTAGCTCAGACGAGCTCATACGTAGATCTACCTCCTGTAAATACTATAAATTGATTGCAAATAGGCTTTTTCTAGGCAAGCATGCTCAAACTCCGGCCACATCACTTATTACCATCACATGAGGTTCCAAATGTTTTAAAATATGTAGTAAAGTATTAGGGCGAAAGCCCAATTAAAATTCGAGATAATATTTAAGAGTTTATTTAACTTTTTGTACTATTTCTTATAACATTTTTTTACCATCTATCTTTTTTTTCTGCAAACAGTTGCCTGGTAACAAAACATATTATAAATATCACTGTCGTGTCTTTTCAAAAAAGGTAGTAAACCATTTTAAAACTTACAAGAATGTTTAAAAAATCGACCTTAAACTAACCGAAATTAAATATGTTATCGTAACCATACAATAAATAAAATAAAATAAATAGTTTACAAAACAAAATCCATCTATTCCATTATTAGGAATGTATCTAAAAATAGGTAGTCGTTAGGCAGTCAGCTCTGAATATAAATGAGAAAGCTTTACAGAAATTTAGTTTAGGAAACTTAGCAGTACTTTATCTTGTAGACTGTCGTAATTCAAGGACCTCATTCATTATAAGTATTCCTCACCATGAAGGTCACACCTTATCTCTCAAACAAACCTGGTCATAGTTCACGTCCCTTATTAGATTTTTATAACATAATTTGCAATTTCTGTAACATAATAAGAAAGTTCTGGCGCATTATTTTAAATTACAAATAATACATCTCCATTTTCTCTTCCTCGCCGACAGTCTTGATAATAATGTGAACCGACCCTTATTATTAGCCTAATTTAGACTAAGCAACTCACGTCAGATTCACTTTAAAATCTCTATTCGAATATTTTTCCAACTTAGGGGTTTAATACAAAAAAAAATATGACCTCTTCTACCTGTAAACAAAAAAAACAGTTTTCTAGACTTCGTAAGTTTGGCTGTGTTTGTAGTTAGTCTGGACAATCGATTTTATATACATACGAATATATAATTTGTCCAGGAAATCATAAAAAGCTAACAATATTAATAAATAAAGTAATTATCAATTTAATATTTTATTCATAATTAAGTAAATGTTCAACTCTGGTAAAATGTTCAACTCTGGTAAAATATTGTATGCATCAGTTATTTGCACGTGGATTCCATTAAATATCATAATTAATTCCGGAACTGAATTATCATTTTCATATCAGGTAATTAGAGTATTGGGCACATTATAATATGTTTTAAATTATATTCCGTGGTTTTTCGAGTGCGTAAGGTCGAATAAGGTCCATCAGCAAAAGGTTTTACGAAGTGCGTACTGCGTGCACCCTGTCAATCCAAACGGTTGCAACACGAGTAGTATACTACTTGTATTGCAACCGTGCGTACCACCGAATCGCTTGCATGTGAAGTGCTTTTACGTTGAGGGTCACACAGAATTGTCAAAAAGTAAAATAATTATTTATCTATCTTTATAAATTGTTAATAAAAGTTTGTTACGTTTGTCAGTCGGTTTGTCCTCTGAAAATAATGAAAATTTAAAAGACAATTGAATGGACTTTCATGTGACTTTGACATTTCATGTATTTATACATTTCGTTTCAATATCGCACATAAAACTCTAGATATACTAAAATATATTATTTAAGTACTACAAAGCTTAACAAATATTTTATTTTCAGACTCCTTCAGTATAACGAGCGCACAGAATTATATCACCACGACTAGAATAGTAACAATAAATTGGCGTTCTCCTTTAACAAGAGTAATTTTATCCAATTTCTTCCTCTACAAGGCGGTAATGAACATTCATTGCCAATCTATCGATGCTTCATTAACCCAAAAACAACAAAATATTTACCAAAATGTTTAGATATTCTAGTCAACAACAACATAAAGCAAAAGCTAGAATCCTGTTTCCGGAATTTTAATATCTAACAAAGATAGTTGCTCAGTAATTGGAATTTAAGGAAGAATGTTTCCACAATTGTTTTTTTTTTTGTATCACGTAGAACAATGTCAACATTTTTGGTATTGAATGAGTAAGAATCGCGCACTTAATACCTTTAGTGTTGCAACCATATATAACCTGCCACTTCACACTCATCACTTACCACTTACTTTATTATTTGTATTAGCCTCTGATCTAGCTCTGGTCTGAGTATTTTACTCTATGTTCAATGTGCTGATCAAATTTACTGCGGGTCCCAAGACAGCCGGTTTCGGGCACGAAACTTATGTTTCATTGGGTCAAAGTCAAAGTCAAAGTCAAAATATTTTTTATTCAAATAGACTTAAAATATGTACTTTTAAATCGTCATCTTTTTATACTACCACCGGTTCAAAACGCTATTTCTACGGAAGAATCCGGCAAGAAAACTCCGTAGTTGCTTTTTTCAAAATAATTACAACAATTTGTAAATAAAATATAGTTCTCTAATTGTAAACCAAATTTTTCTATAACTAAGTTATATAAACCAAACTTTATATAATATTTAAGTCGATGACCAAGTCTATATTATAAAATAAAAATACTAAATTACAAATGATGCAATGAATGTTATCTATGAAATATGCGATCGAAAAATATTTATTAATAGTGAAAATAGTGTAAATAGTAAGTTCATTTTAACGCGGATATTCATTGCAATCTTTGCACTTCAACTGTCTATAAGATAAACCTGTGCAGGTAAATAAAATTACTTCCTTTATATATATATATATATATATTATATCTTTATCCTCTACATATTTTGAATTTTATAGAAAGCCTTCTTGATTAAAACTTGTTTCACATGTTTTTTAAATTTCGTGTCTGACATTTCAGTTACATTTTTTGGTATTTTGTTGTAAAAACGAACACAGTTTCCAATAAATGACTTATTAGTTTTTGACAATCTAACTGTAGGGATAATTAATTAATTATTATTTCTGGTATTAAAACCGTGGCCTAGCCTTTCAAATTGGTTTAGGTGTTTCTTACATACATAATATTATCAAAAGTATACTGGGATGTTAAGGTGAGTATATCTATTTCTTTGAATAATTGTCTTCATGAATGTCGCGGCTTTAGGTTATACTTATATGGCTTATATCTTATGGCCCTTTTGTGTAAAATAAAAATAGTATCAATTTCGGCCGCACTACCCCATAGTAGTAAACCATAAGAAATGATACTATGAAAATAGGCAAAATACACCAGTCTAGCCGTGGGTAGATCCGTTAAATTTCTATTTTTCCCTACTGCAAATTCTGCCGAACTTAATTTACCACTAACTGATTATATGTGAACTCTACTGCAATTTTGAATCAATATTAATACCTCAGAATTTCGTCGAGTCTATAATATTGAGCAAATCATTATTTATTTTAACATCCGTGGATCCTGTCCGCACATTAGGTAAAGAAAATCGGAGGCACTTAGTCTTTTTACCATTTAGAAGTAGATTATTAGAACAAAACAAATCCGTTACTTGTTTTAACGTCGAATTTATTTAATTTATTTTATTATTGTTTCTATTTATTTAAAAAATGAAAGATGTATCATCTGCAAATAGGATTACTTCACCAAAGAATTTATCGAGCATAAACGGGAGATCATTTATGTAGACTAAGAACAGAAACGGTCCCAGAATTGACCCTTGAGGCACGCCCACTTTTACATTAGACCCAAATTATGAAGCGCTACCGATCTGAACTTTTTGAAACGGGTATTGATACACTATTGTTGATCATGGTTAACAGGAGTTTTAGTGGTGGGATAGTGTGGCGATAAAACGTTGTCAAAAAAACCGACTTAATTGTTATTCAATGACGTAAGTAGTTCTCAATTTAAATTGCCTATAAGTTTGTTGAGTCTCCTAAGTTTTAGAAGTGATTTTGCTTGGAACAAAGTTTAAAACCAAGCTACGAAACTTTACCAGATCAAGAAGCTTGTTTTGAAAGGAAACATTTCTCATTGTTATCAATTAAACATATGCCGTCCACATACTTATATGAGTAATTAATATCGTAACTTAAAGTACAATATTGTTCATGTACACAGAACTACAAAACCTGCAGAGCTGCATTACATGAAATGAAGCCTTCAAAGTTTTCCAATTATTGTGATAATTATGATGATTCGGGGAATTTCGGTCCCTGTCAATGCGTTTCAGTATATACCTTTATACTTTACTTCGTCTACATAGAATTTATAATTTAGAGTCCTAAATCTCTTACACCATTATACAATTTTGACTTCTTCAGTTTAGACTCCAAAAAATACATCCAAAGTACCGAACCGTCTACTATACTGCAAGATCAGATAATGACTTTTAGTTTAAAACTCCGACTTTGAAAATAACTTTTTAAGACTTCTACACTCTTAACGAGAAGTAACTATAGAGACTCAGTTAATTACAAATGTTATTTCTTCAAAAGCCAACATCAAATTGCATGACTTCCTAATCCTTGCTATAATTTAACACATTTGTATGATCTCAAATTGCTATTTCAGAAGCTCCACACACAGAGATATTCTTAAAGGGTGCTCTCCTTTTCAATTAACTCCGTTATTTCTTTAAAGTTTAGATGTTTAATTGGAATGCTACAACAAATCGAAATCAGGGGTAAAATTGTCAAGATCTCAAGATAATTTCCTCAAAAAATATTTAAAGCAAAAATGATAATCGATTTCAGCGAACAATGCTTTTAAATTCGAAGTTTTATAAATCTTATCGGCCTTATTGCTCGGTTACTGTTTGACTTTTCAAATTAAAAATCTTAATATCTATCTTCCTAATGGAAGATTGGCGTTCTGTTCCTTAATACCTTACCAACAAATAAATGGCTTTCATGATTTTAGATTGCTATGTTAATTAAGGATCGCTGTAAACTGCAACTGTATCTCAACAATGACAATAAACATCAATTTACAAATATGTAAATCATAACTTTAAAATACAGAAAACATCTATCAGAAATCATCCAAGCGAAAACCCTGTATCAAATATCTGTATGCAGATCCGGACATTGAACCTGCGACGTCCAGGTTTACAGGCTCTACTGACTAACAATATTACTATTATATAACAATGTAATCTTATGTTTAATTATAATCTTATTACTTGTAATTTGTGTATATGGGATTAATTTCTGTAATTGAGAATTTCATTTTTATTTAATAACGTAACATACGTGTTCGCAACTATGTAGGTTGCCATTGCATAATTTAATTGTTAAAAACAAGTCCGTTTAACTGTTGATCTAAGAGTTCTTAACATCTCATCCAAATATATCCTCATTAAAAGTTATTGTGAGTTATTATAAATTTACTCATCTCCCAATCTATATATTAAAAGTATACACCACGTACATATAAAACATTATTATTATTTTTATCAAGAAGCAAAACCATGGGTTTTTAGACTATTCCATTCGTTAGTTTGCATAATTTATATTCAAATTTTTCTATCAGACAGCATTGTGACAAAGTCTTGAGGAACAGGTGCACAATGCCAGTGCAAGATAAGAGACACAAAGAGATTTTTATGGATCAAAGCTCCTCGCAATCTGCACAACAAGAATTCTTATTTGACGCAAAAGTTTCATCACAACTCTTTCAGGTTTCATGCACTTTTCATTCACGTCACCTTCCAAGTTACACCTGCTGGAGAGTGTCTAAAAAATAGCTTCCAACAAAACCGTGTCTAGAATCAGAATACCTTTTAAGTTCGCGTAGAACAGTCAAATTCTACGTAAGAGAGGTTTTAAGTTATAGAGATTAAGATTACTAGAAATGAACTTGAATAAAATAGAACTGTATATATTTCAATAATTTCATATAACGCACTGCATCCCAGATATATTTGTCAAAGAGCATCGCAGCACGTAGCGGTACATGATCGGAAAGTTTGAAATTATGGCCGAAACCTGACATCGTTCCGATAAAAAGCAATGTATCTTCAAATATTGGAACTATGTTTTATCGCATTCCGTTTAGTGTTTATAGATTGTAATACTGAAAACCCAGCGCAACAATACAACCGCATATCGGGATTACGAACAACACATTTACGAGTTGATACCTAGACAAATATATATGTATGTATATAAATCTCCGGATCTAGACTATCTCTATGCAAAAATAAAATCGAATGCGTTTCTCGTGAAAGAAGGTCAAACCTACACACTTTATGGCGAATATTACGAGAATATCGCTTAGATATTTATCGTCTTAAATGATGAACTATGACATTTTTCAAATGCAGCGTCATGTAAAGTTTACGATGAACCTATATATTCTAACTGAACTCGTTAGTGGTAAATTCTAAAAATCTGTAATTGAAGCAGCTTTTCTCAGAACTGCGTAATCGTGATATACTCCGGTTTTATAGATAGAATAGAAATAAAAATAGATAAATAGTACACGTGAGACACTAAAACGCTGTAGTACGTGACCCACTGCTAACAGGGGGACTCAGGATTTCACTTTAAGCAGGCGATAAGTGAGGAAACGTAACTTTGGCTTAGGAATTGTTAACGTGCATTCTTGCACATGCCTATTATATGACAAAGGAATATCTGAGTTGCTATAAAAGTGACCCTTGGACTTGAACAAGGATATGCCTTACATGTTCAAGTCTAGGCTCAACTATCGTATATCTATTTCCTATATACAATGATGGAGTGATTCTGAAAACTATCTACTTAGTTCGAACCCGGAAAAAGAGCAACCACATCTCTACTCTAAACGAACCAAACATATTTGCGTCACGTTTACATTGGAATCCGTTTCTTAATAAACATTAGCAAACTCAGCAACCACTTTGAGGAAATTTATCTAACCCTGAGTCTTTATTCAAGAGAAATCGGGCCGTATTAGTCCTGGTTTTGGTACAACAAAATTACTAATCAGCTAAAACCATCGCAGCTCGCTTTGGGGGTTGGCAATCCACACACAAGTGATACATGCCCATATGATTCCGGTAACTTATTATTACTAGGTGAGTTGTGAGCTTAGTTTCCAATCAAATTATGGTTTTTTTTGTTGTATAAGATGGATACATCAACTGTTAGTCGTGTACTTCGACGCTTTTAGATTCAAAGTAGTTTATTACTTATCGACTTCTTTGCTAGTAAAATTTGAGGACCATTGTCAGTGTATTTTTTAAAACAGAACTGCTTTTTTAATCAGACACCCAGAATTTAAGTATTTCATATAACAAGGCATAATTAACAAAAACTTTTATATTCAACGAAGGCGCTTTTTAATGCTTTTCAATCCTTTACATTCAGAAACTTTGTCGCTGGTCTCTGTTCATTATTTGAAGTTTTCAGCCGTCTGTCAATATGGTTATTTTAAAGTTAAATCAGTGATAAAACTGTGGCTTTCATTATAGCTACCTGTATTTTTTACTCGGTAAATGTAAATTAAAATGAAGGAAAACATTCAAGCTACATTATATACGGCTAACATAACAAATATCTACAGTGAAACCTAGTTAATTGGGATCTCAAGGGACCAAGGATTTTGTACCATTTAAAGAGGTTTTCATTTATCCAGTTTACCATTTAGACAGGTTTAAACATTTGTTGTCTCATTTACAGAGGCCGTAAACAAAACACGTGCAAAAGAAATTCGAATGTTTGTAAACAATCGTGTCGAAACCTGTCCCAACCTGATACATTATCTCACTTATAAAGGGAACTGAGCTCCAGAGTCCCAATTATACACGTAAACATGAAAAAAATCCTAGAAATCAAATCTCATTTAATCAGGTTCGAAAAGTCCCATTAACAGAGGTAATTCGATGAAAAAGTGCCGGGTCCTCATTGTAGTTCTCAATACTAGAGGTTTCTCACTTATCCAGGTTCCACTTAACCAGGTTTCACTGTATTACTATAGTTAATGCATAGGACACCTTATGCCAACTGCTACGCTAGAGGTTCCGGGTTCGAATCCCGTTAGGGGCGGGACTTTGTGTTATTTGCAAGACGCATTGTTTCGCTTACCGGTCTTGGATGTTGTATTCTTATTTATTTAGGATATACCATATCGTTGCTTAGCACCTGCGATACAAGTTCTTACGATACTTAGTGCAGGGCTGAGTCAATGTGTGCGTCGTGATGTGGTTATTTATTTATTTATTTATTTAAGACAGACACGGCAGACATTATTTATATTATTAGTAATGCTAGGTAATTAAGCGCTCAGAGACGATCTTTATCTGTCCACTACCCGAAAAAGGTTTGATCTTTAATATCCTAAACCTCATTTCGAATTTTGAGGGTTATCTTGATCTCCTCTTTTAGGAAATTAAAAATGTCTGGTTATTTATCAAGCATCTTAAGCATGTCATTAGGGTTAGCATCCTTTTACAAGTAAGTAAGTAAATGATGATTAAAACCAACAATAACTTTAGATTAGATACTAAGTGATGTCCTGGCAGGTATAATTACCGGTTGCAGATTGGATTTGTCTCTTTTTTAATTTAACAACAACTGTTTAACTGAGCAACAACGGAGGGTTCTTTCCAGATTGTTTTCAGTACGTCAGCATTTTTTTTCTTTTGATTGCAATAACTTTGAGTATGTCGCAAGCTTCATGTAATATCTATTATTAAGTTATAATAAGAAATGAACTTTGAGATGAAAGAGATAAATCATGAAAATGATGAATCTGCCTATAATAACATGCTAGTACGGTTACTTAAGGCTCTGTTGAGTTATTTGGGAGATAACGAAAAGAGCAGACAAATTGTCGTATTTCATGTTCTCATACTTTTACAGCACTACAGATATTAACTGGTTAAAATACTCGCATTTTACCAATTAAAGTCTGCTGATATACCAATAAAAGTTAAACTGAGACTTCCCGTTCCCGCCAACTCGGTAGACTAGCATTCCTCTATTAACTTGTAAGTTTTAACAATTTAAAGAGGTTATAATGAAGTGCAAAAAACTTTATAATTCAACAAGCCGTACGTCTCATAGTAATTGTGATGCATATACAGGAGATATAAGTATACAGCTATTAATTACTAAACCAAGGTGGCTTTAGCAGATAACAGGTTTAAGCAGTACCTACGACCTACTTAAAATAGTTTAGGTTAAACTCAAAGCGGGTTTCAAAATTTTCACGAGGAAGTAAAAAAGCTTAAGGTCTTTGAGTTTTAACTTCTGCAATGTGTTTGTTTTATTTGTTACGAATTGAAACTATCTTTTCCTATAAATTATTTTATTTTTTATATGTTGTTCCCAACTTTAAATTAAGTACATACATATTTATTCCAATTCATACCAAGTAGTAAGATATGCTAAAATATACTTAGTTGATAATCTTAAATAAATAAACATAAAACAAAATTTAAAAAAACCCCGCCACGATGGTAAAATATTAACAATTATTTTATTCCAAAATAAAATGTGAAATGAAAACATTAAAATTCTCCGTTTTCTTTGCCAAAGAACGATCGTATGTGTGTGCGTTAATTGTTAAGCTTGTTTATGAAAGTAAACTTTTATTTAAGATCATAAAAACTAACGTTATAAAAACTATGATATTAATAAAAAAAATATGAACTTTAGAATGACTAAAAAGTTATAAACTTTATAAAAGTAACTTACCTTAGCAGAGGTGAAAAATCTTTGCCGCAATATTACTGGATCGTAAATTTTTTGACACTTTATTACACTGATTTAAAACTATTCTATATTACTGTTTAAGTCTACACAAAAATTGGTATTAAAAAAAATACTAAAGCAGCTAAAACTATTTCACATTTCCTTCCATATTCTAACTTCGTAAAAAGACAAAAAAGTTCAGTCCTAATGAGTACTGGTCACTAAATATAAAATAAATAATGGAAGAGGTATCTATTTGAATGTTTGAAAATAGAATCGTTCAGTTCGTGTTGTAGTTAAAAGCGGGAATGCGCGCGATCTACTCCGGGAGGTGTTCGCGAGAGTACAGTCAGAATATTACTGCCCGCACAGACGCCAGATGCGTTACGATTGTTGCGTCCATGTCATTTTAAAGCCTAAGAATCGGTCCTAACTATATTGTATTACTATTTAAGATCCACTTTATTGTAGTACAATAATAGCTACGACTTATCATATCAATTGAAATAAATAAATCATTTTCATAAAATTGTAACAATATTAGAAGGTACATGCTATACAGGATTTTTTTAAATGTAAATCAACACTTCAAACCAAACAGTACAAACATTTTGACCATTCAGAAGAGTATGAGACTTATGACTACGGAGGAAACCGTAGTATTTTGCTTTGTCTTTAAAATGTATCGTATTAACCGTAGGCAAAGCGACAAAAATTTGTTTTTGACATGGCCGCAAGTCTATTTAACATGAAACTTTCGATTTTGACTTGTACAGCTCATTAGAAATTAACCTTAAAAGTTTGTTTATTCGTGATGATCTTTGAAATATCCGGTGTACATATTTTTGACAGCCTGTTTTGTGTGGGGTTGTAAAATTTTTAGGATGATAAGAATTACGCGATTCCTTTTTTTATATAAATGTCTTTACGGCTCTGGATACGAGTCCTTTTGAGCCTTATCGTTATAATTCATTCTTGAAGATAATAAATGAGATGAAGATGATAAAATGATAAATGAGATAAAGATGATAAGATGAACAATGAAAATGATGAATCTGCCTACAGTAACATGCTAGTACGGTTACTGTAGGCTCTAAAGAGTTACTTGGGAGATTACAACAGCGCAGCCAAATCGTCGTTTTTGACTTTCTCCAAACTTGTATAGCACAACAGATATTTTCTGGTTAAAACACAAGCATTTTACATATTAAATTCTGCTATTATATAAGAAAATACAATAAAATAAGAAAATTTTAACTGACACTTCCTGTTCCCGCCAAGTAAGTGGTTTCCTGAAAATTTTGCTTTTAGTGGAATGTTTTTTATATTCTTATATTTTCAGTTTGAGTTATTCGAAAAATAGAACATGTAATTTTTTATCTAAAATAGGACTCTAGTCTTGAAATGGGATAAATCATTACGATAAATTAACATTCTATGTGTCTTCAAAAAATGTCTGAAAGTAATAAATAATAAATATGAATAGTTAGAGTCACGGTAATATGTTTTTCTCATAACATCGGATACAGTGTCCTAGTAGGAATTTCATTACTTTTTCCCTATTTTTTTTTTCCTAAACGCAATTTAATAAGTGTTAAGGAAAAAATATACTGAGATTAATTTTATGATGTGGACTTATAATATACGTATGGAAAATATCATATTTTATGTTATAGGGATATTAAACGACACTATAATCTAAACAAAGCATGTGCTTCTATCAAAATATATTGCGATCTGAAATTACTTGAAAATATAAAGTCAGAGTTCAGTATGAATTTTTTAATATAAATCCTTTATCCTTTTACAGTTCAGGAAAAGTGGGACAAGTTTAAGCTTTAGTAAAATACTCAAATTATACGCAACATTCTCATTCGTTCTGAATATTTCTTTCATACATTTCAAGAAATATTTCTTACATATTTGATTTAACACAGACTCAATAGTATGTTTTTATAAAAAGGGGGAAATTTATGAATCATTGAGTAAAATTCCACTTTGTCCTTTCGATTCGTTGTTATCTCTCTGTTCATTTATCACAGCGGAATGTATGAACATGCAAATGCTATATTGCAGTCGTTTATGCATACGTGTTTGTACGTTTAAAGATATGCACGGGATTTGCATAGCAATAGAAGTCTTCCAGATGCTTGAGAATTAATCCCATTGAATTGTCTATTAAAATGTCTTCTCATTTTGCGGGTCCGATTCGCCCAAGAAGCAAGGAAGGAATGGAATAGGGAATAATGTTTTAGTTAAAGAAGCACGATCGTGACCTTGAATTTTGTTACGGCCCAATTTTTATTATTTTAGGAAAATTTAAATTTTAAGTTCAAGGCTAACGTGTGTCTTGTCGGTCACCAGCCACCAGTGATTTTTTTTCTCATAAAAACAAATTAAATCAACCGCTAACTATGCACACGTGTGTCCAGTTGCTTCCACTACTTTCAGTGTCGGCTACTAAGTGCATTGCACTAAAAAAGGTCACTCAAAACTTTCGGTCGTGAGCATGATTGTTCGTCAGTTGAAAAAACACGTGGCGGTTTGCAGTGTCAGCAACAAAAAGTAGCTACACGTGTTTTTGCAGCGCCTAAACTTCATACTGATTACAAGATGTCTCCAATAATTTTAGAAGTAGTTTTAAAAACTGTTTACTTTTAAGTAAACATAATTAAATTAAAACATTTGGTTAAAGAATGAGTCGAAACAATTAAGCAGATTTCAAATCAAATATTTTGTTTTTGTTGAACGAGCGCGAGAAGCGAGTGATGTTCTCAGAGACTTTATCAATCCGGCTTTTGTATGTATGCATGTTTATATGTATAAATGCTTGTCCGACGATAACTTGCGTATCGTTGCTCGGATCATCGTGAAATTTGGTTTACAGAATAATGAGGCAATTTGCAAGCTGTTATTGATATTTATTGATCGAGAATTGGGAGACGTGAGATATGTAATGTTATAGTCATTAAATAAATAACCAACCACCAGTACATTGTTATCACAGAAAACATTGCTTTAAAATGTTCCATGGAAAAACCCGGCGCGGGTGATTCCCTCTTTTACTTTTATTGCACACCGGCGTAAAATAGTTCAGCTGATTTTACTTGCAAATGACTAAGACCTACAGAGATGACCTTTTTCAGACCATTTTTTACTACCAACAAAGAGTTTTGCCAAAATATTCCTTCATTAGCAACGTAAAACAATTCCTCACCAATATCAAAGACATTGAATTGATGGCTACGGGTTTTAAAGTTAAATGATAAGGATAAAAATTGCAATGCAAAACAGTAATCAACGACAAATGTTTAAACTATTTTTTTTTATGAAAGTTGATAATTATTATTCCGATTAGAGAGGTTTTTTTTGTAATAGCTAAGTGTCTATTTTGTGTTTTTTCTATCGTATTAACTTATTTTTGTCTTATATTACGAGTATATACATACAAGCAAGGTTTGCTATCTCATTACATATAATAGGTAAGTTTCAGAGAACAGAAGTACGAGTAGGTACAAGCTGTTTAACTTACATAAAATTGATTCCATTACACCGGACAGAAATGTTGTCATAAAAGTAAGGCATTTCAAAGATATTCCTATAAAAGATATTAATTTTCCAGCATTAAGGTTCCCATCACGGACCCTTGTGTGATTCCGAGTTCCGCACCACTTTACACTTGAAAAAATCGTGACCAGAATCTAGATTAGCTTGAAATCGAATCCGAGGAAAATTAATAAAACACAAAGCTTTCGTCGTACGTGTTCAAAAATGTCACTTAGTTCTTAAAAAACTTGCAGTTTCAAAAAAAGAGATTAATAGTGATATTAATGTTACCTTTTTATTATAAACCACATCGCCCCAAGTTATGTAAGGATGAAGTAACTTTCAACGTATAATTTTATGAGATTGTTACGTCAAAGTAAATCAAAATAATGTTCCTAAGTACTAAGACCTTTTTTAAGGTTTCTTCAGCTTCGACAACACCATAACATAAATCCCTTAGTTAAGATTGCATAACGCGTAAAACAAATTTAGCTCCAACAAATTTTTAAAGATTTATTTACGGTACATTTGTTCTAATACATAAAACGACTTTTGAAATAATATACTGTTAGATTAGAATTTTTATACCATTTCTACGATTAGTATTGAAAGTTTCTTTTTTTTTGTTCTCCCGCACGGATTTTTACAAAAACAAATGTCTGCGCTTTCGCCCAGGGGGATAAACTCATAATCGCTAAAGTCTTGGAAAAGGTAATAGTAAGCTTTTTTTTACACTTTACCTTGAATTAAAAATTGAGATGAACATTCATTAAAATCACAAAACATAACGCAAAAGAAATGATTTTTTTTGTTTATTTTCTAACCAAAATTGTTGACACAAAAAGGCCACAGTAGAGCTTGAGGACGCTCTTTATATTGAAAAACCATAAAATTCGAGTCAGCCGGTAATGGAACATTTGGTTATAAATTAGAGTTTAACTTAGACTATCTCTGACTTCGGCAATTCATTTTGCTTTAGTGGGAATTACAGAATATGAGAAATGAGGTTAATTTGTATGTAGACATTAAGTTTTAAATCTACTCATCCGTTAAATAAAACCTAGTATTTTGTCTGTAGTTTCAAGGTATAATGAGGTCGTGAGTCAACGCTTGCATTATATTATAATATACCGGAATATTTGTAATAAAATAATACAAGGGGCTTTAAACTGAGCACGTTTATGCAAAGATTTCCTAGTAAATGGCATTAAGACAACACGAGGCTCGAATTATTAAGGAATATCTCTTTACCCTTGAAATTCAGTAAATATCACAGTTCATTGTTGTTAAGCCAACATTATTTCTACCCCGTCTGTTTGTACCCCCAAATGCATTGACAAGGTCAAGGGTCGAACGTGTTTCCGTGTGTGTGTTAAGTGAAATCATAATTTTTAGGCATGTCAACTAAATCACACGACTACTGCTGTCCTCTGGTTAACATCACTATAGCATATATATTAAATTGTTTTTTGTTTCGTACCGTTAAGATCATAATTTTTATCGGTTTTTAATCTTTAAACCTTTTTTTTGGGTAAAGCTTTTTTTTGCTTCCGATAGTTGCGTAAAACCAAAGCCAGCTTGGTAGACCAAACAATTACTCAGTACTACTTTTAAACGTCACTCTATCAGATGTTCCTCCGTAAGATAGGAAACCTTGCAAGATTTATTACTGTGGCCGTTAACAGTGGCCAACGTCTCAGAAAAAGGTGGTTACCGGAAAAATATATTTGTGTTTTTAAAGTATCGTAAAATGTTTAAAGTTAAAAACGGTTTTTGAGTTTACATTCTATACTGAAAAGATTGTTCAGTCAAAACAAAATATTAAATACTTAATAAATTAATTAATCTGTAATCAGCGAAGACCAATAATTCATCTAAGATTAATTAAATATTTTAAGTAACCAAAATAGTTGATCTATAAAACTGCATCTTAGTCTTCTTTGATCACTTAGTTTTACTTCTTATTTATCATAATTTGCCTTTTTACACCCCATGTTTAGACTATAACAAAACGGTACTTAAATGAAGAACCAAGTTGTTTCAGAGATTTGTGAAAGTGGAAATTTAAACAAAAGTACGTCAAGAGGATTGAAACTTCCTCCTTCGTTGCAATTATACAATGCACAAACGCTATTCTAAACTATCCAATGAGGTAAAAAGTAAACACGGTGGATACAAGCTTGGGAATAGAACAAACTGACAGTGAGTGTGCGTTCACACTAGCGCGATTTTCAGTGCACAATCGCAGGATCGTCGCGTATATGTCACTTCCTTCAACATTGGAATTTTTTAATAATAATAATCTTTATTTCCAAAAATATATATTTATATTGATAGCAAATAAATTTTATAACAAGATACTTAAGTATTACATTGCAACGTTTTTGAAAAAATACGCGATTGAACGCGGTTTCGCTCCGAATAAAATCGCGTGGGATTGAACGCGCCTAAGTAATTAGGTAAGTACATTGTGCGGAAGTTAGTGTATTTCATATTTGAACAGTGCCCAGTGGATCCGTAGAGGTACGCAGCTAAATTTCATAATTAATAGCTCTTCATCAGCAAAGAGCGTAATTATAGCTTGGGCTTAACAGAAGTACGGCACTACGGTTGGAACATAACAGTTCTGTCGGCAAAATGTTCAAAGGCGAAAGGATTATCTGATATCATACTCGTATCTTCAGATTTAACGATATTCTAAAGATAATAGTGTTTAATGAATAGATTAATAAGATAGTTTTAGAAGAATAGGTATAATAATGAGAGGAGATTTTTTCTGTATGATTTTCTGACAGAAATTTAATTCAGTTAAAATAAATAAAAGGATTCCATAGAAATAGATATAGTGTAAAGATTTTAAAAGGATTTCTTCGAATTGTAAAACGCCTTTTTAGGTATGTGAGAGAGGTATAAAACCGTGTAACACCGCATGTGAGGTCCGCTTGCAGGAATTTAAATGTCCGACATGAAAGGTCGACCTTTTAGGACGAAATGTGATGAAACGATCAAAATACAGGCGCTTAGGGTCCAAGACAGAGGTATTTAGTAGCAGGTTATATTATATGGACCTGCCTAGATGAATAAACCTTACCTTACAAGATGTTTCACATTATAACCTAAACCATTTCGCTGCTGTGTATATATGCTTGCCATTTTATCTCTCTTAATTAATTAACAAAACAATTTCATTTCATAGCAGACTAAATGCCGGTCTATTTTGGCCTTTGCTTTGTAAAAGTATTTCCATCTCAGGAAGACAGTTTGGCTATGGATGTGGTAAAACGTGTTCATACACATGTTTCTAGTCTGTGTAACCATTTTACTGAGCGGATACAAGGCCGCGCACACTGAAACAACGTGTATGTACTCGCCTGACAAAACTAACAACCACCTAAGTCAAACCGTCTTAGTGAGATGTAATGACTAGATCATTATTTTCCCTACAAGTTGTTACTCATAAATAATTTACATATACCTAATTTTCTTTTAAGATCTTGCTTCTTGTCACAAAGAGGAAAAAAGTGTAGGAAGGTTTAAAATTTAGTGTTACCTTTTATATATATTTTATTCTGTCACAGCATATTTCCACACTTCTCTACTTTTGGTTTTTTACCTATTAAGTTATGTTAGTTCAGGCCGTCTGAACTTAGTACTTATTAGTTTATTTACTTTTTATATTTCATTTCTTTCTTAAACAGATATAAATTACGACAACCTCAAAGTCTTTTTCAGACAGTTTAAATCAAAGCACATATAACTCGATATAAACACTTTTATTGAAGTTTAAACTTAAATATAGTCCTAGTATATTGTTAGATCTAGTCAATCAACGTACGGTAGATACCAAAATAACACTGTATGCATAGCCCATGTAGAGGTAAAGACAAATGCATTTTATGTTTCGTCAGCTAAAAACATTAACA
Organism: Choreutis nemorana; assembly: GCA_949316135.1. Lineage (NCBI taxonomy): Eukaryota > Metazoa > Arthropoda > Insecta > Lepidoptera > Choreutidae > Choreutis > Choreutis nemorana. The sequence continues at coordinate 2,825,450 of OX438603.1, read as the reverse complement.
TTTTTGAGCTAGTTTCCCTAGTTACTTAAACCTATACATTTTGCTTTCGCCAACACTTTTTGAAATTGAGAAAAACTAGGTAAGAGTTAAGCCTTTTTCTGATTTGTCGGTGCGGTATCGGTATTCTTTATTTTCGCGGTACCAAAAGCTACCTAAAAACCGAGTAAAAACCGAGGCTGAGTGCTTATATTTTTTGAAACTGATTGGTGCGGTAAGCGCCGTACAGATTCGGTAACGCAACGACAAATTAGGGACCGGGCTTAGTACTAACTTAGAACTAGCTTCTTGATAATTTGTCTGTGTTAGATTTGTTACCAAAAGTAACTAACGTTTTTTATCCCATACTTTGGGCTGTCTTTTCAATGTCTCTACCTTGAATTATATCTTCTATGTCGTTTTGTATAGATCTTCCATCGCAAACTGGCATACTGGATTTATAAGGAGTATTGTGCCTCCCATGAGTTTTACCTTTGATTGCCGCTTGCAACTGAAGTTACAAATTTGTATGAATGTTTGCCAAGCGCCTCTTACGAGTTAATGAGGAATTAAGATTGCTCATACAAAATCACTGTAGTAATCTATGTTACTTGACGAGTAGAAAATGTATACGAACTGATGGTAGGCACAAAAATCGATAGTACTAAGTACTGGATTAGTGTATTTTATCCGAAGTCTATAAAATAATCTTAACTCATAGTAATGCTAAACAGTACAGTATGTCCTTACAAACGACCACAGCTATACGTTACAAGAGCAATTTCAATCCCTATGACTTAAGAACGGTACGAAGTTCAAACAGCGTAGGTTGATGTGTAACCGTGTGGGATGGTTAATATTTTTAGGTTATGTAGTAATCTAGAGCATGATCTAATCCAGTTATTAAGGTGAGATTAACCAACAAATACCCAAATAACTCCTGAACGAGCTTATCATTTCGATCTTATAAAAACCTAGCAATAACATAGCTTTTTACCAATTTCAAGAAATCAGTCGTATGTAACAGAAAAATATATTTTTCATTTCGGTAATAATTATTTTGTTCTAGTAAATCTGAAGTGAGTTGTCAAACGTTTTGGAAACAACAAAACATTTGTTTATCTAAAAAAACAAAAATGACACATCCACATACATACACATAAACTCACGCCGTAATTAAACCCTTTAGAGGGGTAGGTAGAGGTGTTAGACATCACATTTCGCATTGTTGCGAATCTGTCGCCACTAACCGGGCGCAATGAGGAACATGGCAGCTACAATGTACCGCAACCCGAGACTCGAACCCTCGACTAGTCCGGTTGCATCGGTCGGTTAACCAAGGCACGAAAAAAACTGAGCTACCACGTACACCTACAAAAATGAAATAATTTAAAATATACAGTACTAATGCAATACTTATAAAATATAACTTAAACAGTATTCTTTACATGTTTTAGCATTAACGTTTATGTTAAACAAAATTGTATGAGAAAATCTAAGGGTCCCTGAATGATTTTGCGGGACTGAAGAATCTCAATGCAGAATAAAATCCGGATTTCGGGGCACACAAGCCACTCTGTCCCACCACTGCAACTCCTGTTTATCAGGATCAACAGTGGCGTCCTTTGATCGAATAATCAACGAATAATGCAGCTGTGCAGTGATGCACAGGCTGTGCTCGGACACCCTACCGGCTGTCTTGGGACCCGCAACGAACTTAATCAGAAGAAATAGGAGGTAGTAAGAAAGCGGTTTCAGACTTCCCTCCCAGCAAAGCGGAGACAGCAATTGAAATGGCCCAGAGGCCCAAAAATCTAAAGGGGAGACAGTCAGGAGACGCCTGACCGTCTAAACACCACGGTATGCCACTAACTAACAGGGGATAAATTAGATACTAACCTAAATCTTACACCAGTAATATTGGTGACAAAACTTTTTAAAGGCACGGAAGTTTTCCTTCGTTTTCACAAGATCTAGGTAATAAATAGGACTACACGCAGATACTTGAATCGAATTTAACATGATTAACCGTTCGTCATGCCAGAGACTACACTCCCACAAGATATGATGGGCAGTTTGCACAAATTCTTGATCCGACGTTGAACATTCGCAAAAAGGTGACGGCACCAAGTTAAATGAATAAAGTTTGCCCTTAAAGTTACCATGCCCGGTTAGAAATTGGGCTACGCAATGATCGATATCAAGCCACGTTTTATTTAACCGTTCGCGCACTATAGGGAAAAATTTAAATAAATGCCGCCCCTTAGTCGAAGTATCCCATCTAGTTTGCCATTCGTCGATTAGTTTTTTATGAACGTTGTCGTTGCTATCAAATAATCTACTGATTTTAGCCCTATCCTTCGGTTTTAGAAAATCTGAACTCATACCATTCCGCGAGTTGTAATACATTGCCGCACGCCGTTGTATTTCCAAATCTACCGGTAAAACGCCCGCAAGAATCGGCAGGGCCTCAGTGCTGACGGTTCTATACGCTTTACAAAGAAAAATTAACGCTAATCTCTGACTCTGAAGCAATTTACGTCGCGCAGCGCCAATTGTGGCTCTATCCGCCCACACGGGGGCTCCGTAACAAATGCAACCCAAGAAAGTAGCAGTATAAATTATTTTTAATGACTTAAACGACAATCCCCAGGTCGAAGTTGATATTCTATTTAACGCATAAAAATTTCGTTTTGATTTTTCGCTAACTTGCTTAATGTGCTCAATAAAATGGAATTTCTTTTCAAGTATCAAACCGAGATAACAAACTGAGTCTTTCTTTTTAACTGTAACTGAATTAAATTTAAAGCGCGGTAGCCCTACTAAGTTTCCTTTTAACATTAAATACTGTATTTTATGGGCTGCGAACTCAAGATGATTTCTCTTTCCCCAGTCGGCCACCAGACGTAGGCAGGACTCAGCTAACAACTCAACTCCTGTTCTTGTATGAGATTGAATAAGCAGGAGACCGTCGTCTGCATATCCCGTAAGCGAACAGTTAGCCGGTAACGGTATAGACAAAAAGTCATCAAATCCGATATTCCAGAGATACGACCCTAGCACTGAACCCTGTGGGCAGCCCCGAGTCAAAGCCTTCGACACTGCATGATGACCAAGTTGAAGCTTAGTTGTTCCATTTATAAAGTAATTGTATATTAAGGAATATACATTGCTGTAACAACCTCTGTTTTTAAGTTTGAGCAATAAGATTGGCCACCATGCATTATCAAAAGCACCAGAGATATCTAGGAATACACCTATGACGTATTTAAACTCCGACGATTCTACCGATTTTCTCACCGAGATAGCCGCGTCGATTGTTGATTTGCCGATAGTAAAACCGAATTGACGTTCGTGAAAAGTTGGACCGCCCGGAAGAAGCCGAGGTACGATAAGACGCTCTAGAAGTTTACCCAGGGATGGTAGAAGGGTAATGGGTCTATATGATTTCGGATCATCAGGTGGCTTATCACCGCTTTTAGGTATGATTTTAATTAGCCCGCGGCGCCAAATTTGAGGAAAAACCCCTTCAGCAATGCAACGGTTATACACAATTAAAATAGAATCCCCAGCGGACTTTACGGCTTCCTGGATCATCTTATTCGATATTTTGTCTTCCCCAGAGGCCTTATTAACCGGTAACGCCCTAACAATTTTGACAAATTCATCTAAAGTTGGAAGATCGGACGAAGGAGATGTGGGTGGAACTGCAGCCATGAGCCTAACTTCTCGATGATAGTCGGTATCATTTTCAGTAGTGTCGTCCGGAATGAGAGCGTTAAGAAGGGCCTCCGCCGTCTCCTCAACACCAAGAGTGTGAGCATCATTTATTTTGATGTTTGAAATAAATGCTTGATCAGTTGCTCTGTTAGCTTTGAACTCATGATACCATGGCCCCTCTTTGTCTAACCTATCAACTACTTTCCGAAGTAAATTAGTTTTTGATTTTTGGACTGCAGCACGGTAGTGAGACCTAGCAACTCTTAAAGCAATTAAAGCGCTATCATACCTATCTGACGAAGTATCTTGTCCTAGGGATTTTTTAGCTTTATTTAATTTACGACGCGCGCTTCTAAATTTCTTACGTATTCCTATCAGAGAATCATTCCACCAGTCACATCTTTTCACACTGGATATAGATGTTCGTCCCAGTGTTACATCAGCACAGTAATTGAAAGTATCCGTCGTAATTTCAGCGCTTTCTGTTGCCGATAGACGCGGGTGAGTGAAGTCTCCAGCATGTGACGCAAAAAATGAACTAAAAAAGCACCAGTCTGCACGTCTGGTTTTATAACGAAAGCTTTGTGAACGGGGCGCGATATCTTGTGTCAGCTTAGGGTTGTACTCGTACACGATCAAACGGTGATCACTACATGACGCATCAGGATAAACGCATAAAATCCGGATATATATTTCATACAACTTCATAGGAAAACAAGCAAACGGTTCACCTGATGGAAAGTGATACCGCCTCCTATTGACACGACGATGTCCCTGATGTCGTTGCTCATGTAGAGGTAAAAATGTTATACATCTCGTGCCGGTGATTACACTGGCTCTCCAATCCTTCGAACAGAAACACAGCGAACTGCTTCACGGCAGAAATAGAAAGACCGGTGGCACCAACCCAGACGATCTCGCACGTAGATCTACCACCTGTATAAAATACAAATTACTATTCTTATCTATGTAGTTTATATCGTTGCTTAGCATCTGCGACATAAGATTCTACAGCCATACTGCAGGGCTAAGTCAATATGTAATCAGCGAACAAAATGTCGTACTGTGGTATTCCTTTTATTGTTTATTAACAAGAAATATTATAATTAATTCCAATCCTAAAGTCATACATAATCTTGCGATATTTTAGTATAAATCGGGCAACAGGAAACCTCGACGTTTATACCCATAAAGTCCTCTGTATAAAACGTGGCTTAAGCGGTCTCTTTAACGTATCTTATACCAATAAATTATCAACTTGTTTACTGTGAATATGCTAACTTTTCCCTGCAACTTTTTGCGCATCGTATATCCATTCTTATTGGTGAATGAGAACATTTTCTTATTTATATAATTTATGATTTTAAAATATTTGTATAGATAATTTAATTTAGTAATAACCTCATCACAACACATGGCCCGAAACGACGCAAACAAAAAAGACATTCCGGATCATTTCGGATCATTAAGGTAACATTGGTCCGAAACCACCAAAAAAAAACCTTCGTGGTGCATTTTGCCGATTAAAGTAGACATCAGAAAATAAGTATTGTGTTTTGCTTACGGAACTTTGGTAACACAATCCTTTTATCCTGAGGACAAATTACATCAATTAAGTTTACAAATTGTAACTTTCCATTGTCATTCCAGTGTATTTAATTCCCAATCCATTCGTTTAATAATAAATCTGCTTGGATTAAGCTCGTATATTACGGTGACTGCTTTTAAACTCGGAGCAAATGCGCTTTTATAAAGCTATACACTCAGAAAGTAGGACTAACTATACCAGTCATTTAAATTATTATTTAATGCCCATGATTTTAACATTTTTGGTTCGCCATAAATATCATCCCCAATTTCACTGTTCACATGTTTTATTATCGCGACAAACCAAAAGTCATAGGAATTTGTTGAGCGGTTTTGGCGAAAGAAACCGACTAAATACATATTTTAAAGTATGAAATACGATTACTGTGGCTATGATTGCTTTGCATTCGCCAAGCACTCCATTCAGTTGCACATGATATTTTATTATAAGTATCTCTAAAGCTTCATGGAGCTTACAAATGAATATCATAAAGTCTAAGATCTTTTCTCACTTTCACATCTCTCTTTATTAACGTTTGATTACTTTTATATCACTAAAGTGGCAAACAAGCATGCGGCCAGCCTTAGCAATTTTATATCACTAAAGTGGCAAACAAGCATGCGGCCAGCCTTAGCAATTTTAAGATCACGCACGCGTTTTCGACCTATTTACACGATCATTTTAAAAGTTTTTAAGGAACTATGAGGTTCTTGCAAACCAATTCATTTCACAGTCTGAGTATTTTTGGGAGAAAACTGTTTGTTTGAGATATGATGCAGGGGCATCGACTAAACTTATATTGTTGGCAATTCTTTAAATTTTTCCAGGGATTGGAATTCTGCCGTCGAATATGTTTTCTGAATAAATAACTACTCTTCTAATCTTGAGTAAATAAATAACTTCGAGGCAAGCCTTCCACATCTTTACGGTGCGTTTATACGGGCAACTAAAATTGACATAACTCCTAGTAATTTTGACGTCCCACTCGACACTCATTGCAAAAATTGCTTACGATTGCCCTATTAATAGCTCCACAATGACCCACCACAGCTGCTGGGCAAAAAAAGTGTCCAACTAAACATACCATATAATCATACGATCATATGAAATTGCGACCTAATTCTTTCTTACAACCTCAACAATAATATACTAGCAAGATGCATAAGGTACTAAAAACATCGCACATTTATTGCGGTACTCTATCTGTTTGAAATGCTTAGTTCGAGAAGTAAAATATTAATTTCGATACAACTTTCACAATAGTAATTAGTGTTTTTACAATTCCTTAAGCGATGTCTAACGAAACAAATCCACGCCAATAAGAGATTAAAAAGGCATTAAGTTTGTAAAAAGAAAATCAATTAGGAAGGTAAAATGACACCTCTAGTCAGTTGTAAATTAATTTGTTAGTTGAATTCAATAAATAATGGGATTTTTTCCTTAACTTTTCCAATATCATATAAACTATCAACCCGACAGAAGGGTCTATTGTCGATATTAATTTTAGTGAAGCTGGTGCAGGTTAGAAGTTATATATAATCTTCCTAAAAATCTTTAAACTTTATCCGGAACCTGTTCACTCATCCAATGCAGTGTTTAACAAAGACCAATACAATTGCTTTAAACTTAAGTGACTACTCAAACAGATTGGGCAAACAATCTGTCGGATTCCTAAGTGAAATGGCATTTCTCCAATACTGTCAAGTTTAGTTTTCCTTACTTGGAGTGCGTTAGTGTTTAAACATGCTCGTAGTTATGCAGTTTACGTTTTAGTTCTTCTTCAACGGACTAAGCCAGTATTAATATCGTTTGAGGAAAGCTTTAAAGAGTGATACCAGCTATATGGGTATTAATTCGGTAGATTTTAGTTCACTTCAATTTAATTTTTATAGTGCTTCAAGGGGTCCACGTGATGACTTTATCAAAATGGTTTTAGATATATGGTAATTCAACATGGTAGCTGTGTCTGTTATTGTACAAGATATGATCAAACTTAGTTTGAATAACGTTAAATAAGCGGCGAAGTCTTCATAAAGAATTTTAATTAAGTTATCTTAAAGCTAAAAAAGCTCTAAAAGTGTATAATTACAACGTAACGTTCATTAGGAGCAACAAAAGTTCAGACTCAACCAATATTAGCAAAGGAAGGAGTAAGAAGTTCAAATATACCTTTTTAATAATTTCATTATTCGCATTAAAAGGAACAAGATTGCTTTAATTACTTACTGAGCATTCTTTCACTCTGTTTTGGTAGTTAATTAAAAAAGCGAGCTATCAATATTAACCCTACATTGACTTAAAGAAACTGATTTAATAATATAAAGTAACATAAATAGTGAAACGAATTTAGTACTGGTAGTTTTCAAGTTAGTTTTTTTATTGTAGGTTTCGTACTCATAGTAAACACGTACACGTTTTTAAAATAAGAAAAGTATTGCAACGAATAAATCTAAATACTCATACCCAATTTCTTTTAATAACTGAGAAAATTTGTTTAAAACTAAAACCCGACTACTGAAAACTGCGCTCTAATATTTATGAAATAAGAAAATATTCTCATCTGAAATTGGTAAGTAAACTATTCAATTTAGCCGTGGTCATTTGCCACCTACAGTGTAAGGCAAACTTAATTGTATTATTTTGTTAGGTTTGGTATAGGCATATGAAAACGGCTAAATTGAATAGTTTACATTACAATTTCAGATGATAATATTTTCTAGTTTCATGTATTTTAGAGCGCGGTTTCAGTTGTCGGGTTTTAGTTTTTAATTTTTATTTTTTTCACTATTTTGGAGAAATCTGTAGCGAAAAGGCTAGGCGTGCTTTTAGAATTTTTTAACAATTATCGGTCGCATAATCTGTGAGCAATCGTAAGCAAATCCGTGAGTAAAAGCTAGCAATGTGTATATATTTCAAATGTGCTCTTTAAACCCTTTAATTTGATATCAAACACGAACACATTACATGAAAAAAAAATGTGTTTATGACTTTATGTCCTATAGAGGGCGCCCTACTAAATTTAAGTAGACGTCAATTAGCCTGTAACCAGCGGACGATCATTTTACATCAATAGATTTTACATCAATTTGTGATAAATAGTTTAAAAGTTATGAGTGAGCCGATGAACATTCAAACGTACATACCTACATACCGGTCAAACATCCTCGTTTTTGCTTCGCCGTAGTCGGCAAAAAATTTAATGTCAAGACCTCCTAAACTTTCTCCTATTTTCCGGATTTAGGAGAAAAACAATATTTATATGGCAAACTCCTGGTATGCTTAGTATTAGTAATGATTATTGAAAAAAATTCTAACAAAATTAATCTGTTCAATTTAAATAGCTACAGTACTAGTATAGAAAGGGGTGGCGAACGGTTCGGGGGCAGGGGATATGGCTCGGGGGTATCCGGAACTACTGGCCCAGTTCCAATGCAACTCGACTGTTGGGTATTATCAGCATTTGTAGGCTCAGACGTAGGTACAAACTACAAATCAAAGTTTCATAACTTTCCCCGCACTATACGGTGAAGTTGCTGAATTCGATTTCGATTCTGCTTAGCTTAATTGAATATATAAAAATGCTGTTTGAACTTCTAGTTGATAGCTTCCATATTTCCTCCTATTTCTACAATTAAACTCGCGGGTCCCAAAACAGTCAGCAAAGTGTTCGAGTACAGCCTTTGCTTCATTGCATAGCTGTATGATTCGTTGATCCTGGGATCAAAGGACGCCACTGTTGATGATTCGAAAATATAATTATTTTCCTGGCTTAGCCTAGTGTGTTGTCAAAGTGAAAAATTAAACTTTCTTGTCTAATAAAAGAACTAACACGAAGAAGTCACATCAGACTCAAACAAAAATAAAATCAAGTATGCCTTCAATCTGCTAATGAGCTCATTTCTACTTTCTCTAACTCTAGATCTGTTCGTAAGATGTGATGCTATTCTATAGGTACCCTGATTACTATAAAACTAAAAGTGATTTGTAGAAAATCATATGCGTAGGATCGAATTCAAATTTTAAAGCAAATTTACACACCTGATAACTTCAATTTTGGTTATTCTCATTAAAGCTAAAACATAGATACTAACAACATATTAAAATATTTAGCTAAAACATTTTAAAGGTGCTTTAATTTAACAAAACTTCTAATTAGGTGTGAAGGGATTTTTAGAGCTTTTGTTGATACTGACACCGGTGAGGCCAATAAATAAAATGAATTTAAAATACAATTCTATTAACCGAGTGAGCCAACTCGTTCTCGACTCGATTTTATATGTTTCATTGGTATCACCCCCAGAACATTCATCCGAAAGCTTTATAAATTCGCCCTAAAAACAATAGCTACAGGGTTTATTTTACAACGGTCCCTCATTTTTATTTATGTATGACTCGTACCAGTTGATTAAATGAAATCGGAATCAAAGTGAATTAAATTTTCTTATAGCCTATTTGCTCATTAACTGCGTAAAATAAAGGGGTTTAAAAGGGAAATGCGGAAATGGTTATAAAAGCCCGGCAATTATTTAAAATATCTATGCTTTTCGACTTTATGCAACATCCAGTGAGTTAAAAGATTTATTCAGTTCATTACCAAAACTCCGAACATCGATACATCCATTAAAAAGTTAACAATTAGAGCAAGGTTGTTAAGTTAGTGTAGTTCATTGCTAGGCAATACGTATTCACTAATAGTGTTCTCGAGTTGGGGAAGAAAGTTGTGTCTGCCGCAGTTCCAACTCCTCAATACTTTGACAGTTGCACCTGATCTCACCTTCCAGAACTTATTCAACTGCGCCAAACGACATTTTCATCGATAACTTCGCATTGATTATATGATATTACCGACGAGTAAACGAGCTTAGTACCAGAGTTGTGATTATTAAACACTGTTATATATCAATCTAAACTGTTACCATATTAATTATCTTTTGCCTGCAGGTGTCCATGGGGGTCATATCACTAACCATTAGGTGAGCCGCTTGCCCGTTTGCCCTCTTTTGAAATTAAAAAAAAACTAGCATATTAATTAACTTTAAAAAATTTACACAAAATTTTGAATCGACGACAGAGTAACTAAGCAAAGGCAACAGTGTCATCGAGTGATCAATAATTAACCAAACATGTCTCACACGTATCCTGTCCACGTGAACCAGGAAATTTTCCTCTCGCCTTTAACGTCCGTAGAAACAAATGGAACTGCAGTATAGTACAAACCTTTGGGACACTTGAGCGTTAAATTTATTACTTTCAGGGTAAATAAACCAGTTTTACGTCGGCATCTGACCCGAGAGTGACACCCTTAAACCCGCTAACTTAAATCACTCCCGCCTCTAACTTTGATAAACTCGCGTCTCCGCTGATAACGCGATATTTTAAATACAGTACTGCGGTAACTGCACATTTTTATACTAAAATATGTTCAACTTGCCGATGAAAATTATATTCCCAGTGAAGTTTTAACAGTGCGTTAGTAAAAAATCTTCAGGAGAGCCAAAGAAAACGTAAAAAATTATAGATGCGCTTGGGATGTACATTTAAAAAGTAACTATTTCTTCATGTTTAAAGATAATCTTTTAATTTTTTTAAAACCAAATGGAGCTATCATTGAACACAGATTTGCAGCTCTTGTAAAGAATAGCACTAATGATAGTCCAATACCGCATAAACGAATCATATGTACCACTAATCGACGCTCAATACAGAAGTGTACTTATGAATTGAGTTTGATAGAGATGAAGCGTTTTTAAGTTACTATAATGCGGCCGAGGAAACGTCACACCAACGTGATGGATAGCCTGTGTAGGTGACACAAGGAAAATAATAATTTTATTTGCATTTAGTCAATGTTGCTCAGGCGACTTGCTATGGAGGCCTACTTAAACTTTACTTAAAGGGTAAAACATTTCGTCATTCATACTGTAATTCTGAAAGATTTAAAAAAATCGCGAAACTATACTGGATGATACCGCGTAAGAAAAAACAGGAGAATTATATATAAATATATATATACAACTCAAAACAAAATAAGGGCCACGAGGTATTTTTCATTTTGGTGTAAATTATTAAACATTTACATATTGAAAGTAGTAAAATATTGAGTATACAAACTCTTTGATACCTAAACTTTTTAATATTGTAGTATTCATCTAATGCTGGCAACAATTTTAAATAAAATTTGATTTAAAATTATTTTTGAAAATTTTTATTCCATTTTCTTTGTCGTTTTCCTTTCCTTAGCTTCTTGGTTTATTAGAAATTATCAGAGTTCATTGATATCTCGAGTCAGAAACATCTTTTGCAATATGCTACAAGCACGCAGGCGTCATATGGACTCGCTGACAGCAACCAGAGCCGTTACAATGATTGAAGAAGGTCATTCGCAGCGATCTGTGGGTTTGCAAGTGGGATTTTCTCGAAGAGCTATTCAAAATCCTTGGAATCGTTTCCAAGAGACCGGCAGTGTTAGAAGAAGACCTGGTTCAGGCAGAGTTCGCATTACAACAGCTCAAGAGGATCGTTACATTCGAATAAGTGCGCGCCGAGATCGCACAACGACGGCCCGCAAGCTGCAAAATCGTTTACGGCTCACAACGGGTACTCGTGTCAGTGACCAAACTATTCGTTATCGATTGCATGAAGACCAGCAGGCATCAAGAAGGCGAGTTGTCCGTGTTCCATTAACCAGAAATCATCGTGCAAATCGTTTAAGATTTATCCGTCAACATTTGGACTGGGACATAAACCAATGGGGCATGGTGCTCTTCACAGACGAATGCAAAGTTCAATTTTAAACGACGATCGGCGTATTAGAGTATGGAGAAGACGCGGCGAGAGATTTTCAGAAGCCTGCAGCCATGAAGTCGATCGTTTTGGTGGTCCAAATGTAATGATTTGGGGCGGGATAAGCTTACACGGCAAAACTGAGCTCACTATTTTAAATGAGGGTACTGTTACTGCTCAGCGGTATATTGAGGAAGTTGTCAGACCACATGTGATTCCATTTGCCCAGCGAGCGGGTCCTGGATTCATCTTGATGCCAGACAATGCTATCGCACACACGGCTCAAGCGACTCGGTTTGTACTGGAAGCGTCTCAAATTCAAGTCTTTCCATGGCCGGCGAACAGTCCGGACTTAAATCCAATAGAGCACATATGGGATCAGTTGAAACGAAGAGTTAGAGACGGTGATCAGGAAATCCACAACCAACAGCAACTCATCAACGCTGTTAAAAGGGCCTGGGAAGAGATTCCAATGGAAAATGTCAGGCATTTGATTGAGAGCATGCACTCCAGGCTTCAGGAGTGCGTAGCGAAACGAGGAGGGCATACTCGTTACTAAAAGATGAGCATGGAGTATTTTCTTTTGTTTTCAGTAACTTCACAGTGTTTTTAATTTTAACCTTAAATGTGATTTTTTCTTTCAAACGCAAATAAACTTTTTAATCATTATCATTGGAATAAGTTTATTGGTCTACACGGTAAAAACAACATTAGTTTTCGTTATGGAGATAAAAAAATTGGTTTTATGATTTTAATGGTACAGACAAAATACCTCGTGGCCCTTATTTTGTTTTGAGTAGTATATATATTATAATAATAACCCGTCAATAATGGTGAAAATGAAATCTCAGGTGGATCACATTCAAGATTGCCTACAAAATTCGTTCTAGCCTTGAAATTCTCTTTCACTATGTTTCGAATCCCATCGGTGGCGGAACTTTGTGTTATTTGCAAGACGCATTATTTCGCTTACCGGTCTTGGATGTTGTATTCTTATCTATGTAGTTTATACCATATCGTTGCTTGGTGCCTACGACGCAAGATGATCTTAGTATAAAGTAGGGCTGAGTCAATGTGTGTGTCGTGATGTGGTTATTATTATTTATAATGATTATGTGTTCTGATCCATTTCCACCCTATTAGATTTCACTTTTTCAATAAAAGCCTGTAAGGTAAAATTGTGTTCCGAAATCCACTAGGCAACAATTGATTTACGTTGCACAACATGTCGCGCGCTTGGTACAGCGTCGTATCTATCAGGTAAAAATTGACGCTCAACCTGTATGACAACATGGTGCTAGTCATGTTGCTCATAAGTTTTTCCGAAGTGGATTTATTTTTAAACTAATATTTTAAAGAATAAAGTATATCAATATTTGTTAATTTCTAAGTTATCTTCTACACATCCAATTTTAAATACATATATTCAGAGTTTCACACTTCAGTAAATAGACAAATCCGAATTTTACACGGGCGAAGCGAGCAAAAGTTACTTGGAAAATTTTCAAAACACTGGTTCCTAATTTTAGTTTAATTTGAATCCGACCTTAAATCGGAATTTACTCGTAAATTCCAAGCGCTTCAAATTTATTTAACGGCGGTTCTAGTGTAAACTGAAAATGCATTTCATTCGATGTAAAGCCTGCGTAAATGGATCAGAGGTCCATCAGGGTTACAGTGAAATCCCACGCATTGTCGACTAGTTGAACTGCTCTCGCTTTGCTTGAGTGAGGATATTATTTATAAAATGCAATAAAAATAGCCCAAATTGTTCATTTTAATGAGGACTTTGAAAGTTAAACGTTGCTTCGTAATTTTTAGTGACTATAATTGGGTTGGTTTCATTTAGCCTGCCGCATTATCGGGGTAGTCGTTCGAACGATTATCACAACCGAATCACCGAATCAATCAATCAATACGCCGAATTCACGATCATTCAATTTTTAAAAATTAAATTTTTTCGGTAACTCGTTCGGTGAGATGTATTTTAATACATCGTGAATTCGGCAAATAGTGATTCGGTGAATCGAATATCGGTGACTTATGGTAGAATCCATTCGAAGTAAAGCATTGCGAGATTTAATTAGTATTTTATTAATTATGCAAGCCGTAATAAATATGAAGTGATTCCCGAAAATTTATTTGTCTACTATCTGTAAATAATTTGTATAAATACTACAGAAGTCTCAAAAGATTGGTTGAGGCAAACGCAAAGCTTATTTTTAACAAACGAATAAAACAAAAATAAATAATAAAATGTAATTGTAAAACTTCAAGTAATTGTATTTATTTCATTGTATTATTTTCCCTCGTGGTTTAAATCTGACGCTCTTTTCCAATCCTATATCTCTTTAAACCGTGTTATAACTTTTAGACATTGCTGTATACAAATCGTTCTTTTATCCCTGTTTTACTTCATCTTATACAAGAGCATGAGTGAGAGAGCGGTAAAAAGTTTCTATTACGACATATCCCAGGTTTAACGTAATACACTGTTGCTTCAAAAATGGATTATTAGGTGCATTCTCCACACAATTCAATTTACTACCGAGTCTCATGGGTATCGTAGGTTATATGTTACCTAGCTCCCTAAGCAATTTCATTTTCGCTTGATACGTCCCTACCACATTGGGTTGTGTTTTTGCTTTCAATTCGAAAAAAAAAGTGTTGTAATAAAATGTGATTTAAGTTTCAAATTGAATTTAGGTGACAGAGTTATGAAAAATTTTGCTGTTTTATGCCTACATTTGGAACAGCCTGAGGAGAACGTATTCATTCCTAAGTGACTCTATACAATTTTTTGGATACAAAGAATTAAAATTGTATTTTCTTAGCTCTGGCTTCCTTTCGATATGAGTTCAATAAAAATAAGGGTTTTGAAGAATGTAAGAGGTGTCATCTTTTTATACAATCTGATTGTCATGACAATGTCCTAGCATCTTATTTAGGCTTTAAAACTATTTTTACTATCTTTTTACATAGTGTGCGGTGTGAAGATCTATTTTTTTCCTGTATTAAAAGAATTTGAATTCGAAGGGTTGTGGATTTTTAACAAGAAATTGGATGCGTGGATTTTTCTTATCAAATCAAAAACAAATATATACTCTTTCGTATTTTATATTATTACCGAACTTTTATAGGCAATGGAAATATAATTTTTTTCATCCAGTTGAATGTTTTTTCAGCGCTGCATAAAGCTTTAAATCCAGCTCGTGTTTAGTTTTGCCTATAGCACTCACTGGCGCGTGCTTGCCAGCATTTTTAGTGATCAAAAATTTTGCTACATTTTTACCACTTCAACGTTATATCCCTCTATAATTCTAGAATTAATACTGTCGATTGATTTTAAACTCTTTTTAAAAAGAAATTAAAACAACAGTCAAAATTAAATGGCAAAATAAAACCAAATAATTCGAATCATAAACTACTTTTATTGTTATTTTATGATTTCATGTTCCTGTGACCGTCCATTTGATTCCTGGATCAGGTTCCGTGGTGTCGTCAGACATACCAACATGTTTGTTGTTCATGTGATTTCAATACAAAACTTGGGGATAAATAAGAAAGAAAAGTGAGTTGAGAATAATACATAAGAGTATTTGTTTAATATATGAAAGAGATAACCTTGTGACTTGTATCAAGAAGCCTGGACTGTGAAGCTGGGCTCGGTTTCCCGGTTCTGTAACTTTGGTAGATCTTGTAGGAAGATGATTCATGTGACGAAGATGATAATTTTTATGTTTTAACGTTTTTTTTTTTTTTGGTATTTAAATTTAAGGCCGTCTGCATCGACAACGTCTTATAAAGCCGTTAAATAACATAATTTACACTTACCATACTCTAGTATGAACTTTAATAATTCTGTTCCATTTTATAAGAAGAAGTTTTTACTTTTTCTCTCAAAACCCAATTATAAAACAAATAACCTATTTGTCTTCAGAGTTGCCGGCAGCGTTCGTTTAAAACGGCCAAAAGTACATTAAAAAGTAAAAATATTGTTTAAGGAAACACGGGTACTATCAGTAGGAAAAGAAATGCAAAAGGAAATACCTCTTTGGACTTCTTCCAAAACGCTTTAGCTTGCAGAAACGTGCCATTGTTAGGGTTACGCAGCGAAATGGCTAACCCTTATATGGCCGTCACGTGCTACCGTCATCTGTCACATGTCGAAAAAAAATTCTATAAGTGACTTTTGCTTCTCGAACTCGACTCTTTTTCAGATCCAATTTTCATATAACTTTTTTCGGGCTACAATTATAATAATACGTAGGAATATCGATGGCGGAAAACTCAATTGATATGTAATGTATGAATGTTTGACGACCTCTGTGGCGCAGTGGTGTAAACAGCTAACTGCTACGCTAGAGGTTCTAGGTTCGAATCCTGGCGGGGGCGGAACTTTGTGTTATTTGCAAGATGCATTGTTTCGCTTACCGGTCTTGGGTGTAGTATTCTTATCTATGTAGTTTATACCATATCGTTGCTTAGTGCCTGTGACACAAGATTCTTCAATCTTACTGCAGGGCTGAGACAATGTGTGTGTCGTGATGTGGTTTATTATTATTATTATTGTATTATATAATTTTACGAGTATTATGAGACTCAAGGTTTTTCTGTGTGGTTTTTGTTTTTGGTCGATTTGTAACACCACCAACAAACTATCTCGAAAGGCACTGTTTCTCAGTAAATTTGTATTCAACGCCGACTGTTACAACATTTTTGTAAGACGCTTTTTCTCGCGTCTTCGTCCACTTTGAATTCGTTTATTTATTTTTACAAAATGTAGCTCTTATGTATATAAACTGATAAATTGCATCCTTACTCAGGGTGCAGTTTATCACTTTGCCAGTTTTTATTGAAATCTATTCAGCGCGCGGTTCAACAGTCACGAGGTTCTGACAGAATTTTGCATCAAATATATTTCTAATGAGTGCCTAATGAGTGTCAGAATGAAAAAATCTGTATAACATTTGGTAGAGCTATCTATCTATCTAAACATGCGTTATTATTCAAACTTTAACAAATTATATGAATTCAATTTAAGCTAAATACACTTACACATCAATTCCATTAAGTAGTACTTTCTACTTAGTTTGCCTAGTTTTACACTTGTTGAACTTAAATTGAAACTAAAACCTCAAAACGTTTGGATACTTTGAGCGTGTTGTCGGATGTTTATAAATTTACAGGTTCGTCTGTTTATTCTGAAAAGGTGGTTTACAAGCAGTATCCTCACAGGACCAGTCGAATGGAAATGATTTATTAAAAGCATTGCAGAGTCGCCGTGTTTGGACTAGAAAAATCTCGCTTTTGCCCCAAACCTTTGCTTTCGAATTTCGAAACTAGTTTTTCCAATTCGACGTTAAGATGAAACATGTTTTTTGCCTGCACCAATAGGATTTTGTATTCAATTAATTAATTACTCTTTTATGACTTTTACCTGAAGAAGTAAACAGTACTATTGCAAAATATGTCCAAACCATCATGTTGGAAAGTAAATATACCCTTATAGCGTGGATTTTCATTCGATCGAGAACTGTGTTTAAATAATAAAGGATTTAAAAATTAAATTTGAAGATCTAGCTACTTATACCCTGTTAGTAGAGTGAAAGACGATTAAAATATCTTGCAAAAACTCAACTAAAGTGAAGAAAGTTCAAATTCCAACTTTAATGTACATCACAAAAGACACAATAGAAGAGATATATCGGTTATGCAATGCGTGTGATTGCCCATTCTTCCGATCCGAGTATCTAGCCAATAGAAAGCCGGTTTGTACGAATTGATTCCCAAATTAGGTTTTCGGCTGAGTGAGCAGAATTCTATAGGAAAAAAGCCGAGTTTTTTAACCGGTTTCCTATACCCCAAATCCTTTAGTTAGACCCGGCTTTGTGCAAATGAAATAATCAGGTATTAGTGACAGATATCTGCCCAGACTACACGGTGCGATAAAATGTTTCATTTCAGAAATAAACACCAAAGAACGGAACAAGTATCTAAAAAGATTGATTGCATAACCAAAGGACTCACATTTTTGCAGTCGGTGATTTACATTAACTACCATTAAATTCCACTAATACTATGTAAAAATTTATACAAATTTTTCACCAAAACACAGTTTAATCAAAGAATCCAATCCAATCCAAGAGCATGAATTCTTTATCATTTTATTTCTATTTATCTATTCATGTGTATCAACATTCGATTAGAAACTTTGTGAAATGTGTAATTTTGTATCTTTGCTATTATTATTAAATCTGTTTCTTAGCAAAGAAAGCTTAATTTTTTTGTTTACTTGCCCAATTCCGTTGTTTTTAGACTTGTTGATTTCCGTTGCCTCCTGAACTCACGTCTTAATAGGCGATGTTACTCATTTGTATTATATATTGTTGCATATATATTTTGTAGCCCCATCTCGCTTCATTGTGAATTAATTCTTAAATATAGTGTATCCTCGTTATTGGCTGTATGACGAAACGCTCTTTGCCGCTTGTTGTTTTAGAAGCGTTTACGTCAATCTCTGGCGTCTGGCGGAGGCAACGAAAGCCGGCTGCGCAGCAGTGTTGGCCCTTTTCGGCGTCTTACCTTAGCCGTGCGTGACCCACTTGTCGTTTCCCGACCACCCTAAGCCTGCTGCCACCATTCTTAATTTTGTTTACTGCATTTACCTGGTCGCGGTTCGTTCTAGGCCGCGTGCCCATTATTCGGCACTTTTCCTGCTTTTTCGAGATCCTTCAGCAAGAAGCTACTTGGAGCACGTGCTGACACACCCCATTCGGCCGACACCACCTCCAAAAGGAGGTCCTTGGTGAGGGTTCAGCTTCGGGTGATAGCATCGCAGACAGGGCCTTCAACTTCTACTCGCAACCCAGCACACTTACTTCGGGCGTGGCTCAACGTGTCTCC
Organism: Choreutis nemorana; assembly: GCA_949316135.1. NCBI lineage: Eukaryota > Metazoa > Arthropoda > Insecta > Lepidoptera > Choreutidae > Choreutis > Choreutis nemorana. The sequence continues at coordinate 2,806,477 of OX438603.1, read as the reverse complement.
GACCAGATCTCCGACAACGTGCTCATGCTTCCATCCTGCTCTCTTCAGTTTATCGGTTCCCTTGACCAATATCAAGGGTGACGCCCATTCATCTCTTGATTTTAATAATTTAAATTCCTCAAATACCAGTCCACCTTGGAAACCCACCCCCTCTCGTGTACTAGCTGGCACCTAGTTTATTGTGTACTGACTAACACTTATTTAAGATATATTTTTGTTTAAATTAAAAAAAAGGGGCAGCAATGATAAAGTCTGGAAACCCACAAAGATTTTTTTTAAGTGACAGTATACTTTATTTTCTTTAGTAATTCAGTCCAATGTCGTTTTTGGTAGTATGAAGATGGTAAAAAACCCAAATAATCCCAAGAAAAGTTTACCGTTTTTAGGAAACTTGTTTGACATTGACAGACTGTATCGTGTCGTCTATTTATCTGAAGGAAGCGAACATCCACTGTAATACACGTCACTTTTGTAAGAGGAAGTGACTTTTTATGGGGTATCGGGTATCAAGCACGCACTTTACGTAAGATATCACGCTGTCTTCTAACTTTTTAGGATTAATTTGGTCATAAATTCACTTTGCTCCCCTATTGAACTGGCAGTAGAAAAAAACTTTGAATGCCTTAAGCTGCACCTTTCGTTTTTATTCCACCTCATGAGCAAACAAAACACCAACCAAAATGGCCCACTGACTCGACGATGCTTTAATTGTCTTAGAACGCCAATAGCACCTTTAACGCGATGCCCCTGTAATGGTAAAAGTGCTGGTAATTTCATTGGCTCTCCAGTCCCTAATTAAACCTAGTTTAACTGGCTAGTTAATCCTAGTTAAACTGGCTTTAAACTTTCGTATCTTAAAAGTCGAAAGAATGATTCTCTGTAACATGATGGTCAATATTTTTGTGCGAAAAGTCTGTGATCCATCACCAGATGGTTTAAATAATCCATCTTAGGATCCGAAACCTTATGTAGCTGCAAGTTTTTAGACTTGTGACTTAATCTACCACTTGAGGAAACATTGACGTGAGTGGTGTGTATTTCTTTAAATATTTACCTGTCTAGATAGAGTGTCAAGCGATAATCGCAACCCAGAAGACAGTTTTTTGAAGGCTTGTGTGCGTAATACCCACACATGGAGACGTAGCGTCTTCTGTCTTGTGTATTTCCCATTATGAAAATATAATTGTAAAAATGTATTAAGTTTTTATACCAACTAATAAATTTAATAGGAAATATTCAAAAGCTGGTATCAATCAGCACGCTCGCAAGACAGAAGACGCCACGTCTTCTTGTGTGGTTATGACGCACACAAGCCTTCCAAAAATGAGCTGTTTTCTAGGTTTCGATTATTGCTTGACACTCTATCTAGACAGGTTAATAATCCAAGGTGTATTTTTATTAGATTTCTTTTTTTTGCTTTTAACAGATAGCCAAAACTACATCAAAATTTTAAGTTTAGCTGATTGTTTTAAAGTATGTACGTTTGCTAAAGGTTTTATGAAATTCAATCCATGAACGGGAAAAATAGGGAATGGAGTTCATATGGAAATTCCTTAAGCAAACCGGAGACGGGTCGTCGAGTTATTTAATAAAAATATCAAATACTTTTAAAAACTTTCAGTTACTTTAACGTTGTCGCTTGGACAGGAAGACTTAACTCGTGATCTAGTAGTTGGTTATCCCTTTAATATAAGCACATACTTTCGAAGCCGAACGCAAAATTTTTATTATCATTTATTATTTCATTATCATTCATCATAAATTATCAGAAACTACCCAACGAAACCCATCCTGAAAAAAAGCCATATTAGCACATTCTAGTACTAAGTAACTCAACATTGAAAATATAGCTATATTCGTAGTCAAGTCTTACTCGTAACTTCCGAACAATTGATTCATCGTCGAAACTACTTCACATTTCTCTTATTATGCATCTTATTTCTAAGTGACAGTAAGGTTGAATTTCCCATGGCACGCTTTAAGGTCATCACGTGAAACATTTTGCATCTCGTAAAATGACAAAAGATGTCAGAGTGAATAATTTGAAACGTTCCGTGTCGTAAAGCTGGAAGAAAGGTGTTTATAAGGAAAGTAATTTGGTTCTCATTACTAGAATCGTGTTTACTTTAAGATATTTTAGTATTTATAAACAAAAAATAGTTTTTTTATCTGTCTGTCACTGTTTTTATGGATATTTAGCATGTTTACTGAATGCCAGCACCAAAACAGTACGTCTACTAATGTTCGTAGACTATTCTCGTGTCGATTTGATATGAAAATAAATGTTTAGTTCGGATATTTCTGATATCCATAGTAACTAGTATTAGGTTAGTTCCATTGTTAAAGTTAAAAAATATGTTATAACCAATATCTTCCCCTTTTTATACAGTTAGGTTAGTTTTTTACATATAAAAATCAAAACCTTATATAATAAGACAGTTACAGAATGGAATATTTATCCTTGTTTAACATTTTGTACTATTTGAAGAATAAAATTACTTGATACAGTTTATAGTATTTTACTTCGTTTTTTCCTTTGAAAGGAGTCGTTTCTCATGGCTCTATAATATTATTATGTGTCGGCAGTTCATGATGGGTGTAAATGACAACATTTATTATGGGCGAGGATGAAAGTGGTTTTCTTCAATGTATACCTTTCTATATAAATAAGAGAGTTTGTTTAAAACTATTAGTCAGGCGACACAGGTAATAGCGTCTTCGTCGTTTTATTTATAAGCGAACATTTGACAAATAGACACCTTGACAAGTTAGTATTTAACTAGTTCGACGGGACGCGGTTGTACAACAAAATGCTATTAGTTAAATAACGTTTTCTTTTCTTCCCTAAAAACTCCAAGGTGGTACTCGCGGTAAACAGCATGGAAATAAATCCAAAAACTTTTGACTGTTTTCAAACTCCGTTTAGGTAATTCTTTCATGTACTCGTAAATCCAGCCTTACAATTTTAGATTACAAATGTAATTTAGTCCCCACCCTTATATCTTTCAATTTTAATACCAGCAACAGGAAAAGTAAAACCATTCATGTGAAAAACTTGCGCTCTACAATTTCCATTTGGAAAATGTTCTTGTCTTCCGTAGAACAGAGAAGAAAAGATTGCATTTTCTATGCAAAAAAAAAATGTTTTTTAACAGATGCTCTTTTTTTAACCCACGATATTAACTATGTAACGCACTTTTTCTTGTTTAGCTCATTCGATGTAGCTTATGTTCAAAACTACGGATTCAATCAAAATAAATAAAAAATTAACATTATAGACTTAGAGTCGAGATAAAAATGTTGGAACCCCTTCAGATTCATTCATTCAAATTTCTAGACTAGACTAAGTATATAAGGACATTTTTCTAGTAATTTTTTCCAAAGTATCCATCCTAAAAGCAGTTTGCAATACCAAATTATCTAAACAAGATAAGAGATCGAACAGAATGGAAGAGATTTATAGGGAGCAAAATAAATTCTAGGGAAAAGGTCTGGAAGTTTCAATTTAAGGCGATTGTGAAGCGAACAAGTCGGGAACTCTTGAACAGCTGAGTGATAGGACAAATTGCGCCATTTCCAACGTTCCAAACTAGTTACAGGTGCACTGGACTCTGCCAGGTTTAAACGGGGCTTCAAAGTTGAGTGTGTTTTCCAATGGACTCTAAAACCTATTGCTATTTACTCCTAAACATGTTAGTTAGTTTGCACTAGAAGTAGGTACAGTTATTCGGCTAAGGTTGTATTATTTTTTTCAAGCATGTACATGTACATTATCTCAGTGTGTGTAACCTCGAGGTTACTCAGTTAAGAACTTACACAAGAACTTACTTGAGATTGAAAATATGTATATAAATACAAAATGCAATCAATACACACACATGCACATTCCAAATCAGAAAAGTTTAGTTTAAATGTAATTAAACATACTGTTTGTTCCGGATGTCCTTTTGCTGACTAACATACCGGCAACACAATAAACCATAAACAAATAAAAATGGATAACCAAAAATATGAAGTTTAATCCGCTTACTTGTTTGAAGAATAAAATGTTTGGTATTTCTAAAGAAAACAAAAGTTATTCCTTTAGATGATCTTCGACGAAGATTTTCATTTATCGCATTTGTAGTCTGTAATACTAAAAGTATTATTTATCGTACATAGGTTCCGTACAGCCGGAAAATATCACAAAGATACTAAATATGTGCAGGTTCCTTTACGTATGTTATTTTTCATAAACTTTTATTTGACAGCCCTGGACTGCTCTGCACTACACATCCATACATTGTAAAGTGATTTACAAACTTCTGTAAGCTAACAAGCAATGTCGATCGCTGCACTACACTCACAACCATTCACACGTTTAACTATGCCCTTACATATACAAGTAGTGCATAGAATTAACTGTCAGAACTAAAGCTTACAGAATATACAGGTGGTAGATGTACGAGATCGCCTGGGTCGGTACCACCCACGTTTCTATTTTTCCTGTGAAGTAGATCGCTAAGTTTAGGTTCGAACGTTTGGAGAACCAGTGTCATTACCGGCACGAGAGGTATGAGTTATTGAAATAATTTATTTGTATGTCTTTTTATGAAGAAGTAAAGTAATTTTAAAGACACTTGTTCCCGTTACGATTTTTTTCATCCTATGAATGGCATATTTCTTTACCCGTAACTTTATAGCTGTATTCCTCTATACTCTGTCCACATCTCAATGAATATCAATTAAGTACACCACCTGAAATCAGAAGTGGTATTAAAAACTGAGTACCAACTCAACAAATATGTCATGTATTTACTTTGTATGGTTTAATTTATCAATGATCAAAACACGATTAAGATTTGGAAAATCATTTTAAATGCTAGAATGTTAGCTCTAATTATTCAGTTCATTTCATTCATTTTTCATTCAGTCCATTCTCACCATAAAAATATATAAGGATTGTAATTTTTTTTTTAATTTAGGTATTTATAATTTATGTATGTGTAGTATGCATTTTAACCGCTAAGCCAACTGCTGTTTATATCAAATAAATAACAGTTAACTAATAACCTACTCTTCGCGGGAAAATCTGTTTATATCGCTTTCGGGGATTCTGTTTCGTACCATAATTTAAAACTTATTTACAGCTGGTATAGACCGATAAGAAACCTATTTAACATAATAGTGGTAGCAAGTTTGCACATGGCTTGATGCTAAGCAACTTCCGCGATGCTTGAAACAATAAGTAAGTCACAATCGCGTTGCCAACATCACAACCGCCAATGACGATATGTGTGAATCCCATGAGTTTAACCTTCGATTACCGCTAGTGAATAACGTTACAAATTAATGTCAATCATTGTCTAACGAGTCTAATGGATTGACGAGGACTTAAGAATGCTCATACAAATTCACTGTAGTTATCTATGTTACCTGTGTGCCTACCATGAGTTTTCCTTCGATCATCGCTTGCGACTGCAGTTACAAATGTTTATGAATATTTGTAAAGCGCCCCTAACGGATAGTTTAGGAATTAAGATTGCTCATACAAAATCAGTAATAAACAAGTAATTTATGTTACCTGACGTGTAGAAAAACTATACAAACTAATTGTAGACACACTGATAAACAGACTACCTTGCCAAACAACAGTAAAATGTTATCAGGACCCAGGCTTTTACAAAAACATACAAATATGGTAAACAACTACATATATATAACACAATTCATACAAAATTAAAACAACAAATTAATAATTCCTCTGCCCCCACTGTATATATATTTTATCATATCTTAAGGTAAGTGAATTTAATTTTTATGTAGATTCCTGTGTTTAACGTCTTAGAAATGATTCGGAACTATTATATTATCTCCGTTGGTAATGCGTAAGAGGGATGGAGCTCCAAGGTAGGTACTCTGTCTCACTCCCTCATAGGTAGTTCTACTAAATTATTTCAGCTTTAGTCGTCAGCATCACAAAGCAGCCTCTGAGTAGACTTGATAACGCCTTACCTACTTCTTAGTCGGAAGGTGCCAGGAGGGTAATACAAAGTTTTAGATTACATTGGGTACATCAATCTACCATAATATGAGCTTTTTTCGTCAACGAGCGTATGATGCTACTTTTTTGAAAAAAGAAACTACGGAGGTTTCTTGCCGGCTTCTTCCCCGTAGATAGCATTCCGAACCGGTGGTAGATAAAAAAAAATTACGATTTGAAAAACTTACTTTAAATCAATTTAAATAAAAACATTTTGAATTTGAAAACTTGTGATCACCCTGTAAGTTAGAATTATTGCCTTATTAAAACGGTACAGGAATCCTTGTTCGCTAGACTGACTAATAAACACATTGAGACTTACCTCGCAAAAAATAATATGCGTGCGAGTAAGAATGTGAAAGTGTGTAAAAAGTGTGCGAAGTAGACGATATTAAGAGAATAGTAAAACAGTGTTTGCTGAGAAACAATGAGTAGCGAAACTCTAGATAAATGATGTATCTCACGTTCAGGCGATATGACGTGGCAGATGCCAGGCTTTTACCCTTTATCCCTTTTAAGGCGAATTGTTAGGTGCTAACGAAAAACATATGTCTGCATACATTCAACTGTCATAATTATGCAAGTTCATATACATAGTACTATCATTGTAAACTTGTGAGTTTTAACCTTGAAGTATTGTTTACTATTTCATTTATTGAACGTAATTATTTTATAAACGTAAAGGACGCTTTCTTTACATTATTGGGATGCGATAACGCCACAGAAAAACACATACAAATTTTTGCATTGATTATTTTATTAAATAACATTTTAATGGAAACACGATTAAAATGTTTTGAATAAGTATGATTTTGATTTACCTGTCGAGATAGAGTGTCAAGCAACAACCCTAAACTAGGCGACATTTCATTTTTTATAGGCTTGCTTGCCTATTTTTTTAAAGCATGCCGAGTGATACTAGCTTTTGAATATTTTCCTGCATGCAAAATAAATAAATAAAATTAAAAGACATATGTTTCCAATATTGTGTTTAATATTACCTTCTTAAAATATATTTGTAATAAACAAAATCAGGGTGATAACATTAAATAATCAAAATTTCGGTTTAATATCCAAACTGATGAGTAGGGTAATTTTAATTTTAAGGGAAGACAACACAGTAAACGTGCACCTTAACAGTTTTCCATAATTGTATAAATTTTTACAATTATGGAAAACTAAGAAAATGCTTGTTTAAGTTTGATAAATTTTATCTATATAAAGGATGCCTCAAGGTCAAACTGAGGTCAAGATCAAACGCCTTTCAGCGTACTCGTCAAATTAACGTTAAATTTTCCTTTTCGTTCTATGGAATTCTTGGCTATTTTGTTTTCTTGGTCTGAATGTAAAGTGGCAGCAAATTAGTAAAAATTAAAGGTTAATTTGTTATACCTAAGTAGCAATAGTGTGATTATTTACATTTTGGTACAAGTAGAAAGTAAGAAGAGGTTTAGGTGAAAGGGTCCCGTTAGCAGTCCTTGGCTACGAAACCCTAAAAATTACTTCCGATATTTAATTACACCGTCAAAAAGCAGAAACTCTCGTTACTGTTAAGATTAAGTAGGTAGTTTTGATACTCATGTAGTTTTATAACAACTCATTTTATCAACGTGAATAATGATTAAAAAATATCAATTGTACGGTTCGCTCCCAAATTCAGCAAGAAATGATGCCAAATACTTTGTACTGCATGAAAGCAAAAGAATTTTCATACAACACTTAAACGTTGCGATGTTAACGTTAAAGTAGATTCTTTGGTTAAAAAAACCATGTTCAGCTTAAAAGCAACTCTTACCTTAGTACTTACTGTTGGTGTCGTTTTTCTTATTTCATGTTTTTATTTGCAAGGAAATCCCTTTGACAGCAAAACTAAGGGAAAGATTTGATGAAGAAAAATGTATAAATAAGATTCTCAAATAGAAGTTGCGGAACGTTACAAAATGTATTAAATTAATAACAAATGAAAAAAAAACGATTCGTAACATTCTTAAAACTGGAGTGAATAATTTAAAAGTTTTTTTCATAAGGTGCGAAAGGTGCCGAAATTGGAAAACTTTAAGAACTTCAATCTTCCGGCTTTATAGAATCGGTAGGAATCATCGGATCCACGGATTTCAACACAATTTATTTTAAACACACTATTCGTATAGGTTTCACTAATGCCCAAAGGTTTTTTTTGTATAATGAAAACCCATTTCATTTTGCTTAAACGTTAAATTAAGTTCGCAATTTAAAAGTTTAACGGAACATCCGTTATTATCAGATGAAACATTAATGGATTCTAACAATGAGTATTGGATTATCTCTTCGTCGCTACTGAATTTAATTTATTTCCAAATCGAATAAGTGTTTGTTGCCCTCTTGACCTACAACAGTATTGGCTAATATATTCAAATAGTGCGAAATCCCGCGTGAAACAGACAGCACCGCTAACTTACATGCAAATACGTGGCTCAGTATGACGCCCTGGCAAATTTAAATTTATGACTAACTGCGACCCGCAGCTGTGCCCGGATAAAGTTTGAATTTACGAGGAGAAATTCTGAAGTTATGCAAACTAATCATTTCTTACTGTTTTGAAAAGGATCACTACGATGGAATGTTGAAAATTTAAATGTTCCATGAATTTCACGTTAAAACTCGTTTATTTCGAAAGCGCTTTTCCTTACAAAATATCTTGGAATAAAATCTAGGGTAGAATTTTTATCATGATGTGATCTCTTACACAGTCAATAGCCGAGACCTTTATAATGAGACACTTCCGAAATAATAGAGTAAATAAAAACTCTGTTTCCTTATTTGGGGTCAGGATAAATTAATTTCAAGAAGTTTCTAAAACATTTTGGAACAATCGAGAACAATAGCTTTTCACCAGACCCGTATTTTAATAATAGCGATTCTCTCAAACCTGCCTTGAGGAAGCTAAAATAGATTAATTGTTTACTAAACAAATAAATAACCATGATCGTCACAAGTTAAAACGTTGCACTGCAATTTTAAATCTCATTCAGTAGGTTTCTTCCCTGTAAACAGTATTCTGAACCGGTAGTAGAATAATGATGATTTGAAAGCACTTATTTTAAGTAAATTTAAATAAAACAATTTGATTATGAATTTTTGTATTATTGGGATATTTTATGTGAAATGTACTTGTTTTATAAGAGTGTAAAATGTAATTATATTTTTATTTTACATTATGTCAAAATGTTAAAATATCATTCATTTTAATGCAATCATTTATCGATAATCTCAAGTGATGGTAAACGATAATACATCAAAAGACGATGCATGTTTGCCAAGAAAATACTTATTCATGGTAAGTTTAGACTGAGTCACCGATACACCGTACCCTAATTATATATCAAGTGTCTAAGCGAGCCCTAGTGTCTAATTGACAGACCAAAATCAGTGTCGAAATAGTGAAAATCAAGAAATCTGTCTTTTCTATATTTTTTTCGGAAAATGAATCTCCATCCTTAACATTCGAATATTGACACAAGTTCTTACTATACTTACTGCAGGGCTGAGTCATCGTGTGTGTCGTGATGTGGTTTATTATTATTATTATTATTATTTAAACTATTCGTATTGTGGTTCGAATTACTGGTATTTTAACAAAACTATTAAAACATCATTCATTACGTCATCACATTTGCATTAGAAAATAATCGAATGCATTTAAATAGTTACCAAAACCAAATATTTTTAGCAGCTCTTTTACAAACACATACAACAACAACAACAATTCTAAAAGAATACCCAGACCCGGATATTGTTTTAATTACCTAAAGTATTAAGGTAAGGAATTGAGGCAACAAGGAGCATTCACAATAACGGAAATTAAACGATAATCATCGAATAGGACGTAGCCAGGCGTCGTTTAAGGGGGGCAGAAAAAATAGGGTAAAAGACGACCCTTTTTGTACTGTAAAATAAACTTTAAATATACGTATAATTTATAAAAAAACTTAATGATTTAAATTTCCTTATTTTTAATATACAAATTGTTATACCTAGTACTGTTTCTTTTATTTTATGTAAGGTTAGAAAACCCTTTTAAAAAACTCAAAAACAAAACAAAATGAAGTCTAGACTAAATGTTATTCATTTGGGAGCTACGAGTACTCTCTGAGGAAAAATGTTCGATAAAACTATTGATAAGCTTTACAGATTTTAAAACAACTAAATTCAACAATTTCTTGTGAAAACAAGAATGTTTTTCTTGTTGTCTGATAACAAAACAACAATGTTTTGTAAAAAAACAAATGTTTACAATTTTTCTTAATAACTTCCTATCTTTTAATATAAAAAGCCAATTTTATTATCTTCGTTGCACAACAGTATAGATTTTTTAAGTGGGGGGGGGAGGTAGTGCAGAATATACCCCAATTATTTTCAATCTGAATCCGTCCAGTGACTCCACTTTCTCTTTTCCTAAAGATGTCGGCGATATTAGCATTTATCTCACAATTTAATAAACATGGGACTTATTCTTTTTTCACTTGGTTGGACGATTTTATTAATACCAAAATGAATTAAACAGATAAAAAAAATACAACATAGATATCGCTAAAAAGCTACACAAAATTAAGCGACAGATTTTAATTTTGAATACAACAAAAGTATATTTTTTAACGTATGATTATGTATGCTGATTGTAAAAGATTTGTGGAATATATAATGTTAACGTATATTTATGTATGTATGCTAATTGTAAGGACACACGTGCCCACACTTTAATGAGGCAACCGCAAGACTTTTAGTCTCATTAAAATAAAATAACATTAAACGAATATTTTTAAGGTTATTTAAGCATTCTGCCTTTGTTTTAATCGATGTTTATAACAAAATTTAGTTAAAACATCCACATAGAAACTTGTTTACATCGATGTAAAATTTAAAAAGACAATTTTGAAGCAAAATATTTCTCAGTGTTATGGAAGGTCATTGAACTATAGTCCTCTGTTATAAACTGGATGTTACTGATTCCTCTTCATTCTTCATTACTCCGAAATACCCCCAAGGCGGGTAAGAAAATCACGTTCGTTAATAAAGGTCTTATCGGAAAAATAAATCAGTATTTTGTACAATAAGTTTCTTAAAATCGGAACATATTTCGTCATGAAGATAATTCGCCCAATCGTCAGTTAGAAGGCAGTGTTGCGTGTGAAGATTTTGTTTTGATGAAGGTCTAAGGGTTCAGCACACATAAATCAACTTAATGCCCGTTGACATAGATTTGTTCCCTATTACTACAAATTTATGTCTTTATTTTTGGTAGTCTCTAGTTTTCGAGGAGGGCGCCGATGGAAATTCTACGAAAAATCAAGATTAATAGAAAATGAATAGCTTACATTTACCGATGTTTTTTCGTAAATATACAGAGTTTATCGCGAGAAATAAATACTTCGATTTAGATTATGATATTTTGGCATTATTTTTATAGTACACACACACACAAACTCACTCCTTTCGCTTCCTCCACATTCTTAATGCGAGAACAAACAAGACGATTAAGGGTACTTTGGACCTGGCCTTTTCCAAAAGTCACCAATTTTGTAATGGTTTCTTATTTTACATTTAAAAAGATATATAACATAACTTTAAGTTAATTCAACGCATCGTTGTATGTTTGAACTGAAAACAATGCATTAATTGCTGTATAATAATAACCACATCACGACACACACTGACTCAGCCCTGCACTAAGTATCGTAAGAATTTGTGTCTCAGGAACCAAGCAACGATATGGTATAAACTACATAACTACATAGATAAGAATATACTACAAAAAGAAGATACTACACCCAAGACTGGTAAGCGAAACCTTGCGTCTTGCAAATAAGACAAAGTTCCGCCCCAGCCGGGTTTCGAATCCAAACATCAAAAGATGCTGTATGAAATTCTTAGTTTGTAACCCCCGACGCAAAAAGAGAGGTGTTATAAGTTGACGTGTCTGTCTGTGGCATCATAACACTCAAATGAATGAAGCTATTTTGATTTAGTTTTTTTGTTGTTTGAAAAGTGACTTATACTAATTAAACTCTTGTGGAAGTTAACTGGTTTATCACTGTTGTAAGTATGTGGCTTTCACGACGTCTCACTTCTTTAACATTGCTTTTAATGAGGTTGAGCTGTAAGCCTGCTCCAAAACTTTTCAGGTTACTTAGTTTAAGTAATGCCAATGATTAGTGCAGTTTGGGCCTGAATAACTTTGGGGCTCTAATACAAAAATAAGTAGTGGTTTGGGATTTATAATTCTAGTATATCTCATTGAATGAACACAAGTTATTAATACGCAGAAATATAACCATGGGCATATACAGGGGAGGGCCAAGTGGGCTGTGCCCAAGTGTCCATCCCAGTATGGTCTAGTGGTGGCCCACCCGAGGATGTTGGGCTGTCGATTCGGAATTTTATGTTGATATCATTAATCATAATATAAATAACCAAAATACTGATACACTTTGTCACTACAATCAACCTCAAAAAAAGTGTAGAGTTAATTTTGAGTTTTGATACTAAACGCCGATGGGGTGGCCCCTGATGTGCCATGGTCAGTGAATGGGCAACCTCAAAAAATAATCACCTGAACAACGAACATAATGATAAAAGAATCCTTAAAATACCAACCTAACATATAACTTCAATTGAGTTCATATTACTATAATTTTGTACCTTTTAATAACCCAAAATAAATCCAGACAGTAGGAACCCATTTAATGAATTGGTTTCTAGAACTAAACATAATAACTTGTTTCCTGGTAGCAGCTACGATTTTAGTGGATGGAACGGTATAGTCTCATGAAGACTGGTCGGCTGTAGTTTTTTGACATGGCACATTATTCTTGTGTGCATATCGCCTTTACTGAGCGAACTCAAGGTAACGCACACTGAAACAAGCTGGCTGTATATGTCTGACGATAGTTTCACATAACCTCAGCCAAACAGCCTTCGTGAGATGGAATGTATTAACTGATTGTTCACGTTAAATACCCGCAAGCATTAGTTTAGATTGTTAATTAACTCACGAAATTCGATGGGTGTTACGAATTAGAAGCTTAAGGTTCGTACCGTACCTATCAACTCGTCAACGGATCAACACAATATCAACTCAAATTGTTCGCTTTCTATAAACATCATCGGACATTTTACACGCCGTTCAACAGGAGTTAGATCTACTTGCGAAAACGTCTCGGTTTGTACTACCCTCCATTCTATTTAAAACGTGAAGCATGTTTCGATTCGAAGGAAAGGACAGAAACTGTACACGTGACATTGGCTTAGTTGTAAAATAAGAATTGAATTGAGGAACTGTAATAACAGGTAAGAATATATAACATCTTTACCTACAACGCATAGGCGATGTTCTTGGCGTTCCTAAAAATAATTAAACCATCGATTACATTATTTGTTACAGGTGGCATCGTTCAAGGATTTAAATAAATTTTAACTAAAAATACTATAGTTACGACGATGCATTGAAGTGTATTGCTAACGTAGGATTGTTTACCTAAACATTTTATTCAATTGCAATCCACCGCTGTTTCTCTGCATCTTCTAAAGCAAGGCTGTATTGGTGAGGCCCCCAGGGCCCTCAAATGTACGTTCGTACCTTAAGGTTAGAGTGCCCTAGATCGGCTAGACGTATTTATTTTTAGTCTACATATCCTCGGTATCATTTCCGCTTAACTAACAATAGACATTACCGCGTAAATACAAAGCTAATTAATTTTTCACCATTTCTCATTCTGATTTTTACGTGGAACTCCTCGTTCATATTGCAATTCCGCGTAACTGATTTATTTAGTTATTTAGAAAAATGAAATAGTTAACCATTGTCATCTCATCAAAAGTGGTATTTAATTCTGCTATATAATCTTTCGCTGTCTCATCTACTGTTGTTTATGCAAGATTTCAGTATCAACGGCGAACAACTTTTGCCGTTCTTTGGCAAACATTTTCTCGATCATTATCGTGACTAACTGCTGTTAAATACGCAAATTTTTAAAATTTTCAAGCTTCAATATTATTGAAATTACTTTCAAACCCGTAAAGGTTTCTATCTGTCGATGGGTATATTTATAAATGGATATATTTATTTAATAATATTTCTATTTTTGGAAAATATGATTTTTCGCTAATGATAGTGGGAACACAAGATTATCATATTGACATTGCTTAAATTTGCTTGACATTGCTTACACGGTAAATGCAAAATATAATAAATTGAAATGATTAATTTCAAATAATAGTACAGTGTAAATGACATCAATACATAAAATAACACAAAATTACTTTAAATTTTTTAGGTTAAAATTAAACCTTACATTATAAATTGAGAATAAACAAAACCACAACAAATACGAACATCCAAGATTCACGGATAAAACAATCTGCAGGGCTTTTCACAATCGTCTCGGAACACGGAATCGACTCGGATTCGACAACTTCTCGAAGGGAAATCTATTCACATCCACCGTTCGGCAACTAATTCATCATTTGTTTTCGGAAATGTGACAGTTCGCATCGGAAACTTCCCGAGACTATCGGAAGCATTGTGAATAGCCCTGCTGCTATCAATCCTTGGAAACATTAAGTTAGTAGAATGAAATTATGTTTAAATCTACGTATATCTATCCTGGAAGAGTTCTAAGTATTTCGGAAAGCACGTCCAAATAATTTATTATTCTGCCAGCCAAAATCGGTTCAGCGGATTCTAGATTACTCGAAACAAACAGAAGGACGGACGGGCAGACAGATGCTTAGACTGAAAAAATATTGCCCCCCTTGTTCAGAAGCTGGATACGCCCATGTATACGAGTTAAAGGTTAAAGGTCGCTGAACTGAAATCAAATACTTTAAATACGGATTTTTAAGCAAATACTATTAATTTCAGTTGAATTCATGACCTTTCCTAAAGTCCTTTATTTTGGGTCCTGTGCGGATTTTGAATCTATGTATCTTTATGAGATAGCTAGCTATCATTGCATTGCTATAACCTACTGCGGTATTTGGTACAGGCGCTCAATTTGGCAATATAATCGTGCTGTATGATAAAACAGTAATGTTAATCTACGATAATACTTTAAATTGGTAATTTTTTCGAGTCTGAGGTGTCGAGTTATTTTCTATAAGTTGGTGCTAATATTGTCTTTAAGAGATTATTTGGTTAATTCTTCTGTGGTGCAATATTTTTTGTGATTTTGTTAATAATTTTGTGTCTTGCTTCCTATAAAAGTTGATTGTACTGGTTGGTTCTTGAATCCTTTGTAAGTAAATCAATATTGAAGTCACCGAAAACAATAGCTCTTTTTATTTCTTGTAACTGGGGTTCATTTTCCTCTATAAATTGCTTGAAATCAGTGTTTCGTGGGTTGTAAATTTAGTAAATCGGAATCACATAATTTTTTTGCACCAAAACTGTTTTTAATGAGATTTTCACAATAACATACGACGCAAAAGTTGATATTTATTTATTTAATAAAATTTACATAGAAAGCATATCTGATATTGTAAATTATAATCAAGGATCACTAACTCAACGATTAGGTCTACAAACAATAATATGATTAGGCTTGTATACATGAAATTTAAATGAAATACTGAAAAATTATAGCGATGGCTACGGGTAGCATTAGCTGTTATTCTGTCGCTACGGTTCTACTACGTTTACTACGCATGTTAAAACTACGATGACTAGGTACGTACTACGCATGTCAAAACTAAAGTTTCGTTCACTAGACAACAATTGATGCGGATCAAGATGAGCAAATTGCGTTACATTTCGTGCTTTAATTGTCGCCTAATGGATACGAAGCTTAACAAAGCATGCGTTATTTTGGCAATATTGCTTGGTGTTGTGCAGCGTTGATGATCATGTTGAGCTTCGCCTGTTGCGCGTTAATTGCTGCCTAGTTGATACGAAACTTAAGTTCTATACGTAACGTAACCATTAAATCCTATCAAAGAAAGATTATTTATTATTTTACACTATTTTCGTTGAGACATAAATATATCGTTCGTCACTAATCGTTAGTTTCTACCATGACTAAGGATTCGTTTTCTACAAATCTAAGTTCTGATTATTTTTTTTAGGTAATCAAATATTAAAGTTGGGGGAGATTTTAAAATAACATTTACAAATAAATAAAAAAACTTAATGAATTGAAGAACCTACTGTACGTCCAGTATGGAGGCGTACGTTGGGAATTTCATCAGAATTTGGTTGTCGCGAAATCCGATCTGTCCACGACCCGGTCTAGTCAATATTAGCTGCCCATTCGACCTCCCACCCTCGTGAATATAAACACACACACATGCACACAGCAATTACGTAATTAATTGTTTTACGCACTACGTACACTAGCCCGGATTTTGAGTTTCCAAGAAATAAAATTTAATTTTTTAATTGTAAAAATGTTTTTACAATTAGTTGTTCAAATTAGATAAACACCGATATTCGGTACTATATTCGGAAAATTGGTTGATTCTTAAAAGTGATCATAATGTAAGTTGAGTTGTTCTAAAATTCTAAATTTCGAAACCAGCTGCAATTCGATTCGAATTCAATAAACTTTTTTGTGGCCAGCATTCTAAAAGAAAAGGTTTTTCTGTGTGACAATACTAATGACCTGACAGTGTAGTTATAATATGATATTTAAACTCGAACGCAGACGACTTTTGTTTTAAAATACAACTAACTCTCAGTATGATTATAGGTTAGAATATTTATGAGGATATTGTCATTTTCGCTGTCTGGAAAGCAAGAACTACAAAAGACTCGACTCGAAGAGGCGGCGTCCTAATCATTCTTATTCAAATACATAAATTGATATTTGTTTGAAAATAGCGATTTTTAGATAAGTATTTTACCAACCAGCTTTTGCCAACGACTTCCCTATTTTATCCTTGATAAAAAGTATCCTATGTGTTAATCCAGATTAACTGTCTGTGTTCCAAATTTCATCGAAATCTCTATAGCTGCTTTTGCGTGATTAAGTTATGAACATACGTACTTTCACATTTATATTGTATTTGGATTATTCAAAGCCATTCACGAATTTACTATTACATCATTGGTCTGAATTTCACTGAAAGGTTGACCATTGTATTACAGCGTGAACATTTTTTATTGCGTTATAAACACGAGTTTAAAAAGTTTTAAATTGTTTGTTTAGTTCAATTACTTTTTTTGTAAACCTAAAGTTAAAAATATAATGTATATTTTGTAATATGAATCAACTTCACATTCATTCACTTGATATTGTTACATAAATTTTGTAGCCCCGTCTCGCCTTTTATTGAATTATTTTTAGTCTAGTGTGTCTTTTTATTGGCTGTATGTCGCGACGCTCTTTGCCGCTTGATATTTAAAAATATCATTACGTCACTTGTATTAGCTATTACCTAGTTTATTTATATTTACTTAAGTTCTATTTTTGTTAAAAAGTTGTGGCAGCACTAATAAAGTCAGGAAACGCACTAAAGTTTTTTTTAGTATCAATATTAATTCACTGCTCTAGTTAGATGACATTTTAGATATAGTGACGTAATTTTCCTTTACAAAGATATTGTATTTTGAAACTCAATCCCACTACGCCTTTGATCAATCGAACACGTTTCAAGTGATCTCATTGAAACATGTGATAACTATTTCCGTCATGAGCTCTGTTGATTAGCTTGTCGGTAAATCTAACGGTTCTTGTGAACTGGTATATCAACGTCCTTAAAGATGAAACCAATACTTACTAAAGGATAGATTAACTTACTATAGTAATAATAATAACCACATCACGACAAACACATTGACTAAGCTCTACAGTAAGATATGGTATAAACTACATAGATTAAAATTTTGAGGGTTGATTTTTTCACAGCTCCAAGGGACCGCAGACCTTAATATTTGGTATTAAATTCAACTTTATACCATCTTGTGTTCATGAGAAAAATGACTTGACGTACAGACGGACGACGAAATGATATTTATAATAAGGGTTCTTTTTTTCTTTACAGGTACGGAACCCAAAAAAAGACGGTTTGATTAGTTTTCTGACGCTTCATTTGTTCATGTTTTTTTTTTTGTTTCTCAAACCAATTCGAATGCAACTATACAAAAGGAGATTAAACTTTTTCACGTACGTAGGACACACAGATTGTATCGTTGACTCCTGGGAAATCTGGTGACGGACACACACTCGTAACTCATCGATCTTCCATAACGATATTTACCTTACAAATGTATTAGGATTTATAAAAATATTCCACACAAAACACGTGTACCGTGAAAAAAGCATGTTTACCGACTTTATCTAAATGTCTGTTACATTTTTACAATTTAGAAGGAATTTTATGAGGAAATAGTGTAAAATCCAGTGCTGGCTGGCGTTTTTCCCACCAAACATATTGTGTTGTGGCGTAAATATGAGGAAATGACATGTTCTTTTTATAGATCCGAGCTGCTGAGAAATAACTTTTACGTTAACTAAGCCACATGTTTGATGAAAGATTATTGAATAAGATTTAAAAGACATTAACAGATTTATTTATCACTGCAGTTCTACAAAACAAATGCGTATATACCAAATCAAAGAGCACAGAGTAGAAGTTCATAAAAAATATTTAATCATCTCTATGATGCACACTATAAGCCGTGAAATTTAAACCTTTACAATAACAATAACGTAACAATGCTAAAACCTTTCTAGAGCAAATACTTGCCATCATGACACAAATACCCTTAGACTTGAATCCGACCATTTATTCCAGTTCAACAATGTCACAACATAAAGAAAAAATACTCTACATCCAATTGATAATAATAATCAATCAAGTCCCGTTAAGAACATATTTTAAAACCGAGGTATTGCTCAGCTGTCCGAGTGGTCAGATATAAAAGTCAAGGTTTAGCAAGGTTTCAAGGTTTCGGGTTTCTCGTCAAGTTAAAGAGTCAGTAACTATGGTGTTACAATATAAAAGACGTATTCACCTTTAAAACCAATTAAACTTTAAATAAATAGTTGTCAGTAGTCACGTTTTTAATTCAACTTCTCATTTGAACAACGAACGTGCGCTCGATATTGATAAGGTCAATCAAACTCGCTACTTAGTTCGAAGCTGAAATCCATAAAACCCAGCACTGAAGTCGGTATTCAAAATGCAAATTGAAGACATTTTTTAAGGTTCCGTACCTTCACTGAACATCCGCTGTTCTTCCGTCAATCTGTGTCTCTGTGTGTCTTCTTGTCTGAAAATTTCAGAGAATGTCTATTTCTGTTGCCTGTATAAAAACAACTAAACCATGATTTTTTCAGAATTTTTGTAGGATCCTGTTTCT
Source organism: Choreutis nemorana (assembly GCA_949316135.1). Taxonomy (NCBI): domain Eukaryota; kingdom Metazoa; phylum Arthropoda; class Insecta; order Lepidoptera; family Choreutidae; genus Choreutis; species Choreutis nemorana. The sequence continues at coordinate 2,787,119 of OX438603.1, read as the reverse complement.
TCTACGAAATTTTCCGAAAAGTGAAAATTACTCAATATGACGCTTCATTCACGAATTATTACTTTTTTACCAGACGGCCGACAGAGGGTCATGTTTTTAAACGTATATATCAATGTATGTATATACATTTCTTGAAAACCAACGCTATGTAGTCTGATCGCAATAAATTGTCTTAACAGGCCAAAGGGAGATTTGTCTTAGCTGTCATGGAGTCTAAAGAGAAATACATGTATGAAGTTGTTGAACTGAAAGGATATCACACAGATACACACACAGTAACACGTTAAGCTTCACATCGCAATTTTAATATCAACCTTATGCTGTAGCACTCAAGAACTGCAGTTCAAACAGATTAGGTTGTATGTACAGGTTCAAAAGACACATTTTTGTAAGGTCTATTTATGTCAATGATTTCCAAAGGATATAACTTGTTTTGAAGTTATTAGAAGAAAAGAGCGCTATGATATCATCTGAGTTGTAAAATACAGGGCTCGAGAAATACAATACAACGTATAATTGTTTTATCGGATTTTTATACGGCCATTTTTTCGTACGGCAACCAGAAACATGATCGTATCGGATGACAAAAAATCATAAACTATTGTGCTAAAAACTTGCTGTAAGTCATTTCTCCAGTTCATCTTCAGCCCTGAATTCACCAAATCCATTTAGATAAAAAAACCTTTATCTAATCTCTTTCATTTTAAAATGGCTTCTATCATTATCAGTTTCAGTAAGTTTAGATCTAATACCTAATTTTCCGAGAAAACAAATTTAAAGATAAAATATTTATTGGTCTGATTTTTGTGCTAGTAATTTAATATCACGACCTCTGGCAGGTAACCCGAACCCGAAACCAAATTGCCCATTGTCAAAATTAAATTAAATGAACTAGGAATACAGAAACTACCAAGAGATTAGATAAAAACAAGTTAACTTTTAGGGACATAGAAAACATAATTTGGGAGTGTCTACTAAAATCCCCTGCAAAGATCTCATACTCTCTTTGGGAATTTTAGTGGATATGAAACTGTAAAAGATCTTTTTTTTTTTTTTTTTTTTTTTCGGGGCACACCCGCCACTCTGTCCCACCACTGCAACTCCTGTTTATCAGGATCAACAGTGGCGTCCTTTGATCGAATAATCAACGAATAATGCAGCTGTGCAGTGATGCACAGGCTGTGCCCGGACACCCTACCGGCTGTCTTGGGACCCGCAACGAACTTAATCAGAAGAAATAGGAGGTAGTAAGAAAGCGGTTTCAGACTTCCCTCCCAGCAAAGCGGAGACAGCAATTGAAATGGCCCAGAGGCCCAAAAATCTAAAGGGGAGACAGTCAGGAGACGCCTGACCGTCTAAACACCACGGTATGCCACTAACTAACAGGGGATAAATTAGATACTAACCTAAATCTTACACCAGTAATATTGGTGACAAAACTTTTTAAAGGCACGGAAGTTTCCCTTCGTTTTCACAAGATCTAGGTAATAAATAGGACTACACGCAGATACTTGAATCGAATTCAACATGATTAACCGTTCGTCGTGCCAGAGACTACACTCCCACAAGATATGATGGGCAGTTTGCACAAATTCTTGATCCGACGTTGAACATTCGCAAAAAGGTGACGGCACCAAGTTAAATGAATAAAGTTTGCCCTTAAAGTTACCATGCCCGGTTAGAAATTGGGCTACGCAATGATCGATATCAAGCCACGTTTTATTTAACCGTTCGCGCACTATAGGGAAAAATTTAAATAAATGCCGCCCCTTAATCGAAGTATCCCATCTAGTTTGCCATTCGTCGATTAGTTTTTTATGAACGTTGTCGTTGCTATCAAATAATCTACTGATTTTAGCCCTATCCTTCGGTTTTAGAAAATCTGAACTCATACCATTCCGCGAGTTGTAATACATTGCCGCACGCCGTTGTATTTCCAAATCTACCGGTAAAACGCCCGCAAGAATCGGCAGGGCCTCAGTGCTGACGGTTCTATACGCTTTACAAAGAAAAATTAACGCTAATCTCTGACTCTGAAGCAATTTACGTCGCGCAGCGCCAATTGTGGCTCTATCCGCCCACACGGGGGCTCCGTAACAAATGCAACCCAAGAAAGTAGCAGTATAAATTATTTTTAATGACTTAAACGACAATCCCCAGGTCGAAGTTGATATTCTATTTAACGCATAAAAATTTCGTTTTGATTTTTCGCTAACTTGCTTAATGTGCTCAATAAAATGGAATTTCTTTTCAAGTATCAAACCGAGATAACAAACTGAGTCTTTCTTTTTAACTGTAACTGAATAAAATTTAAAGCGCGACTAAACTGTAAAAGATCTACTAGGGGATCTGTCCAGGGGATTTTAATGTTCTTCGCCTATAATTTTCCATGAATTGAATAACCTAATATTGAACTCAAAGATCACCGATATGAAGGCAATTAGCAAAGAACAAGAAACTGAACATCAAAGAACTTTAACGATAAAAATAATAAATTCAACGGCTTTGAAAGCCCTGAAAACATTAAGCGTTTTTAAATATCCTTTAGATAGCATGATTTAGTTTTGAAAGGTCTGAAGTGATACCTAAAGCTATAGTTAAATATCGAACTTTACGCATAAACTAATAAGATATCGAGAAGGTTGAAATTTTTAACAAAAAAGTTAAGTTAAGCCTCTAAATATTTACAAATTTAAGTGTGTGGAAATTGTATATTCGCATTGAAATTGATTATATCTATCTCGCTCATCAGAAAAACCTTTCCTATAGAAGTTGTATGGCGCCCATGCACTTTGACGTCATTGTACATATAGGATCTTTCTGTCTAACCAACAACTTTATGGCTATAAAACTTAGTTAATAAGACACATATATTTGAGAAAATCTAAAGGGTTTGTGTATATACTCGTATGTGGTATGCATATTCCCTATTCTTATGTGAGTACATTTCATTTTAAAACTCTATTCAGAGCTGTTGAATGACGTTATTTATTTGGCAGTTAGTGTTTAAATTCCTCTCACAAATATAATTCACAGAACACAAGTTCATTTAGTGGGACCGCCCTTCAATTTATTGTAGGCTACAAAATTCCTCGCTGGAGCCAGACACAAAAACTACCTATATTTGACAGGTTGATTGAACGATCTCGTTTATTATCAACGGCTTAATTTATTTACACCAATTTCGTGTAAAAGTAATTTACTCAGAAGTAAAAAAAACAAGCCCTCTAATAAGAAAAAAAAAATCTGAAGCAGAAATCCTGAAATCCCTTCTTTGTTTTCAATTACGAAAAATTTGGATTAATCTTTTACAAGTAGTTAGATATTTGGCGCGAAATGAAGTCTAGTAGTAAATTACGAAGATTAATAAGAAATTTCTAGAAGGCACATTTTTCTTTTTCTTTATCATATTTTATCTAGCAATTGTCTTTTATTTACATAAAAGGTACTTTTAAGTATAAAACCAAATGCCTACTTACGCGTTTTTTTATAGTAGTAAAGAAATGAAATTTAATGGTTTTTCGTATCAGTTAAAGCACTTAATGAATTTTTTCAAACTAATAATATTATTTATGGTAATTTTCTGCTGAACTAACATTAGTTATTAGTAATAATTAACATTCAAGCTACTTGTATACTGTATGAACTCTTGATTAAAACTACATTTTTTCCATAATTTTAGTTAATACAATAGAACCATTTAATCTTCATGTCGATGTTATGACTTAGTTCACTAACATTAATCAACACAATACCGTACAATACTTTTCGAATTCCGATACGAAAAGAATATGTTCACCCCTTAAATCTATATCCCTAATAAGTACTTTCAAAAACTTCAAAGAATATCGTGTAGGTATGTGTGTGTGTGTTCGATGCTGAAATTGAATATTTTCTTACTAATACGTCATTTGTGGGTGAATAAGTCTCAGCATTTCAAAGAGATGTTCCATTTAGAAGCTTTCGGAAGAACGCTTCTAATCTCAGCAACGATACGGCTCCATCATTATAATCAGAAAACGTTTTACGTAACCGATATCATTTCTAATACTTCACCTCAATAATGAATACAGTAGAAGGGAGATATTATATAGTACAGATTGTGTACAATTTAGCTCTTAAGGTGATATGAAATGTCATAGTCAAAATGTTTTTATTCGAATAGACTTAAAATAAGCACTTTCAAATCGTCTTTTTTTGTTTACTACCACCGGTTCGGAATGCTATTTCTGCGGGGAAGAATCGGGCAAGAAACCTCCGTAGTTGCATTTTTCAATATTCAATATTTTCTAGCTACACTCCAACTGTCAATAAGATAAACCTGTGCAGCTAATTAAATTACTTCCATATATCTTTATCCTCTACATAATTTTGAATATTATAGTAAACCGTCTTAATTAAAATTTGTTTAACATATTGCTTAAATTTCATATCTGATATTATTGTTACATTTCTTGGTATTTTATTATAAAAACGAACACAATTTCCAAAAAATGACTTACTAGTAGTAAATGTACAATGAAATTGTTATCGAAGAAGAATCGCGTACTTTTGTAAACTAGAAATAGGTAAAAATGTTATGAACCAGTTATTACAAAATTATTAAGTTCATTTACAATAACTATTTGTTGGTTTGCTTTGTCATACTTTTAGTATGGTATTATTGATCAGAATACCTACCTGACCTGATACATATAATACTATACTCCAATACAACATGTATATTATACCATACCCTTTTTAACGACTTCATCTCAAACCCTTTTATATATTTTTCAAAGAACCGAAGAATAAATCGGTTAAATGAACTTTTTTTTCGACAATTAAGATGAATTAAATTTTTTTAATTTCAACTAGCATTGGTTTTCAAAATTTTCACCTAATGCCATATTGTGTCGATTGGTTTGATTAATTTAATTCACGAGTATTTACTTTGCATTTATGTAAACAATTGTTAATGACAAAACATTATCTAAATGTACTTTTTATAATTTTTAATCAATTGTCCGAGCATTTTCCCTAGAAAGACGTTTAAACCTGTATCCTACGTAAAAGATTAGACTAGCTTTATGCCCGGGACTTCGGTCGCGTGGTTTTTTTTTTGCAAAGCTTGGTGTTCTATCCGGGTTAGGCGATACTTCTCGCCCAAACAACGACTTGTCCTTTGTATAAGGCGCAAATTCGGCCTTGTTTGGAGTATTGCTGTCACCTTTGGGATGGTTCAGCTAAGTATTTAATTCCACCGGCCCCTTTTTATAATCGGAATTCTAGACGTGTAGGCTGAAGTTGCATTCTTTGTGTTAGATATTCCGACCATCCGGACTTAACGCTTCTATAACTCCTTCATAATGCGTACTGCAAGGGTGTGGAATTCTTTTCCTGCTGATGTGTTCCCTCACCAATTTAATTTGGGCCTCTTTAAGGCAAGAGTAAATAGGTTTCTCCTAGGCAGGCATGATCCACCTTAGACCTCATCGCCGCTTAACATCAGGCGGGTTTAGGGTCAAATGCCTGCCTGGACTTGAATAAAAAAAATAAAAAAATAGAAGTGAATCCAGACCCTTAAATGTTAGCAAAACATATTTGAAATCGGATGAGAAATTTTGGAAATTACCTCCATATGTAAATAACAAATATCTAACCTTAAAATATATCAAATTACCTTATTTAAATTGTAAGAACCGTAGTTGTAACATTAAAAGGTCTGATTCATTTAAAAGCACAACTTCATTAAGTAACAAGAACATCTAAAGTAATTTCCATTTCGTTTCGAATAAATTTTAAAGTAAGAGTAGTTATTTTGTTCTAATTTAAAAGGTACTATTTACTGTGCTCTTTGGAACATTTCCAAAAAGTAAGTGCATGAAAGGGCTTGTAGTCTCATTTATTTATCTGAAATATGTTAAACTAGTGGACTTTGCATATACTATATGACTGTAGAAGTTTATACTTATATTGAGAATTCAAATAATTTAATCTACTTATTTTTAGGGACCTATTTTCTATATTTATTATCATTAAAAGAAGATGTTATAGTGGTTAAGTATAAAACATGTTCATATACCAAATTACAGAATCTGGGTTTTCTTCCCCGACATAAATTTTCCAAACCGGTGGTCGAGTCAATTTTAAGAAGAAAAAATAATAATTTGACGATCATGAGTCCTTTTTTAAGTTTATGGAATTAGTTTATTTTATTTTTTTTCATTTTGAACAATGATTCAAGAACTTCTTACACTCGTAGTATCACAAACACTTGACTCACGCGCGATGCTGAAATGTTACAAAAGTTTCTAAGGTCAAATACATAACATTCAAATAACATTAACAAAATTAATTAACCCCTCGAAAAGGGTAGGCACAGACGTTAAACACCGAATTTCGCACGTTTATGTTGAGTCCCAGATAGGTTGCGAATCTGTCTTCACGAGCCGGACACAAAGAGAACATGGCAGCTACAATGTACGGAAACCCGAGACTCGAAGCTTCGACCTGCCGGGTCGGGTCGGTCGGTTAACCAAAGCACGTAAAAAACTTAGCTACCACGTCCTCCTCAAAATACATAGTTTCATTATTTATGTCTGCTGTACTCCGACCGTTACTACCAATAATTAATCTACAGTAAAATGTCTTCAAAATAAATTTATCTAAATAGTAACTCGATAATTTCGTGAAAATTGTGAATATCTTTTGTTTTATCAGAAATGCAAGTTAAATTTCTCCTTATAACGTCATAATGTTGTTAGCTACAAGTTGTTAGTCTTTTTGCATGTACATAAATGTCTGTTAAAACGCAGTTCTGAAGGTCTGAAGATTGTAATTGTTTTTGATTAAACAAAGGTAAAAGGGATGTAGCAAGATAATGAAAGATGCACTAAGTATATAATGTAATCAAAAATGACCTGTAAAAAGATATTTCTGAATACACACTCAACCTTAATGTAAATAGTTTGTCAAAGTAAATCCGTAGTAGAGTCGTAGTAAGCTCCTTACTACGCCGCCGCCGTCAGGACTACGCATGACTACGCAATTTGATCATGAAAACGTCCTTTACTCTGAGGCCGCATACTTCTGCTATTTTTAAGATGCTGCATACATTAAAACAACAATTTTTGATTTACTACTAACATATTATGCATCGGTCACAAAAGAAAGATAATGGTTTTATTAAAAAAAATTGAAAATTGATATTATTTGTTCACATAAAATAATGTTATACGAGTACCTATCTACCTACCTAACTCATCTTGTTATTCTTATAGAAGCTAAAATTTCTGTAGCTAGTCTAGTAGCAATTAGTTAAAAATTAATTTGTCCTTATGTTGCTCTGTAAAAATCTAGTTCTACGCATTTCAAATTGAAATAAAAAGATCTATCCATAGTAGAAATATACTTTTGTGAATAGAAGTCTGAATGGATTCGAATGAAAAGATCGGGAGCGAAGAGTCATTAAAAATAATTATCATCCAGCCAAGAACGGTAATTAGTCTTATAAAAATATTCCTAATTAAAATTGAAAAAAAGATTCTTATTTATTTTGTAACATTGACATTTCGTTAGGGTTCTTCGTTAAAATAAAAAGGACGTTAGTGTGATACTGTGGTGAATTAATATTCTATAAAAGACTGATACAAATATAAAAACTTACTGAGCAATTCATTTTGAGTTTGAAATTTTGTTACTATTTTGTAGTTGGAAATAGCGTATTGAACTAAGAAAGGTGGCTGGGGTGTATCGTGTGAATAAATTTATTTGAGTATTCTACCTTTATTTTTCATTTAATAAAATTTAAGTTTAGGTACGGTCAAAACTTTGGAAAGGGCAAATTATTTTTGCGAGGCACTATAGAAAAAAAAGAAAAAAACATTGATCCTTGTTTCTGCGATTTTTACCATTTTAACACAAATTAATAAGCACTAAATTATCTAAAAATTATTTTTCACATTAGTAAGTGAAGTCGAACCACGAACCAAAGACCACGTTTTTCACTTAAGTGGGAGACAAACATTCCTAGGGATTTCACTAAATTTCTGTTTTCCCAGTTTCCCTTCGACATACGAGGTTCACCCGAGTGTATTACATCCGCATGGCAATGGATTACTAACGCCACCACTGAGTCAAGCGGAAAATAACGGAACCAACACACACGACATTCCCTACACCCTTCTGCTTGCACCAGATTAAATGGTAACTTCATTATTTCAGAGTAAGTTTGCAATCCTCAGAGAAAATATATCAGAGTCAAAAAAAAAAGTTGTTCTGCGGAACAAAACTAAACGAGTTAAAAAATGCAGAATTCTAAATGAAAGAAAATGCTTTCAGATTTATTTTTAGTCTTTAGAAATTATATTAAGTTTGTCGTTGAGTTAGTTGTAAAATTTTAACAAATAAATATAGAGCGCTTAATGTTTCTTTATGTACATTTCTGTTCAATTGTCGTTGCACACCTACTAACTTGCAAACAAAACGTTTTCACCTCGCTTTCAGCCTCACTGTCTAACCGAGGCTATCAACTTACACATATATATTCTGTGACGCAGAGGTATAACAACTGACTGCTATATAAGAGGCTCTGAGTACAAATCTGTGCAGGAACATTGTGTTATTTGTATGACAAATTTTGTTAGACGCATTGTTTCGCTTTCTGGTCTCGGATGTAGTATTCTTATCTATGTAGTTTATACCATACCGTTGCTTTGTGCCTGCAATACAAGATTATATCTTAGTGTAAGTAAATGTGTGTGTCGTGATGTGGTTATCATTATTATATGTTGCAGCCAAAGCGTTACATTACAGCGACGTTTTTCAATCCGGCGCGCCAACTTGTAATACAGCGTGTTTTATAATTTGGCTTCGACATATACATAGCTACTTTACACGGCACCAGACCGGCAAAAAAAAACCTTGTTGTTGATTGTTTCCAAGTTGATGAACTGGTTTGAAGATTTTTTCTTCGTTTCTAAGGCAAATTCGCACTCAGCCTAGTTTGTATAAATCCCTATTTACTGTATTTCTCACCAAAAGCGTTATCTCTAAGAGACTTATTATTTATTTTAAAAGCTTCACAGATAAATTAAATGTTAAAATATTTATCCCATCCTTCCTTGGCCTTGTGCTTCTAACTCTTAAAACAACTCGCTAAAGATTAATAGCACAGCCCATAAATTAAACAAAGTTCATTGAAATTGTAAGTCAAAGAAATTTTAATAATACTAAAATATTCTGGTTGAGATAAGTAAAAGATAATATTTTGTTAGAGGGAGGGTCCGACGCTTTTTGTTTTGTGATAGCGACCAAAGATTTATTCAATGTTAAATATGTCACATTTCTCAACTAGATACGATTACATAAAATGAAAGTATATATAACTAAATAAACTTGAAAAGTAAACAATGATATAATTCGTTTTAGTTGATCAATTTTATTTAGCAATAAATTATGAAGCAAGACTCTTATACAACATTACTTTATTTAAATTAAAGATAACATTTAAAACTTATCTTAAAGACATTATCTAGAGATTTTAGATAATAGACAAATGCTTTTTTTATCACGCTGAAAGAGATCAAAAGTAACTATACTAAATAATTTTTAATTATTACCAGTTAAGCGTTCAGTTGAGCCATTTGACTTTTATACGAAAATTATTTTACATATATAAAAATGAAGTCGCAGAAATCTACGCGTATTGAATATTTTCTAAGAAAATATTAAAAATGTTTTCTTAAAGAATCTCTCTCATCAACTTTTAATGCAAATTATGACTTATTGTAATTACTGTTAAAGTAGATCAAATTTGAGATTATTTAATACAGATTCATTAACGACGGCGGCGTAGATGGACGGTGGACGTGGTAGCTCAGTTTGTATCGTGCCTTGGTAAACCGACCGTCCCGAACTAACCCGACTGAAATCGCATTAACACATGAAACGAAATGCTAGCTATCCTCGGATTAATGTAATGGATCTCCCACGCATTGTCAACTGTCCGAGAAACAAAATTATACACAATTTAACTGCCTAACTAGATGTAAGTTTCCATTGAATGTGAGGACGAGATATTTTCTTTCACTAAACCATTTGCCCTAAAGTAACTTTTCCCCGTTGCTTAGGTGATCATCCTTAAAATAAATACACTTCTATTGCACAAAAAAAAATCTTCACTACTGTCAATTCACTTTATGAATTAAATAATTTCTCACGGTGCCTACGGTCATTGAAAATAATGATGCACTTCATGTAAAACTGCAAGATCAAAGATATTTACCACAGAAGGACCAATATTAACAAAACTAAACCCCTCAATTTATAATACATCGAAAGTAAAATACTGTTTTTCCATTAACCAAGTAGAGTTAAATGATGTAACGTTTAGTAGCAGAGCGTTATTAAACGAGTTGAAAGCAATAAGAGATTTTCTATCGGAAAACCCGAAACAATAAATAAAAAACATCTGTAATCCTTTCTCATGTCACTGATTTGACGTTGACATCCGCATGATTGATTCTTCACTCCATACAAGAACGGCCAGCATTACTTGACACGTGATACTGTAGAAAAAATGTGCCCTCAATTTCGGTGACATGAAAAATATGGGAATACGAGAGGTCATGTTAAATTAGTTACTTCGGACCCATTAATCAAATGACGACAAGAACGCTTTTTGCGATTTCAAGTAAGTACAGAAAATATTTCATTCGTCGCTCTCGGCTCTGATAAACAATATTTCATCTTTTGTTTGCGTTATTTAAACGAATTTTCTTAAATTAACGTTTAATCAACCGACAAAAAAAGGAAGATAACAATTCTAAAGCAGACACTGGTAGAAAAACCGTGCACCAAGATGATGCCAAGTGCGTTATCATTCATATCATTTCAATTTATGTAAATCTTATTCCAGTACTGAGACTTCATTACAGTCTATTGAGTCAGTGAGGGAATGTACCTAAAATATCTTTTGTCCTTAAAACATACAAACATTGTTTTATAACGTTCTTGGTGGAGTCATGAAGTGCACGGGATAAGAACCATATTGCAATCTATCAATATCTGTGTACGTGTGCATATGTCTATATATAGTCCATGAATACCTCAACATGGTCAACGCATTGGCGGTGCTCTTGTACTGAGACATCAAATGCATCATCGTGTTAATAGGCACCGGTATTACTTTCCATCAGGTTGTAAAGGGCCGAAAACAAATTAAAACACTTCTTTACAATTGTTAATAAAAAGGCGCTCACGCCGACATGAATTTTCTCTTCGACTGCCAAACTTTTAGTTAATTATACATTTTAGCATTACGTCGCCTACACAGGTGAACCGTCACAAGCACAACAACAAGCAAGACATACAGACTTGTTTGCCCATAGCGTTGTATAAAATGTTGTATCTTTCCCAATGTACTTTCTCCAAAATATGGCAGGCATTTAAACAATTACTTGAAACAAAACAAAAGGAGAGTGGAGTGAAAAAGGTTGCCTAAAAGCTTGCGGTATCAGGTGTCGTAAAAAAATCCGTACCAGATTTATCTTCAAAACCACATGCGAGAAATCACATGAATCCTTACGAACTGGTCTCACAGTAAGGAACTCTAAGAGTTATCTTTTATACGGTGCTTGACTATTATTTTTGGATTTAATTTGTCTATTCTACTAGTTAAGTATGATTTTTATGAAAAATTAAGTACTAAAAAGGCGTAGCACGATTTATTATACTTAATTTTCATCTGTTTTTGCTTAAAGCCGGGTTCGAAATATTATATAGAGCTAGGTTTATTTTTTACGCGTTAAGTCAGGAAAAACCTGTATGCTCATCCGCGTGAAAATATTGTGTATGATTTCCGAACAAAACGTTTTGTTCTCGTAGTTTCGTTCCCACCATATTTTGACGTTTGGCGTAAAATGTTTTCATAAATAAATAAATAACCACATCACGACAAACACATTGACTCAGCCCTGCACTTAGTATCGTAAGAACTTGTATCGCAGGTGCTAAGCAACGATATGGTATATACTAAATAAATAATACAACATCCAAGACCGGTAAGCGAGACAATGCGTCTTGCAAATTACACAAAGTCTCGCCCCCGCCGGGATCCGAACCTGGAACCTTTAGCATAGTTGGCTGTTTACACCACTGCGCCACCGAGGTCGTCAAAACTAAACTAAATGGCACTACTTTTCTAGATTTGCACGGGAAATGCAAAGCGTTAGTGCCTCGGGCATTAAACGGAGTTATTGATGACAATGCTTATGAATTCGCGTTGTAGTGAACACAAAATTAATTTTCAAAAAATATAGTTGAAATGAAACGTTAATCAAAAATGTCCGTTCTCCATCTACCTGGAGGATAAGTTGAAAATTGTTTTCTCGAATAAATATCTACCACAGTATAAAAATACAAATTTGATATTTATATAATTTTTAAGGTTTAATTAGCTTCACCTTGTATGTTTGTTTTAAAATAGATTTTCACTTACTTTGATTTTACAGTCTATGACTTCCCAACCCTACAACAATAGGGACCAAACTTCCCTTTAAAGTACAAAGTTATGGCATATTGTCCGCCATGATATTGCATATTGATGATTAGAATTCTATAAACATGTATTGCTCTATCTAGCATATTATTGTTTTAGACAATGATGGGTGGATTGTGTATTTTAGATTAATAACTCAACAACAAGTAAATACAGTAATGGTATTATATGTTTAACGATATCAAATTTCCCAAATTATTATTAGTGATATAGACTAAAATCAGTTTCTAATTTCTCCTATTTATTCCGATTTAATTCGTTGCGGGACCCAAGGCTTGTAGGGTGTCCCTTCACAGCCTGCGCTTCTTTGCACAGCTGCATTATTAGTTGATTCTTGGATCAAAGGACGCCACTGTTGATACTGGTGCAGGTGGTTGCAGTCGTTTGACAGAGCGTCGGGTTTGCTCCGAAAAAGTAGTGTAGAATTCATGTTTCCCCCAAAAACCTTGAACTACCTTTTTGGAGATAAACATTAACATTTACGTGCCAAAATCACTTACTTACCATTCAGCTCAGACCGCAGTCGTAACAAAAAAAAAACAGAAACCAGCAATGTCTATTATTGAAATATCCTTTTTTAATTGCTTACTGCAAGAATGTTGAAGTTGAGGAACTATCTCACGCTGAAGATACTTTCCTTGTTTTGTGTCGAAAGCTTGAATATATGTGAAGTCATCACGTCTAAAAGAAAAACGTGGCGGTCTAAAGGAAAAGCTGACGTTTTTGTACTGCAACAAACCGCATAGTAGTAGCGGGCAGTCGATTCATTTGTTTGCGACATCTCATTTGGAAACTGCACAGCATTAGAAAGCTCGTTTAATCAGGTACATTGAAATTCAGATGGCTTTCATTTTCATAAAGGCGACTGTTTCAATTTTATATTATAATGACTTTTGCGGAATGAAGAATGAGTACTTTGTTTTTTCTATGATCATACGTTTCTCGTCAGATTTCAGTTTGTAAGCTAATTAATAATGTCAAAGGTATTTTAATTTGAATATATTCATACGAAATCGAATGTGAACATAGTATTTTCTCCTTCTTTAGAATTTTTTTTTCAAAGGAAATGCTTTTCTAACTTCCCTTTAGTTTTTAAGTTAGGTACTTTTCTTAGAGTTATTTGACTTTTTTTGGTGCAGCGAAATTTTAGTTCTACTTTTAATACATTTTAGTTCTCAACGTGTTCGCATATCTTTGGGACTTGGGTCAGATGCTATAGCATCTATTTAACCAATTATCTTACTTGTCAGGGTTGTAGATGATTAGCATACCGTGTTTTTTTAAAATAAAAGTAGCGATCGAATCCGCAACTCCCGGGCAAAGTGAATTTATAAATAGAAAATCAATTCCTCACATGATCCCAATATGTTCCGGATTAAATCCGGTAGCTGTAAATGGCATTATTATATTATTATGTAGCAAGATCATAGCTGAGTGGTTAAACTAGGTTAATCCAGTGATAGAATATTCGAGTACCATCAAAGTTAATAAGAAAGGTTATTAAAATATCACTTTAACTATTCTCACATTCAAAAAAGTAAAATGAAAATTCAAATTTTTATTACAAGAATATCCATTTGATTTAACATCGACACCTCCTCTACACTACATAACATATGTACATACCGCATAAACTCGCGTCGTAATCCTTTGAGAGGTGTTTGCTCAGATACCACTCCCTGCATTTCGCATGTTTATGTTGAGTCCCAGTGTGATAGGTTGCTAATCTGCAATCGGCAAACCTAGACTCGAACCATCAACTTGTCGAATCGGATCAGTCGGTAATCCAAGGGGCGTAACAAACAGGGCTACCACGTCCACACACACTACTATAAAAATAAATCCTAAAACTAAAATTGATGGAGTTCCCGTGCAAGAAGCCCTTAATATGAGTATTAACTAAATATATAAAAAAGAAAAACTTTTGGAACGTTAACTTGTTAAAGTGTTGTAATGTTTAACTTTAGTAATGGTGCAGAACCCTTTTCGTACGAATATGACTCGCTCTTGACCTTTTCTAGAATAATTCGAAATTATTTTAAACATTGACATCACACTGGGTATTGTTTAATGTTTTTTTGTGTAACAATCTGTAAACGGCATTCATGAAATTTCCGCTTTCGAATTCTTAATTATGTTAATTAGGTACTTCGTAATTAATTTGTCAGAATAAACACTTATAATACACAAGAATTTGACTAAAAACATTTTTGAAGTAAGTAAGAAGTTTTACCATCTAATTAGTAATAACAACTTAACAATCTAGAGTAAATTGTACTGAATAAACTGTTTCAACTAATTGTCTAATCTTAATAGTCCGCCAACCGCCTACCTCAGCTAAATAAATTAAGTTCACCAATTTCAATTTATATCAATAGTTGTGATTTATTTAAATCTACATTAATTAAACATTAAATCAATAAATTTTCACCAAACATAATTTCGTAAGGTTATTAATTAAAAGGAAAATGATTTGCTTAATCTTACAATAACATTTTAATAATAGTTTTATTAAGATTAATTATTTATTGGACTTTAGGAAATCTCACATACATTTTGCAAACACCTATAAAAAACTAAATAAAGGTTATATTCAAAAGAAAGCCATGCAAGTATAACATGTCACCGTCAGTTTGCGATTTAAAATGTTTATGGTTGTACCTACCATAGGTTTTATCTTTCATTGCCGCTTACGACTGCAGTTACAAATTTGTATGTATCTTTGTCAAGCGCACCTAACGGATTGATGAGGAATTAAGATTACCCATACAAAATCACTGTAGTATATACGTTACCAGGCGTACAGAAAAACTCTACGAACTCATGGTAGACACACATAATACCTTATTATATAGACATAATGCATTTATTCAGTTACAAATGTTCTGTAATTACTAATTAACGGTGATCATTTAGGTCAAAAAATAATAATTAATTTATAACCATCAGCTAAGACAACTCCGGATCTTCAATTTAATCGCTGTGATAACAAACCCATTGTTTATATTTCAATAGAAATGGTTTATTTCGGTTGTTCGAATAATATTCGGATTACAAACTTAGAATTGGTATTTAATTTTAATTAGAAAGAACAAATTAAAAGAGCAAGTGAAAGGAAGATAGATCTCAAATAAAGACATTATCTTCAAGTATTCAAGACTAAATGTTAACGTCATTTCTGATTTTAATCTAACATGATGGGTTCCATACAATATATAGGTACTGTTTAGGTAATTTCATAAATGAAATGTATGTAAATATTTATTGTATGGGCCCCTTAAACTTTTATAATGTTTTTAGTATTTATTGTCATGGCGGCAACAGAAAGACAATCTCTGAAAATTTAATGAGATACAAGCCCGCTGACAGACGGACGGACAGCGGTAATAAGGTTCTGTTTTTCCCCTTGGGGTGTGGAACCCTAAAAATGGTTCTACTATTAATGGTTTATAAAGGATGAACAAATGCTTTGAAATTTACAAGTTCTTCTTCAAACGAATTCAAACGAAGCTGTATGCATGCCTGCCTGGAAACCTTCAAAGACTTCAAAAGTTTTCCATTCAATTCACTAATTAGACTCGGTTACGACCACTTATACTTGTCAACACGTAATTGGCAACCCTAGTTTTTAAGTAGACGACTTTTGTTCAGATTATGAGATTTTTACCTATTTAATAACGTCGTAGCAAAGTAGGAGGGGTTCAAAGTTAAAGGATCAAAGTCAAACTCGGACCACTCTACTGTACGTCCACTGCTAAAAACAATGTTATTCCAGTCCCAAATTAAACTTATCTGGCAATAGAAATACGCACCAGCTTTTTGTTACTTTGTAACGTTATATACTTTGAATTTTATAGATTTTTTATTTTTATTTTACACATATATTCAGTAAATCGTTTGGTTTAGAGTCAAAGACACATAAAGTGTTTAAAACTTTTAAATTAAGGTTCACAGTCCCAATCGAGTAGGTATATAATGTGTTTTAGTAATTGGCATTAACCTCTGGTCAACATTTTTACCAGACGTGTGATCAAAAATCTTAAAATGCATTATGAAAATATGAAATAGCTTAAAATCAACGAATAGCCCAAAAACTAGGGGAAATAATATACTTACTTCCAAAAAAGTTAACCGATATCAAATACGTTTTTTGCCTGTGGCACCACCGCTTCCTAGTAGTGCTATTGGCAAAACAGCATTTCCCGTGGCACTACTCTAGAAAAGCAATGACATGATTGGAATGTTCTCGCCTCTGGGGTTGCTTATTACTATGAATTCATTATAAATTGAAAATTTAAAATTATTCAATCAATGCAATAACCGATAAATTGTGTGTACTTCAAATAGTTATCCTAAACCGTTTATTCAAAAATTAATTGGTCATCAACTAAGAAGTGGAATCAATCCCGTCTTCCCCAATATTTACGTAAGCGTAACCGTGTCGCTACCGGACCGCTAAATTATAGAGTAAATGAAATCAGTTTTGGTAGTGATAAATCACGTAATAATTTTTAATATGAACACGTACCTATTCTATAAAGGTAACGCAGGTTAAATAAAATATCAAATCGGTCCGCCCGCGCAACGCCACTTACGTAAAAGTATTACTAGGTAAGAATATTAAAGTTGCAGGGCCAACCAGTACACTATATTTGTAAATTTTTGTAGGTTTTTTGTTGGGGGGTTATTAAATTTGAAATTTAATTTTTCTTTAGCTGTATTCATTTTAAATGTGGCGGGCAATGAGTTGGTTGTTGATGAATTTTGCTGTATGAAACTAAAATCAATAAATAAGAGTACGCCGAGGAATTGTTTGTGTTCGCTGCAGAAGTGCTAAGCGGTAATGCCACTGTGGCACTGTGTGCGGGCAATAAATGGATAACTTAATGGGATTTACTCAAATAATCTCAAACGTTCCCTTACTCCTAGAATAAGGGAACATGACATCAGGTTTTGTGATTACAAATTACAGAGACATAAATGAAGAAAGAAATCTTTGTCAATATTATAAAGTGGTAAAGTTTGTTAATGTGTATTTGTGAGTTTGTACAAGCCTATTCAAAAACTTTAGATCCTAGTAATAGGGCGTCGTACCGAGCCTGTGTTAGTTTTTTCCTCTCCATCTCTCTAATAATAATTATACTGATAAAAAAGAGAATTCCAGCGGTTTAAGAACGAATGTTTTTATACAATTTTGAGTTATAAATGACTAGAAACTTCAGGCACTTACTACTAACATTAGTATTCTAAAACAAGGACACAGAGTCCTCAATACAAATATTTCACCGTATGTTTTGTTCGCCACGCCATCTGTTAGAAAAAAGGTCGAACTAAACTAAACTTTTCATGGCTGTAAATAATACACATATCCGTTTTAGTTATTTAGTAACTTGTTTACATTGTTTTATATGTATTCTTTAGTTTTTCCTCCACATGGATGTACACTTTTTTTTTATTATGTTGTCTTTTTGTAAACAAACAAAAATCTGCTTGGTCATGTTTACCTGCTCTACTTTTGATAAATTAGAATCACATCCGGGATAGACTTAATTAAATTTTCATCTTTGACATAATTCCCTTAGCATTTGCATTGATATTTGTTGGAAATGAAATCAATCAGCGGGGCTAAAAAGGCCGGATTGGCAATTTGAATCTATATTTCATGCATTTAATGTAGGTATGAAACCGTAAATTTACCACTTACTGCTTGGGAATCAAAAAAATCCATACAATGAGCAGCCATCTTGCAAAAAATAGAGAAATAGTCTTTGAATTCATTGATTAAAAAGACTAAAAGCTTTCAAAATAATTAGGTACGAAGCGGTCTTTTGAGGTCCGTTGCTTCAATAATAATAACCTGTAAAATTAGATTAATTTGAATAAATTGTATCGTTATTTGTTATACGCAGTATTTTCTTTTTATTTAATCTGAAGCCTATTGTGTACCTATAAATTTGTTTTGAGATCCATAATGTTTGTCGGTATAAAGTTGTATAGTTTTTAAAACACAAGGCTTTTCAGATTACTTTAGAACTAAGTAAGGCAAAATTTGATGATTATCTCATGATAGTATTATTTCTATACTAATATTATAAGGAAAGTTTGTATGCAACCTTTAAAACTACATACCAAAAAATAAATTATTTCAACAAAATCTCAGACATAATAACAAGGTAGATAGGGTTTATATTGTCCTATTTTAATATAAAGACTTAGTGGTGATCAAATTTGTAATTCAAGACGAAAACATTTACCATATATTTTTGAAACGAAAGAGATATTCAAATGCTTCAGATATATAGAACTAAAATGCTATATAAAATCTGAAATAAAATTTTAATCATTATTAAAACACGACTAAAAGTATTTTAAAAAAATTAATTTTGCTTGTCGTCGAGGCGAAAGTAACTCTGTTATAAAATCTTGGAAAATATTTTGGTCAAAATTTGGAAGGTTTTGGGTAAATTCAGGTAATAGTGCCAACCGCTGCATTAAACTGATTTCACGAGGAAAACACGTCAACGTTATTGAGTCAACAGCTAATTCAGTTAAAGCATGCTCCCTCTCTATTTCTAGAATATTCACGAAGATTTTGCGCAAAATTTGGGAAAAAATTTAGAAATGATCATTTTAAACATCAAATTTTGTTTTAGATTTTTATACAAAAATAGAAGAAATTTAAACATGTACAATGTACATTTAAATATTGTTTTAACTAATGTATGAAAATTTTAAGGGATATTATTTTTTAACCATTACTTTAAATAACGTATTATTATTACAGATATGTTTTTTGCTTCACTTTAGTGATTTAATTTTACACACAACACAATGACACTAAAGAATACGCTAAAGATTTCAGATTTACTTATTATTATTGTAAAGTTTTGTTAGTCTGAACACCTCAAATTCTCTGTCAGAGATAAAAATTCCAAATGAGTTAAGATATCAGGAGATCGCAACAGTTTTCTAATCAAAGTGTTATGAACCATGTAAATACATATTTATATTATTATACGTATTTCCATAAAAATTGATGGTAAATGTAAAACATTCTTATAATAACAGAAAGGTTGTAAAATTAGGGTAAAATTGTTTAAAATTTCATCTCACGCGCCATTTTGTGCTCGTCTTTTCCCAAATGACTACGTTTTTATTAACATCAGAGGCAAAGGGTGTCAAGTTATACAGCACATTTGAGCGGAGAAAATCTGATAACGAATACATTTAAAGGCTTTTTTCACATGCAGGAAATGAAAGGCGAGATTATTAAACTCTGAGTAAATCCAATATTTTAGCAACTTTATGCAATTCAAAACACATAAAAAAATTTTTACTTGTTAATGAATACGTTTGCTAAATATTTGCTCCCTAATGCTAAAAGCAAAAAAAAGAAAAATCACAATCGATTACTAAAAAGAAGTAGCATTAAGAACACGCCTAAAGAAATCCTCACAAAAAGTATACATTCAAGTGAGCAGTTAACAGACTCATTCAGAATTGAGGATTTACGAAACCTTCTATCTCTGGCCGGGCGTAAATTTATCACAGTCGGGAAAATATACGCATTCTTTTCAAACTTGAAGAAAGGCAAATCGAGTGAGTGAAAAGGATTAGTAATTCGTGTTTCGAGAGGATCTCATATTTGAGTAGTTAATCAAGACAAATGTGTTTTAAGCGAGGTCAGGCTTATGTGATTCCTAAAAAAGCACTTCACTAAAAAAGCAGGAGTAAATCTTAGTCAAAGAGTATTTTGCCAGTGTCGATTTGAACACGCCTTTTAAATTTGACTTAGAACAGATGAATCATAATAAAGTGCGTTGCCAAAAGAGTGCATGTACAGGCAGCTACCCTTTCCCCTAAAGATAAAAAATCAGACAAGAGTTTGTGAAGCTTTAAACATTCATTTTACAACCACTCATATTATTAGTTACCTATGGTACCATCATGTGCTCCTGACTCTCGATGGACTAGCCTCCTCTACCCTGGGCCGTCGGCTGGTGTCGAAGATTCAATGAGAGTTAGCGAACGCCTACGCGTTCCGTTGGTGTCTTGATAACGACTTCAAAGCTTTGATAAAATACACATCGATATTTATAAATACACTACGACGTATGACGTGCTGAGAAAATGCCAGGTAGAAGTACCCGTAACCATCGTGTGTGTATGAGGAGATGCATGAATGCGGAGGAAGCGAGAGATGTTTGTAAGGATCGTTGCGTATGGCGAACAGTACAAGATGTAGAAAGTTGTTATCGTGTTTGAATTAACTAACACCATCCCCATCGTACCCGCAACATTTCTCAAAGACTTATGGTTTTTACAAAGGGGAAGGAAGCTAGTTGTTGTATAATATCATAATGCTCTTGACCTTGACTCTTATGAACGTATATATATATATATATATATTACGAGTCTTTGTAGGGCGGTTGTAGGATAAAATTTTAGTTTAATGGCATTAGTTATATCAGAGGACTACTAAGCTAATGAATAAACGGTGTTGTAATATTGATATCACCACCATAATGGTGGAAAACCCATAGACACGTGGTCCGTATATTCGTTCATCTACGAAGCCACCCAAAGGATTCCAATAAAATTTTGTGAACGTGTATGGTTAGTTGTAGCTAAACAATACTGAAAGGTCGCGTTTTCGAGATCAAAAATAGAACTAGTGAAGCTGAGGTCGGATACTTTTATATGTAGGTACCTATTATATTTGTAACTTCTATGTTTCTATGTCAATACTCACATTAAAAAACGCACTACAAAAATCTTTACATTTTCAAATAAAGTTCAGCACACATGAGGACTTGTGGAGAAAAACAAATATACCGACGTACATATTTGATCGTAAGTTGAAACCTCTACTTTTCAAAAGTCTTAAATGTTAGTCATCAGGCTTAATATTAATTTGAATTACCCAATCTTAACCCGATCTGTAGGTAAGTACTTTGAACAACTTTTAAATGAAGTTAAGTCGTAAATATTCCTTTACTTGGATTAACCCAGCCCTCATCAAACACTCAAATTAAGAACGAAAGCCACTATCTGTAGATACCCCAAAAAATTAAGATTTCAACTAAAACTCTATTATTTTCGTAACTATAGTACTAATGTTGTCCCTCCGGACTTATAAAACAAGAAACACCTTCAGCAAGTGACATAAATAAGAGGAAATCCAGAACAAATCCTACCCTGAAGCGACTTTAATCAAACGCATAAAAATGCCGTAAAGAATTAGTGGCATCTTCGGAAAAGTAATGTTCCCCACGAAACTGCACTGATACAAACATCGACTTTATGGACATTGCAGTTGTAAAATCGCGCCATTTATGTCCGACGATTTATTTTACGGGCCTTTACTTTGGACAAGACAATTCTATTTACCAATTTGGTCTGGCATCGACACCTCGTATTAAGTAACGGTTGCCAACCGAAGGTGACATTTGTTATTGTTATATTAGTCTTAAAAACTTAACGTATATACATCAAACACGTATCTCTTAATGTGATAGATTGATAGTAACTACGATTGGGAACAATTCGATCATGTCGGTAGTTTCCTTGATTTAACTGCAATCCTTTAATTTAGTGTAAAACCAACTTAATCTGCCGCTTATTTACCAATTTTAAACATTTGTAAAAAAAATCAAATGTGCTAAAAATAGGATATCTCGTTAATTAAGTAGCGATTGGCAGCACTACCTGTAAATCTACCTTAAAATATACGTCTGAGTTTGAACGAAAGTGTATCATATGTAGGTAATATTTATCAGAGACAAGCAGTGTGTGTTCGTGCCGACGTGTATCGAAGGCGACAGTACTGCGACAAATTCGCTGTGTAACAGGAAATATGTCTTTAAGAGACACGTCTTTTTAAAACTGTGGAGTCGATTAAATTTTCGTTTTTATTTAATGAATCATAGTAATAACTTCTTTCAAATATTAACAAACATTGTTGTACAAATCTAGAAAAAAAACTATACAGCCATTTGACTTTCTAAGAATAAAGAAAAAAAGTTAATATATTTGAAAAATAAGCTACGGCTCAGTGAACTGACAACTTACAACTTTTCTATTATTTCAGAAAGGATAGGTATTCTGGAAAAATATTATTATGAGAGTAAATATAGCTGAAGAAATAACTTCGAATTAACTTAAACGAACTTTAAATAACAGGCGATTGCTCTTGAACCTCGCTACTCCGATACAAAGGTACTAGCCGCTTTTACAAAGCTTTTAATATCAAGTCATGAAACTAAACGCCAAACAAGTAACTTATCTTTGTAAAACCGGTGTGTATTCCAACTTTTTATTAGAATTCTTCTTGATGAAAAAAGTTGACTGGCTGATTCGTCTCTACGTAATTTTAAAAACTTGTTTCACAAGTCGCTGCGATCTTATTTCACGGATACTTAGGCAATACTGTATTTACTGTAACATACCACGTTTAACACTCTTGTTACAGAGTACGTGATACATACATCGATAATATCAGTACGTCCCTACTTATGTACATATGCCGTTAGGAAAGTTAAGAACATGAATAAACCTTGGATTTAGCTGATACTTATACTAGTTATAATATTAATGCAAAAACACATCTTTCTGTTTATCTGCGTATACAAGTTTTTCGGTCGAGCGTAATAATTAGTACAAAACTCTTCTGGGAGTTAAACTGCATCCGTAGTAGGAATGATAGTGCTATATTTTGTCACAAAAAGGGAATGTTATTAAATGGTCAGACGTTATCAAATTGATTTTAAAAAAATTAAGGCATTAAATCATTTGGACAGCACACAAAGATTTTGCTGGCAAAAAATTTAATCTGCCTACAACCATTGTTCTGCAAGCAATTAACAAACGGTGTAACAATTATCCAATATTGATCTGTTTTTATTATCATTTGTCTGGCTAATAAATAGACAACAAAAACGAAATAATTACATGGTCAGCAGGGATTTCTTTCCCTCAATGCGTACTGCAAAGGAATTCTTTGCTTGCTGAAGTATTCTCTGATCAAAATAACCTAGGGTAATTTATGTTCCATCTAAGACTTCATCACCGCTAAACATCAGGTAATATTGGGGTCAAATACTTTCCTGGTTTTAAATAATTGAAATTGCAGCTTAAATATCTATTTTGCTGAACAAAATAAGTTAGAGCACTTCAGTATAAATGATTTAGAAATGTTTGCTGACCATAATTGCCTAACCAACTAGCTTTAATTGACCAAATACATATTTCTGTTTATCAAAATAACCAAAAAACCATTTTACATTACCAAAAAATAACAAAAATTTGCTCAACGTTTATAATAATATGTTTAACGATATCGACACATTTACCAGAAAACCTTAAGGAGTCTTCAAAAACTTAATCATCAACAAACTTATTCTAAGACAAAGATTACTTGAGTGAAGGGAACGGGATTGCTGTCACTGTTTATCTTTTTCTTCTGTGTATTTCATTTCTTTTCCTCTGCAAATGTAATCAACAACTTTACAACAACAAAAACTCGCTTAAACTCTTTACCAAAAATCTGTGGTTGACGTTGTTGGTTGCAAATACAGTTGAATCCGTTTATTATGACTCCGCCTATATTGACCAACCGATTATTATGACATCATTGCACTACGAAATTTAGTTTTCATATAAAATTATTTATAAAAAGTCGGATATAATGACTTCCCTCACAGTGACATGACGCTTATTATGACCCATTTTTAATAAATTATGTCCGGTTATAATGACCGACATGATTATTTACACCTCCGGGTACTCGGTAATTCCCGACGACGTTCGGCACGTGGCTCGATTTTGTTTTGAATCTCAGTGAGTAATTGACGCTTGAAAGTCACGCATTGTTTTGTACATGTTGCTAAGGAACAACTCGACAGTGATGGGGAAGAAGAAGTCGAGGAAGAACCATTACCGGCCGCATTATCACGATTTGTTCATAGCAATATTAAAAATGATAATTTGACCATAGCTATGGCTTCTATACACAATAGTATCAGAGACTGTTTTATAATAAAATGAAAAAACAAAAGCAGACAAAAATTATCGATTACTTACGTTAAAAAATACATTTGTATGTGTATAATGTACTTCTTACGTGCAATTTTTATTTTGATTTAATATGTATTTATACACATGTAGTTACTACGTTCCTCTATTAAAATACTTAAATACATACATATTCACATTAAAAGGTTTTTTTTTCACAAAACGCATTGTATGACGTCCGCTTATTATGAGGTGTTTGTCAATCCCTTTCGATGTCATTATAAACGGATTCAACTGTACATTTATGTAATAAATGTAAAATTAATTTGTAAGCCTTTTTTTGTAATTGATTGTCTATCATCAATTAATTTTAAAAAAAGTTGTAAAAACGACGTAATATTAAAATGGAAAAAAATCACCAAGCAAAGTTTTGAAGTATTCATTGATCAAAATATCAACTGAATTAAACTATTCAGATGGCTTAAGGGCTTATACTCAACTCACATTCCTTACTAAGGGAAACTGACAAGTGCAGTCAGTGATTTGACAGGGAATCTGTATAATGCCTTTTCATCCCATCGTACCCTATCCCTTTCATTCACATATCCCATTCATCTTCGAAAGACGCAGGCGATTCCATCACTAAGTTGTTATCATTCCTATCTAAATAGATGCTTTTTCACATGTTTTATTGTTCGCTTATTCTAGGATTGAAAATCTTATAGTTGATATGTTCCTCGCCTGAGTTGGTATCTACGCTAGTGTAAATAAGCATTTTCTAGGTAAGCATGCTATATCTTTAACTACGTCGCCACGAAGGGAAGATTGTGGCAAAAGTACTTAGCGACTAATTTAATTTAGATATTAATTAGGTACTCGTCCATGCTGAATTGGCTCAAGGGATTTGGGTGAATTCTATCACCTTGATTAACACTTAGGATACTTTATATTCCGGAAAAATTTTAGGTTCCTCAGGAATGAATACCGTAATCGTAATAAACGAAATCTACACTGACCAAGTCGCGGGCAAAAGTTAGTCTTACCAAATTCTTTTTTTTCTTTTGCTTTGTATGAAGTGACTTGCCCTGTCCAACATCATTTCACTCTATGCAGTGTTAGTTAACCTGTGGTCCGCAAACCCTGGGTCGGTGGTCTCATCTCTATATCATTTAACAATAATAAAAAATGTCACAAAATATCGGAATCACTGCTCTTGAAAAAATTTATTTAAGATAACAACTTAGTAGTAACATCAACCTCATCACTTCATTTGCAAAAACGCAATAATAGCGTTTACATTGAAGTTTTAAAAGGGGGTCCTTGAAAATTGCTTGATTATCAAGGGGAATTAAAAATAATGTTATGAAAATCAAATTTCATTTTAAGAGGAAATTAGTGACCTTGAATGAGAGTTCCTCTCCTTATAGTTCTCTATTGCAGTATGCAGAATCGTTTTAGAGCTTCAATTCAATTTCCCTTTTGCATCGGCATATCCGGGTGTGTCTTTGAATATAATATGATAAGTCTTTGTCTAGAATTAATTCATTGAACATAAAGATTCATACAGTTTTGTTAAATGTTTTAGATTTTTGTTACATATAGGTAATTTAAACATTTATTTGTTTTTTATAGTCTAAGCACCTACAACAGTAGTAAAAGTCGAATATTCAGGATAAGAAGTATGCAGGGCAGAGCCGGATTTAGGGGAGGGCAACCGAGGCTACAGCCTCGGGGCCTTTACAAAAGACGGGCCTCCACAAAATAGAATTCAGAAAAAAAATCTAATTCAGGCTAGTAAACAACTTTTTTTTCGCGTTTTACCTTACCTACAACTTTTTAAATATTGTATTTTGTACAATATTTACTTTATGATACTTTGTACAATATTTAATTGTATTAAATATTTACAGAAATTATCGATCTATATTTGTTCACTACAACTAGGCGATCAGTAAAATATCAAAATCTCAGATGGCCCTGATCAGCACTTGCAATTTACTCCCCATCTTGAGGGAGTATCCCAATGGCTGAGTGTGGTAAAAAAAAGCTCGGAAGGTTCCGTTCGTTAATGCAAAATTTTATTTCAGATAATTCTTGTTTCCGATTATATTAATGTGTTTGTTTAACATATGTACATGGTTTCAAACTAAATTATTTGTTGGAAACCTCGACTGAAAAAAATGGTTCATTTTATTTGGAAAATAATAAGGCCAGGGGCTTCCACTCCTTTGCTGCCCGGAGGCCTCCAGACCTCTAAATCCGGCATTGATGCAGGGGTTATATTCGTAGAATCCGTAGTTATTTGCGCGTTTTGTTTAACTATTTATAAGCTTTGTGGTTACAGGTGAGCTCTGACTTCGTATGGTTTATAAATAAATTAAGCCAAGATCTCGGAATTAGGGAAAACATCTAGGTTCTTAAGGTAAAATTCCCCGAAAATTGCCTTAAATTCGTTTTATACAGAAACCCGGTTTTCACTAATATTTAGGTAGTTTTTTTTTTTTTTTATTCATGACCAGGCAGGCATTTGACCCCAAACCCGCCTGATGTTAAGCAGCGATGAGGTCTAAGGTGGATCATGCCTGCCTAGGAGAAACCTATTCACTCTTGCCTTAAAGAGGCCCAAATTATATTGGTCAGGGAACACATCGGCAGGCAAAGAATTCCACACCCTTGCAGTACGCATTATGAAGGAGCTATCGAAGCATTTAGTACCGATGGTCAGAATATCTACCACAAAACTTCGCCCTACGTCTTGTATTCCGCTTATAAAAGGGGGCCGGTGAAATTAAATTGTGCAATTCCTGCGCACACTCTCCGAAATGTTTCCTATAAAATACCGATAGACACGCAACTTCACGGCGGTGGCTGAAGTCATGAAAGTTAGCAATATCATTGTCAATCCCGATGATTCTTCGGGCTCGCTTTTCAACAGAGTCTAAAGCTGGAAGCTAATACTTGGCTGAACGATCCCAAAGGTGACAGCAATATACCAAACAAGGCCGAATTTGCGCCTTATACAGGACAAGCCGTTGTTTGGGCGTGAAGTATCACCTAGCCCGGGATAGAACACCAAGCTTTTTAGCTGCCGTTTTGGCTATAGACTCGATAGGTAGTACGGAAATTTTAATTTTCTCTTTTCAATAACGTGGCTTGCCTATAGTCTCGGATGTCAGTATCTGTGCTTTAGGCCATACCTACTTAATTCTGCTGGTCTGAAATCAAAAATTTGCAGTGTGGTAAATTTGATTTGTATCCTATATTTTTATTTTACATAAAACAGACAGAAAAAGTCTTGTACGAATGTTTTATTTTGTTAAATCCACGGAATAAGTTAAAATTCCTTGAACCCCTTTTTGTAATTAAAATAAGGTTAGGTAAGTTTTCAAATGTTTCATAACCAAGAGAATGAATCGTAATAACAAACAACTATTCAAGTGCACTCGAATCTATTGTTGAGCAAACGAGTTGAAACGACGTGCTTGAGTCTTGAAAATTGAACATACTATAGAAAAATTACTTAACATTGTCTTATTTGTAATTGTCATTTATTACTACTACCGAAAACGTAATAAAAATAAGACAAGCGATTTAATGAACTTAATGGAAATTGACCGTCTTATTTTATATTCAGGTAATTTGGTAATTAATTAATTTTAATAGGAGAAACCATCGAGGAGAAACTCGTTAATTTGAGAGCTCCAAGAAGATTGCATGATATCAAGGTATGTAAATTAAGATGAACTAGAGACCGCTGAATAGATTAAATTTAACAAGAGTATACATAAACCTCTTTTTAACCATAGATAAAGTAATACCCAGTCAAAAGTCACACATGTCATATGTCACAAGTAAGTTTGTATATTTGTGTACCTATGTCAATGCAAGGTAGTGTGTGAAACATGTTATTTTATATACTTCTTATGCTTATTACATAAAAATATTTGTTTTTCTGTACTCTTTCTCCATATTACCTGTAGGTGTACCAAAATGTATACTCCTCTGTCCATGTGACCAAATATTTGCTTCTTCTCCTTCACGAATCAATATTATATTGTGGCTAACAAAAATTAAATAATGTTGAGAAAGGAGTAAATATACTACTCAAAACAAAATAAGGGGCCACGAGGTATTTTGTCTGTACCATGAAAATAATAAAACCAATATATATTTTTTTGTCTCCATAACGAAAACTAATGTTGTTTTTACCGTGTAGACTAATAAACTTATTCCAATAATAATGATTAAAAAGTTTATTTGCTTTTGAAAGAAAAAATCACATTTATGGTTAAAAATAAAAACGATGTAAAACGCTGGGTAAATGGGATCTTGAGCTGTTGTAATGCGAACTCTGCCCGAACCAGGTCTTCTTCTAACACTGCCGGTCTCTTGGAAAACGATTCCATAGATTTTGAATTTCGAGAAAATCCCAATTGCAAACCCATAGATCGCTGCGAATGACCTTCTTCAATCATTGTAACGGGTCTGGTTGCTGTCAGCGAGTCCATATGACGTCTGCGTGCTTGTGGCATATTGCAAAAGATGTTTCTCGAGATATCAATGAACTCTGGTAATTTCTAATAAACCAAGAAGCTAAGGAAAGCATAACGACATAGAAAATGGAATCAAAATTTTCAAAAATAATTTTAAATCAAATCTTATTTCAAATTGTTGCCAGCATTAAATGAATACTACAATATTAAAAAGTTTACGTATCAAAGAGTTAGTATACTCAATATTTTACTACTTTCAATATGTAAATGTTTAATAATTTACACCAAAATGAAAAAATACCTCGCGGCCCTTCTTTTGTTTTGAGTAGGATATATAAGGAAGCTTCAAAGTAAGCCCTGATGCTAAAAAGTTATTTTACCAAATGACAAAAACGAAAACTAGCAAACATTTCCTTTCTCAAAAAATTTATTTCAATTCTATTTCAATGAAATGTCAAATGGTTTGGAGTTTCTTGCGCTGTACGTTTGATTTATTAAAGGTAAGTAGTAAAACAGCTGATGTCTTAGGTCTTTAATAGTGTTAGTGGGTTCTTTCCTGATAAAGTGAATAAAAAAGAATGAACAGTTAAGACTTTTTTTATTATAACTATTGAAAAGCTATAATAAGATTTCATATAAAAATGTATCATTTATCAAAATAATTTATGAATAAAATTTAATTAAATAGGACTAGTAGAAACAGATGATTAAAAATTAAGTCCTAAATTGCTCGTTAATTAGCTTTTTATTACGAAAACCGATATTTTTCCATTTAATTTAAATACTTAATTAAGCATAATGATTAGAAAACAGTCTTCAATTTGAAAGTTAATTATGTCTCTATTAAAAACCAAATTTTGGAGGCAGTTTTGTTAAACTAAAAACCTGTGCATTAAAACCTAAAATACAAAAGCTTAAAGGTCAAGGATATTCAATCTACAGGTGGAGTGAGGA
Source organism: Choreutis nemorana (assembly GCA_949316135.1). Classification (NCBI taxonomy): domain Eukaryota; kingdom Metazoa; phylum Arthropoda; class Insecta; order Lepidoptera; family Choreutidae; genus Choreutis; species Choreutis nemorana. The sequence goes on along the minus strand of OX438603.1, from coordinate 2,757,119 downwards.
TTTCGGAGATCCTTAATCACTTCAATCGGTATTGATTGGAAAATGGAGGTTCCGACTTAAGATTAAGTCCGCTCTCGCATGTACAAAGCTAGCAAAATAAATGCTAAAGCATGGCACAAGTAAACGTAAATATTCAGAAGTATTTGTATTAAAAAGTAAAACTCAATCTTATGTACACCAAACAAATAGTTTTTTTTTAAACTCAAAAGCCACAAATATATTTTCGAAAGACAAAATTTAAAGAAAGCAATTTTAATATAAAACAAAATCGAATAAAATAATTATTTACGTTTTTAAAACTGCAGCCCTTTAAATACCATTTAAATAGATATACCAAAATATTAAAACAATTAGAAACACTAAATACCTATTTTTACTAAGTGCCCTTTAAGCCCATTCAAGAACCTTCCATAATCTAAACATGAAAGCGTTAATTAAATTTATTATAATTTCTGTATTTGGAATAATAATAATCTACGCTAACACTAGGCTGGTTGGACCTAAGGGCTACGACACACGAGTTAGACCTGTACACCAAGGAAATGTTCCAATTCATTCTCTTTAACCGACAGTACTGTACAAATCAGTAGATGTTTTTTTATTTTGGTTTTACCACATTTTCACTAATATTTTATTTACCTATCGATCATGATCACATAAAATTTTATGGTCATTAAGTGCTTAAAATTAGTAATTGTAGGCATCTCGATATTTTTTTAGTTTAGATGGCATTTGGCCAAAACAAGGGAATGGAATCCCATAAGAAAAATTTCAATCCCGGTAATTGCTGGGATTTTCCCGCATTGACAGACATTTTGCAAAAAATATTAACAAGATCAACATTTAATGATAATTTTGAAACACTTGTTAGGATAACTTTCTTTCTACAATAGAACAACCAGAACACTTAGGAAAGAATGGCAAAGTAATTCAATCATCACTGGACAGCAACCCTCCTTTCTATTTGTGCCGGGAACCAGTTGGCTGTGTTTCGGTTCGAAGTATTGGGTGTAATTACCGATACGAAAGGTATAACATCTTTTGCTCTTCATGGGCAACGCATTAGTTCTTAGCGTTCCAGACATCGTCGTGTCCGTGTGGCGGCGGTATCACTTTCCATCAGGAGAACCGTCTGCTTGTTTGCACACTTTATTATATTTAAAAACAATTTTTGATGTCGGAAGAAAATGTCAACCTTCACAACATTTTCGAATGCTGACCAATAAAATATCCGGTATTTTTCTCAAACGTATAAATTTAGCTTCTCGCCAATCCCGCCCGAGATCCCGCTTCATCTACGATCAGAATTAGTCCCGCAATGTGCTTGCGGGATCCCAGTATTTTAATTTCTTTGTTTTAAATTCAATATTATTTGTTTTGTAAATTTTCGGCGGAAACTTGATTGTTTTATGTTTTTTATTTTTGAATTGATTTTAATTAATTATAATATTGTTTCCCAAAAAGTAAAATAAAATATTAATAAAAAGTATTCCGATATTGCATTCCCTAGCCACAACTTCATCAGATGGTGGTGACAAGGATGTGGCTGAATATGCCCTAAAATGTCTATACATTCTCGACTTGGAGTGGCTCAAGCGGACACATCCGGTGAAATTTAGCAGTGAAATGAAACATATGCTATGAATGTATAAATAAATAATAAATTGATAAAAACATATTGCAAGGTATTGACCCAAAACCAAACATTTTAAAAACATGTTCTTTTGGGTATCACTGGAACGTTCAACATCTTTAAATTGCACATCTTTTTGTTCTTATTTCAACGACAACTCCATTAAAGTTACAACAGGACTATTAACTACTTGTACTTCATTCAACATTTTCCGAAACAGCTCTTGAAACTATCTAAACGATGTCCTAAGTATAACAAGAGTAACTTTATTTACACGAAGTGAACTTGGGTAGTCTGCCTTAATTAAATTAGCCAGAATTAATCTTCGTAGAGTTTATTTAAATTTAAACTAATATTGTGATAGAACAGTGAATACATTTGATTCCATTGAACTAAATCTTCACCGCCTTGTGTAGAAAATCATAGTCGTTAGGTGAGGAGAAGTTTAAACGAGGAAATACTCAAGTAAGTATGGAAGTACTTACCGTCATAACATTGCGCAGTGTTTAGTGTTGCAAGCTTTTAAAATTTCCTCCTTACTGCTAAGTACATTCATTTTCACCTTAATTGCCCTCTTAAATGAAAATCCTTGATGAACTTATTTTTTCTAGGTTATTTATCAAAATAACCTAACCTAATAACATAGGTGGATTCTCGTAGTTTTGCCTATTTAGGTAGGTAATATAAGCAAGTACCTCTGTGGGTCTCACCTGACGGATTTGGCCGAATATATTTACCGGCTCACTTTACTCTAGACTTGAATCCCATTGTAAGCTTGAAAAACCTAACCTAAATATTGGCTTGAGACCGATTTATCTTCTTAAATCTAACATACTTATCTACATTTTACATTCAACAATATGAATAACACGTAGCTGCCTATTTTGATAGTCTACGAGAGTTATATACTCGTATATTTAATTAGAAACATATTGTTAAGGTTTGTTAAAGAAACTTTTAAGGCTAAAATGAGAATTTGAATTATAGAGAACTACTGTAGCTTTACGTGTATAGTTTTTAACAAGTAGAAATAGTTGCAATAGTCTGTAAAGAGGAGGCATTATTGATAAGAGTCCTTTATAGTCGAACAAGAATTGGACTGTAATTTGTTCCATCTATAGTTTGCGCTCACCGCGGAGAAAGTAACAGAGAGTAAGAAAATGTATATTTTCAACTGTTTGCTTCCTTGTCATCCAGACAACCTCAACTGTTTTCAATTGATAATATAAATATAAATATACTCAATTGAAAACATTAATATTTTAATCAAAGTGAAAATGTATATATATTAAATAGGCATCAAAGCCCAAACTAAAGACGAGTCAAGTTTATCTGATTCAAAGAACCAAAGGATTCAAAAGCAGAGAGAGCAGAAAGTTTTCAGGGAACTTTATGGTAAAAAAAAAATTAAAGCTGAATATTTTGGAGTCCTACTTACTTTTACTTTAAAGTTTTAGTAGTAGGTATTCTTCTAGGTATTCTACTTGTATTCTCCCAACTGACTATGGGAATAGGTTTTGAGTTGGTACCTCCATTAAGTTATTCGCTCGCTTTGTCACTTAACTTCTAAAATACGTTCGTGTGAACTGAAATATCCTATAATAAAATTGTCTTGTAAGCTAGCAAAATCGAAATAAAATTTGTTGTTTTTATTTAGGAAAACATTTCGTTTTATCGTTGTCTGGTGCGTAATTTTAGGAAGAGTTGATTAGATTGTATTTTAATTTTCAATTTCCGTAGGGTACGGGGTCGTTGGCCGGATGAAAAGTTGGCATTTCTATTCGACATAATTGTACCTAACCTTTTCCACTAACACATAAATGAATAACAAAATATCTACTTAGCTTTGAAATGCATTTGAATGTCTTTGATTGATACCTAGTAATTACAATATTGGTGTCTTCATTGAAATATTTATAGGTCTAATTATTTAAAAATCCTTCTGTAGTCTTCCGTTTCTAGTTTCCTTTAAAGAGTAAGTAAGTAAACAGTTATCGTAGCCTTTCTGCAAGTTGTATGACCTGTGTGCGAACGACAAAAGCTTCGATAGCTTGCTACTTCAGTAACAAATTTGTATGAATCTTTGTAAAGCACCTCGTACTGATTAATGAAGAATTAAGATTACTCATACAAAATCACTGTGTACTACGTTACCTGACGTGTAGAACTATACGAACTCATGGTAGACGCACTGATGGCTAAATTATTTTTATTAATGTGAAAAAACACCACTTACCGACTACGTTTAAGCTCTCAACAGTAAAAGCTTTTTGTTATTGTTTCGTAATGTGATTGCTAAGGACTGAAACAGAATCGATTGAAGTACGGGCACGTATGTCTCAGATTTATTGCAATTCCGCGTAACTAGCAACCGCAAAAACACAAACAAAAATTAGAAATTCCTATTCATGAGATAGCAATCGTTAGTTAATTTGTTGTTGTCACCCCTGAAAATTTTAATGTTCCTTTTTTTTAACTACGCGGGTTGTCTATTGTTACGTGAATTGCACTATAACCGACGATATCGTATCTAAATCTGATATGTCAAATCGTAAACTGAGCAGCTGCTTGTGGACTGATGTAGGTACCTATCAGATATCCACTTTATGTAAGTATGGATACCGTTTGTGTCCGTTTGTTTGTATTTTTAAGATATCTCATTATATGTCTGTAGGTATTTATTATGATTGTATGATTACCGTATGCCATTAGAAACAATTTTATGCCAAATTTTATGATTAAATTATGCAAGTGCAATATATACTAGTTTAACTTCAAAACGTACATACACGTTATGTTTCTCGAAAACCGTTCCCAAAAAAAAGCAGAAACGGATTTTTTACATTTTGAATTCCCCTCCCCCCTTTTTCTCCGATTCCGTCCATTTTGGGGTTGTGAGCTACTATACAAATAAAGGTTCCGAATTGCCTAAGAAATTCAAATACCAAAACTCATCTGGTTACTTTTTCCAGACAAAAATTACGTACTCACCTAAATTTATAAAAGAATTTCGTGCATCCCTTCCTTTGGTTTTATCATACATTTTTTTAAATACCATCCCTGTACTCTAGCGAACAAAGAAAAAATCATTCAATTCGGTCAAACAATTTCGATTTAAAAAATACTTTGTTATTTGACTTTTTTTACATTTAATTTGTTGCCTAATATAAAACCGTCTAGCGGTAAGACTGATTTCTGGTTCTATTGCAAAATCAAACTAACTTTATTCCGTTAAAAAGTACTTAGAATGGTCAATTTGTCGTAACGCAACATACTTAACTACTTAAATTAATTCCAATTTGTAGTGAAGATTGTGATATTATAACACCTAAATAAATATTTAAAAATTGAATTTAAATATCGAAAATATCTTAATCAAGTACGAAGCAGAGCATCTGAATTATTCGTGGAATGAAGTGGCCATTTGTCATTAAAGCAACGGTGAGCCAAGATCCTACTTCGGAATTTATTCGCAAAGTATACCTATAAGCAAACACTTTAGAACAGCGGCCTTTACATAATAGAAGAAGTAAATAAAATATCATCAGACATCTCAAGACAACGGCTAGACTGAAGCTTCATAGAAAATTTAGTATCTTGGATGAAGTTAGAAATATTATGTGGTCTTTGTTAATTCGAACTGCATATAACTACTCGGTAAACCTTAGGTCTAACCCTGGTTAACATCGTAATCCGACTCTATTATAATCCGGATTATATTTTGAATTGTTATGATTTCGGTGGTCCCGCCATTATGTTTATTATATGATTTAGCTAGCTACAGCCGACCCATATAGTTTAATTAAATATTATACTTCGATTCTGGTCGAAGCGAAAACCAATATTTACCACAAGTATTGGTAAAATCTAGCATTTACCTAAAATCTAAAACTGATGAAAGATAAGAAAAGAAGAAGAGTAGTTTTGTTTGAGAAGTATCTAAGTACATTTTCTAGCTTATGTTGTTAAATACTAATTTTATAAACAATGACTACTTAACTACTTAATTTTCTAGTTTTAAAACCTAAGATTCACTAAATATCACTGTAACATATAGAATTATATAAATGTCACACTTATTTTAAGACAATTATGATGAGTTAGGAAAAAAAGTTATCTTCTTTGTAATAGATCTAAGTCCTCAGGGAGAAATATCTCATTACATGTACCTACGGTTGACCTACCAAATTACAATTCCATAATCGTAACGTTAAATTATAATTAGGTGCCTGGATAAACAGTCGCTAATAATTAAACGTAACCGTATTTAATTAGTTCTGGTGTGTTCAGACGCAAAAATAATTAAATAAGAATCAATTAGCACCAATCTGATATTAGGTACATTCACGATATAAATATGAGGTGAGACCAGATTTTCATGTTACAAAGCATGACAAATTTTAACGATGATTAAATTAAAATTAAATATGTTGTAGGTAAGTTTACAACATGCTACACGTGTAAAACGTTGAAACTTACACGTTGAAAAATTAAAAAAGTGCGATTTTGGCACTCGTGATTTCCTCGCTTTACCCTATGCTTGTGACCTTAATTAGCCAAAGCTAATATAAACTTGTAGCTTATTGTGTTGCACATCTCCGGCCGCACACATTGACTTTAGCTGCGAGCGTTTTGTTCTTAAGAAGTTTGACTCGACAAATGGATTATAAATACGTTGGTACTTTCAGGGAAGCTAAAGCTAAGAACTCACAATGCGATGCGATTTTAAACCGCAGCCGAAGTGGTTACGAATTCTCATAGACGCCGCGATAGACCTTACGTACAAATCTGCGGTCTACGGAAGCTGCGGCGATGCAACCGATGCGGCTTCGGTGACCTAGAGTAAATTGTCGTTCATGTGGACCTTAATCCGTGTTCGTATTCTAAAATATTTATGTTCATTAATCTGTTACAAGCAAAAGGGATGCAAGGGAGATAATTGATTAATATTTAAATTTCTAGTGAAAATGTATGTTTAAGTTATATGGTAAATGTTCGTCATTCAAAATTATAACGATAAATAATAGCCAATCCGAGCAGGTTCCCTATCCCCATACATCACAGAAATTACATTCGGTAACGTTCAAAGTTTATCTAGCGCATTCGACTACTACCTTCTTAACGGTTTTCTTCTTTCCTTAAGTTGGAAATGCATAGAACATTAGCCCATGCAGCACAAGTCTTCCGGCATTATAATTTCTTATTTCTTGAATATAGTGAAATGATAGATGAAATGAGAATAAAAATACGAAAATGACAGATGAATCTGCCCAGAGTAACAGGCTTGTACGGTTACTGTAGGTTCTAAGAAGTCACTTGAGAGGCGGTGAAAAGAGCAGTCAAATCGTCGTATTTCACTTTCTCCACACATGTACAGCCCTACAAATGACTGCTACAATTCACTGGTTAGAATAGGTAAAAATAAGCATTTAACATATTAAATTCTGCTGATTAAAAAGAAAAGACGATGAAATAAGATCATTTTAATTAACACTTCCTGTTCCCTCCAAGCAGCTCCGTAGCGCCATCATCACTTCAAGTTCAATATTTTCATATTGATTTTTCCCATCTGGATGAGACAAAATGATTAAGTGTGAAATAATTTGGATTGAAGTTGTCTGCTTATTAAATTGAACACTTTATCAGTGCGTATAAGCTAAGCTATTCAACCGGTGCGAGTTCAATTTTTTCGTCTGGAATCAGTATCTTTATTTTAAGTAGTCTGTGCATGGTATTTCAAATATGGCGGATATCTCCGATAGGTGTTATTCGCGGCTTTTATTTACAAATTTCTTGTGTATATAAGTTGTTTCAATAAATAACATATTGCCTTACGATATAATGTAAGTCAATGTATCAAATAAGTACATCACCGTAAGTAATTATTTGTGGTAATGGCACTAATTTATGAATTTGCCGATATCCTTGACATAATCAGAAAGTTTTCGTCGTGGCCTTTTGTGGAAATAATTAATGTGTAACGCATGTTACCTGTGAATTTCCAGGTATACTGAAGATGCCAGTTAATTCTGTTTCTGAAGCAAAGAAAGGAGTACAAAAATCTAAGTTTTCGTTGTCATTAAACAGAAACAATGCTTCGTATTTAGGAAAAGACATTTCTAAGTCGAACACCAGTCTAAAGGAAATCTCCAGTCCTGGTAAAAACAAAGGTAGTGATAAAGAGAACAAACCTGTGAAGCGACCATTGAACAGTACATATAATAATACACTGAATGCTGCAAAGAAACTGAAGCCTCTAACAGAGCCACCAAAACAAGCAGGTAAATGAAAACAGGATCAAGTACTTCCATATAACATCATGTCATGTTTATTTGTGTAGATCTACAAGTTTTTCTTTATTTTATTATGAACTTGATCAAATGCTAACCTTGAACCTTTTTATATTTATTGCTACCAAGCAACCATATAAAAAGGATACATAGTATATGATTTGGAATATAGTTAATCTTAAACAACATTGTATTACAATACTAGCAACTTGCACAAATTTACCAAACACTAGCAATCTAGTCTCATAAAAAGCTATGAATGAAGTTATGGATGATACTAAAAACATCTGATACTTTGTACTCTTCAAACCTCTACACAGTGTAACTACCAAATAAACAGTTTATTAAATATTTTCTTGATAAAAATCTAGAGCATCAAACAAACCTTAAATTCTTAATCACTATCAAAATGTAAACATGGAAACTAACATAGAGATATTATGTTTCAGTGAAAGCATTAGAAGTTGAGGTATTGTTGGAAGTGGGGCATAGCATCAGCCCGGTCATGTTGAATGGCCATCATGGATCTGAGAACCAGTATGCGGGGAGTACGCAGAAGAAAACTCCCATTGCGACTCTCTCAAACCTCGGAAACACATGCTTCCTAAACAGTGTTCTTTATACATTAAGGTATGGTGCTATTTTCTTTTATGCTAGTAGTTTAATTAATGATCAATTTAAGTAGGTTACTCATACTTTAGATATATTTTTTTAAATTGTTAATGGTTACCCAAGGCATGTCACAAACTGAGCTGCCAGAACCTCTTGTTAAATGAGGTTGCTAAAAATTAATTTCAATCATTAAACTTGTGATCCTTTTGGTGTCTTTAATTTTTTTTACTTTACAAAAAATATTACAGTGCTTCAAAATTTATTCAAAGCTAACTGCCATTGATTTATTAGAATAATGTAAAGGGTCTATCTCTTATTTATTCCTTTAAAAGACAGATAAAGGAATGTCTCATCTTGCATACAAGTTTTTATTTAAGTACTTATGTAACATGCTAGGTCTCTTGGGTACAAGCTTGGGTATCATTGTAAAAGATAATATTTCAACAGGTATGCTCCTAGATTTTTACATAACCTCCACCACCTTGTTTCTGACTTGGCAAGTGTAGAGCAGAAGCTTGGCAGCGTCAGGCTGAAGAGTTCCTCCTTAGGCCGGAGTGCTGCGGGGCTAGCTTCGTCAGGAGCCAGATCATGGAGCAGCAAAGACCTGCTATCCCTCGGACAAGCAGATAATAGTACAGGGAAAAGTAAAATTCAGGTACTCACACTAAAATGTTGCCCCTCGAGAGGAGTTGGCAGAGGTGCTACACACCGCTTTTTGCGTGTTTATGTTGAGTCCCAGTGTGACAGGTTGCGAATCTAACGCCACCATCTGGGCACATTGGGAAACATGGCAGCTACAACTTACGGTAACCCAAGATTCGTAACCCTCAACTTGTTGGGTTGGTTGGTTATCCAAGGCACATAACAAACTGAGCTACCAAATCCTTACTTTTATGTATATCTACAATATAATGATCCAAAGATTTCGTACAGTCATTTCATATTAAGTTTAGGTATTAGGTTGTATTAGGTTTCATACAGGATTTGCTGTTTTTTTTTTGTTTTAATAACTTCTAAGTCTAAGGAATTTTGTTGAGCCTATTTTTATAAAAGCCTCTACTTACTACTGCAAATATTAATACTTTTTAAACACAGATAACCTGCTCTAATTTGATAAAAAAAATATATGTATCTATGTCTATGTAATTGATGAACATTCTTTATTATAATGACTACATTACATCACACACATTCTCAGGCCAACTAATAGTTTCCAACTATTCTTTATTACATAAGTTTTAATATTATTTGATTGAAATTCTCTGTATCTGACATGTTAATTTATGACAATAACTTAATTAAAACAAAAAAACCATTTTATTTATTTTAAATATATCCAATCTTTTTGAACAACAAAAGTAAAAAAAAAAATTACTTAAATAATATTTATTACAGATAGCAACTGAGAAACTTCATGAGACATACTTGAACTTGAGAGCTGCTGAGAGCAAATGCCTCTCAAGTAACAACTCTGACAGCTCACCGGAGCCCTATGCTGCTGACGCCTTCTTAGCCGCCTTGAGAGATGTCAACTCTACCTTTGAAGGTACATATTGTCACAGAATTTATTTATTCATTATGGCATATGCAACAGATAACATTTAAAAAAAACAAATAATTGTCTACAAATAAAATTCATAAAAAAAATGTCACATTAACATTAAATCATAGTTCAAGTGTCGATTTTAAGATCAATTTCTGAGAACGTCACCATCAGTTTTTATTATTTAAAAAAGAGTAGGTTATTCATAAAAAAAGATCTTGAGTGATGAGTGATCGCCTTTGCTAACTTTCTCTTCTATAGAAAATAGTTTGTTTCTTGTTCTATTTGAAATAAACAATTTAATTAAAATATATGTAGTACATGCACTTGTCACATTATAAACGGCATTTTAAATTTCAGGTAATCGTCAACAAGATGCTCATGAGTTGCTTGTATGCATACTGGATAACATAAGAGAAACTTGCCGCGCCCTAAGTGCAAGGGCAGCCAGATTGCAGCTACATGAAAATGGAGATAGGTACCTAACTTTTACTTTTATTAGACCTATGAGACATGTAAACTTTATATTTCTTGTAACAGTTTAACTTTTTCTGTGACATCCAATAATCAATTAGCGCCTCATTATAAGACATAGAGTCCAGTGGCGTGCCTAGAGGTTTAGAATAGGGCAAGCCGAGAGATACGTTATTGTAGTTTTTATAATTAATTTCGATAAATGTTTTATTGCCTCATTACTCTTAAATCTATACTTCATACTTTTGAACCATGCTATGCAAAGCATATTGTTATTTGATTTGAAAAGTAATGAATGAACGAGAGCGCGAACTTACCGTAAGTACCGCCACTGATAGAGTCTATGTTTACTTAAGTTCAGGACTATTTTTGAATTTAGAAGTTTGTTCCAGTAGTTCCAGTACAAAAATGAATACTTTCTGGCGGGAATAATGACATTTGATGGTTTTAACCCTAGTTTATTTTTAGTCCACGTCTTATATTGAGGCGCTTTGAATTTATAGCTTTAAGAAGTTTATTTTATTACGAAGTAGCAAGGCCGCTTCTTTGTCAAATGACTTACGGATTGTGCCTTTTATACGTCGGAACTTCATATATCTACACAACACATAGATTGACTCAACTGTATAGCTGTATATATTTCTCATACAACTATATTTGATAAAAAAAATGTTGAGTAGCTATTTGTATTGTATAATAAAGTTTATTTATATTCTTAGCAACGGTATAGGTCGTCAGCCTAGCTTAGAGAACGACAACGGGAAGCCTTCGTTGGGAAATCTGAGGAAGTCTTGGAAGAAACGCAAGGAAACTAAGGTAGAGAAAAGAGGCTCTCCCACTGAAGAGCGAGCCCCATCTCCCACAGAGCCTGAGGTGGACGAACGTTCCAGGCCTGGTTGGGATTTTGTAGCTGAAGATTTTGAAGGTAAACTAAACCTTAAGTACAACCTAATAAAACATAACACTCCATTCCACTAGTGAACAAAAAACATGCAGCTCATGTCAATGCATGGCCAGAGATGAGCAACACAATAAGCTAATTCAGATTTCGGGAAAGGTTTTCATGGGCATTGGCTAAAGAATATCACCTGTATTCATTTATTATACTATCGCGTGTTGACGTGACGACACTACCTACCTTACCTTTGGATGCTCTTTTCATGGAATGGACTAAATTTAGTGTTTAGTAATTCTCAGTCCATAGACTCAAAGCAAACACACTGTTAAATTAAGTCACATAAAAATAACAATTATTGACTAGTAATAGGCTATTGGGTTTAAAATTGCTTCTGATGTTATGTAATTTGTTTAGACTATTAAACATTACTTTGTCTCTGGAAAAAGGATAAAATACTGCATCTCATTATAGCTATAAATACTGCATTGATTTAAATATAGCAAATGTAACTTAGCAATAATATAATTATAATAAACAAATTAAATATAATTATTAATTAATAAAAAATATATATTATCTCATCTACACATCTAGGTACGATGGTAGTGCGTACGATGTGCGTGGAATGCGAAGCTGTAACAGAGAAGGCACAGGCTGTATGCGAGCTGTGCGTGCCCGTTACTGATGAAGACGACCCGGACGAACCGTTCAAAGCAGCTTGCCTCTCTACTGAGTATCTCAGGGATCAGAACAAGGTTAGATATGAGAAAAACGCATTTTTGTCAGTTTCTAATACCTGTCACCACTATCCAGACACAGTAAGGTCGGGTCAATCGATTAACCAAGGCACGTAACAAACTGAGCTAACACATCCTCTAACCTACTTTTGCTAATATTATTCAGTAAAATTTGTTTTAATTTTATGGGAAAAAGCTACTACAGAGGTTAAAAGGAGGTGGTGGACTTTTTCCCATAGATAAATATTACGGCAGTGGTGAATTTATCATAATATTTTGAAGACTAATTGGACTTATTTTAAGTCTCAATTTATAGAGCAATTTTTTTTTCTATATTCATAGTAGGTATGTACAATGGTACATCTTGGCTCTATCTCCCTATTAAGGCAATGTTGAATAGGCTGGTTTAATGGCAAATAAGTATGAAAGCAAATATAATGAGTAATGTAAGGACGTGCACACGTTGCGGGCAGTACTGGTGCGCGCGCTGCCTGCGCTACAACGAGGCGCGGCGCTCGGTGGGCTACTCGGCGCTGCCGCGGCTGCTGGTGCTGCAGCTCAAGCGCTTCAGCGGCGGCATGGAGAAGATCACGCGCCACGCGCCCACGCCGCACCTGCTGCATTGCTTCTGCGATGCTTGCGTACGCCGCCCGTCGGATCAACCGCCGCATCACAAGTGGGAATGCTTTGTATTACTTTATTAAAATCCGAAAATATCTTCATTGTAATTGAATAAAAACCTTAACTTTCGAAATCACTTCAAGAGTCAGGTTGTAGTAAAAAAGCAAACAAGTAACTATGCCTATTCAGGCAGCGCAGTCCGGAACAACTTATTAATAAGAGTAATTGCGAAAGCTTCCTACTGTAAATGACCTTTCCAAACGGGTGATAGATCAATATTCAAAAGAGCTTAGTGAAAACAATTGAATAAAACTTTATGATTTTACAATTTGACACTTTGTATCACACTTAAGTGCAAACAAATAATAATAACTTCTACTATACAGATACAAGCTGTGGGGCGTGATCATGCACTTAGGCCAGTCGCTTTCGGGCGGACATTACGTAGCTTATTTACGTGCCGGTGCCACCGAGCCGTGCCGTCGCGCCGTGGCCAGCGCGCCGCCCGCCAGCAGCTTCATGCGGACGCTGTTCAACAGGCCCAGGTAAACAACTACTTTACAGTATCTGCATCATTAAAAACACAGGCAATGCAACGTTATTAAGTTTAGATTGCGGTTCATTATTGTAATTTAGAAAACTTTTAAAATTATTTTTATAAGGTCTTAGTAATCTTCTACATTTATCAATTTTATTTGTTTACATTAAGGCGAGTCGCACCTCATTCCATCGCATAAAAAAACTTTTGTTGAATGAAAGTGTGTAGGAATGCTTTTGTTACAAAACTGCACTTTTATTCAGGCGAGTCCAGCTGATTTTGCAATGCGCTGCGGCTAATAAAAAGGGCACAGAATGAGTAATAGTTTTGATCGCATACAGCAGGTCGATGGCATCGGGCTGCGTGGCGGCCGAGTGCTGCGTGCCGCGGGCGCGGGCCGAGGCGGGCTGGCTGGCGTGCGACGACGAGCTCGTGCGGCCCATGTCCGCCGCCGAGTTCGACGCGCTGCTGGCCCAGCCCGCCGAGCCCGCCGGCCGCACCGCCGCCACGCCCTACCTACTGTTCTACGTTAAGAGCGAGCTCGGTTAATACCTATGTGTATTAAGAAACACCAGAAGAAACCAGCTACATGACACATTGACCGGTCTATAAAGAATCCCGCCGTACGAACGACCGCCATATCACATCTACGTTACAGGGAAGGGATAGTTGGCAAAGCGGTAAAAACAAAAAAAACATTGGCAAAGACCTGCCATGCTAAATCGATGGATCTAAAAAGAACCCCAACAGACGCACAGCATTATACCTACAGTTTACGTCAGAAGCAGTCGAAAATGATTTATAAGCTCGGCAATGGTTACAAAGACCGGTAGAAGAAGCTTCAAGTGTCAAAACTGGTTTTAAAAAATTGATTTTCTAGAAAATACTATTTGATCTCAACTGATGGAACTGGGTATTAAATGACATTTGAAAACCTCAGGCTCGATTATTATGGATTTAGATACTTTGCTTCGAACTGGAGAGGGGTTCTGTTTGGATTCTATTTCTTATCTCAACTTTGATGGATTTCCAGCCCTTTCCAAGACTTCCTTCAGCTGATTCGCTGTGTGAATTTTATCTACATCTATCTAGCTTTCAATGTGGAGCTTTGAAACCTTAAAATGGAACCTTCCAGAATGAATAAGTCTCTATTATGGGTGGTGATATGTGTTATGAATCCACACATTCGTATTTGATATGCTCGTTTGAACTTTTCGAGTGGAGGCGTCGTAAAAGTATTATTTTCAATAGTTATATATAAATATTAATTGTTTTCAAATATGAAATGTTTTCTCATCATTGAGATACTTAAAAGACAAATTTAGCTGTAGAGAGACCATAATGTGTGTCGGCCTGACGTGATATTATGAATGTAGCTAAAGTATGATATTATATAGTAAATGAATCGATCAAAATATATTATTGTAAAGTGTATTATTGTAAAAAGTGTTCCACACTATTTTTCACTTGTTACATTACAACTGACAATATGAACTCTACAAATCGTAAGAAATAAAAGTACCTTCCATATACAGTGAAGTTTGAAAAATGTTGAAAAGTATTTAGTTTAATGTTACATACAAATTATATAAAATAATATTATTGGCCTAAACTGTATAATTTCGTCAATGAATATCAACTTCATTTTCAAAGGAATAAAACAAAAATAGTAAAAAGTTTCCAGATTATAAAGTGTTCAAAAATATAATTATTGTTCATAATTATAATGAGAATTGTCACATTAATTATTATTAGATGTTAAATGAGCAATGATAGTGCAAAATTCTATGGATCCTTAGTGAAAAAAACATTATTTTTGACAGTTAAAACGCACATGAACTATTTAGATGTGTTGTGAGATATATTTTAAAGACTACAACGATACTCTGCTTGCTACTTGACTGTTGTCTTACAAAAATATAAATTATTATAAATTTAAGAAATACTTAATCTTTCCTTTGGTTGTTCTACTATTGCCTGACCAAGAACTTGTATGTGAAACATTTTATGACAGTGAATAGTTTTAATGCTTTTTAAATTATTATTTTTATTACTGTCGCAAGTATGAATTTATGTAAGAGTATGTATTGCATTTGAGAATATGCACCGGTTTGTATACAAATATCAATCATTATGTAGACAACCGGTAACTATGTCAGTATTTTACTGTCCTATTTGAATATAAGACCTCACTACATGAAAATATATACAGTATACTGTCCCTGTTAAATATTTGTAGTCTCGACAGAAAGGGCACATTGTTTTTGTGAGAATGTTTTCCTTTAGCATGCTAATTTTGTCAATTGATATTATTTAATTATTGATCAGTGTATATTGTTTGTAAATTGTTAGATGCCATTCCGAAACCTTTGAAAAAGGTGAAATTCTTGTCAGTAGCTGTACTCTTAAGTTAATTTTTATGATCATTGTTTTAATTTTCATTGTAAAGATTGGATTTGGAGAATAAAACATATTTCAGTAAATTTTTTTGTTTTTTTTTTAATTTTAGGTACAGCAATCAAGTTTTATTTTAACAAGGCACAACCACAAGGCTTGTCCTTGGTTTGATTCCGGGTTTGGGCAAAAGTTCTTGAATATTTTTCTGTGTTGTATGTCTTTGTTATTTGAATATTTGTTAAGTACTAAAATAAAACCAAAGGCTCTTTAGGGACTAACAACTAGATCCAGTTCAGTTAAAAGGAACCAAGAAAGTAAGTGTACCAAAATGGTACCAAGAAAGTGATTCACATAATAACAACTCATGTTGCTGATAAATAATCACGCACTAGATATGTGATTTTTAATATAAAAACGCTATCTTTCTATTGAGTAGACATGTTAAAGTATATTATCTTCCAGTCTTGACATATTGACAGGCGATTTAGATAAAGGCGCTAGGCTGTTTTATATTAGTTGGGAGATAAATTGCGGTCGAACAGGGTGATTCCAAGACCCAGTGCACTACCATAAAGACGTGTCTAATTAATTATCCAGTGAAATAATGAAGGCCATAGAACAAAGAAATAAATTCATAAAAGTAAGTACCTATCTATATCAAAAAGACTGAGTTTACAAATTATATATATCGTAAGTAGGTATACATAAGTGTATTTTATTTCCGTATGAACAAATAAAAGGTTTCGCATATGCAAAAATATTGTTAAATTTATACATAAACATTTGTATTATTTAAACTTTTTTGGATTTAAAATAATGATTAGTAACAAAAAAATAATAATTTAGAAACATAACAGAAATAAACAACCTTTTTATATGTTTTGTTAATCCACGTTTACGAAAAAAAGTCTACTTTAAAATCTGTGTGACCAGAATAAAAATTGTTGCCGGCCGGTCTATAGACCTGCGCCCGCGCCTTTGGAGACAATCTGACATTGTATTGACCTCTAATCCTTCCATTGAAATAGGTTTCTTGCAATTGTCAAACATAAGTTACATATTTTTACTTAGGTTTTTAATTGTTTTTTTGAACCTTCAAACCAAAAAAAAAGATGGTAAGTAAGATCTTTACACATTGTCATAATATGTATTTTAATATGTTACAAGGTCTTTACTATTAACGTTTATTGACCAAAAATAATACATATTTCATGTTTTAGCTGTTTACCTAGTGAGTTACATATAAGGACCAACCGAGTTTTTTTAACAATTAGTAATTTTATACTACTTATACAGAAATAATTCACTATCTTGTCTGTAGTTTTATCTTAGTCATTGTACTTAGATTTCAAAAAAAAAAATGATTTGAAAAAAAATATATTTTAAACTACTCATTTGACAAAAACAATTGTACCTTGGCTTTCGACATTTGTTTAAGTAATAATAACTATGTAAGCGCTTGCTTACCTACATATTGAGGTTATGATAATAATATGCTTTTGTTTTTTCTAGTTTGTTTCATATTTTGATTTATTTAGTTAACTTGTCATCTCTTCTGTCCTTTTTAAATGTATTTTATTTTATGTTCTGTCTAATGCATTTAGCATTATATTTTATTTCTTTGAATGTATTTACGAAGTGAAAATTCATGGAAAATCAATTAATTACATTTATATTCCACCTATTTCATATAAGGCTGAATGACAAAAGTAGGTAAATAAAACAAAGTTAAATGTGAGGACAAGCCAGAAATTTTTTATCTGCAATAAACTTATATAATGAAAACTGGCATTTAAGTTTTTTTCTATATTTGGTCAGAAGGTACTTATCTGAATAATTAACTTACCTTACTCTTTTTTGGGATATCCTAATTATTATTTTAATTGTTACTAAATATCAAGTAGGTAAGGCTTCAGTGCAGGTCATTTGTTATGTTTTGTTGATCGCCTGTAAATTACTTTGTATGTTTGTGATGGAACTGAATCAAATACTTACCACGCATTTTTATAGGATTACATAAAAAAAGCATTTTATCTTATAAAATAATGTACATATTTAAAAATGCGAACAAATCAAGACATAAAACTCAGTTATGTGTACAAAAATTACAATCTTGATAAAAAAATCAATTATGTACTAAGAATTTTTAATAATTAATAAGAAATATATTATTACTATTTACTATGAGTAAATTATCTATCCTAAAATTTTTTAACTCAATAAAACAGACACTGTTTAAAAAACTAAGATCCAAAGGTTGTTGTCATCATAAATTTGAAGAAATGTCTGAAGGAAGGGAAGGAAGGAATGAAAGCGGAAGTAATAAAGTCAGCTGATTCAACTGTCATAAGCACAGGCCAAAGTTTGCACCTTCCGTAATTGTGTGAGCCGTAATTAAAAGTATCTATCCATAAATTGAAAAGTTTAGTTAGTTTAAAGATTAGATTTCTATCATTAGGTTTTCTTCTTCTTGAGTGATCTCTTGTTTCACAAGCCTACCTAGACCAGAAAATATTGGCACAATACCAAACGCAGAAGATAGATGTTTAAAATTAGAATTGGTGATCTTACCGGTATCACCCTTAGCTATTCATAATTCAATTATCTGTTGTTATTAAGTTTTAAATACTATTTTTTCTTAGACGAATGTGCTGTAGGATTTGTGAAAATACTTACCTACATAAAAAAACCGTTGTATAGTTTATTTCGGGAAGCTTTACCCTGTCACAATTGGAAGTGTTGGTTGCGCGCGCCACCGTCACTCCGGCCTTTACTACGCAAGTGCAGAGCGCCTTACAACGCGGATCGGTTTTTAACACGGAAGGGCACTTCAAGTTCACAATCAATTCTGAAACTAGAATACGAATACGTGAAAACTTGTCAGAGAAAATATCATTGTAGTTCAGTGAAAATGGTTTGGATGACAGTGTACGATGGGAAAATTGAGGTAATCGATCATTTTGATTTTATTTCGCGGCATTAATTGTGCCGGTTACGTGAACTATTATTTGTATTTAGTAAAGATGTAACATTCCACTGTTTTTATGAATTCATACACATACAATATAACATCTTAACATCATTATTTCACCTTGACTACAAAACCAGGCTATTTCCTATAGAAACTGTAGCTTTTACTTACATTTAAATGTTTTATATTATGTCTAAATACCTACATTATCAGTTAATCAATCATCAGTCTTGTGTTTAAATTTCTGTATTCTATTATCAGAATTGCGTCTACCTGCTAAGTTATCTAATTAAATTAAATGTATCTTACACATATAGCGATAAGGTTGACATTTGTTAAGATAAAAGTTTTGGTTTAGTATTAATTAACTTAAATCGTTATAATAAAGTGTTTTCTTGTATGCAGATAAATATTTTAATCATCATAAAAAAAAAGGTAAAATCCAAAAAAAAAAATGCACATTCTAGAATAAATTATGAAATATTTAAATAAATTCTTAAATCACTTTGACAATTATGTAATTAAAATAAGATTCTAATGAACCATTCAAACATCCATTCATGTAGATTTTTTCCTTCTTAAAAATATTTGAAAATTCAATAAATATATGCCCATAATAAATCTTATTTTTCAAATTACCTTTGTAAAATACTCATTTGCTAGAGTAAATAAACATCAATGTGACAAGTACCTTACATATCTATTATTCCACATGTGCACTAGAGTGGTACAATTCACAACTGGTATCCATTATCATTTGCTATTCTGAAACTGGATTCAACTGCATATTATTGTGTAGAGTTATTAAAGCAGTAATCACCTGACATTCAGATTGCATTTGTAACTTTGACCTTCACACCACTTTTATTTGTAAATTTGACCCTTTTTGTGTGTATAATGAATTACTTTTCTACAAATAGGAGATAATAGAGCAGCATTTCTTATAAATTTTCACCTACGAACCTCTAAGAAATCAAGCACAATTTTAAAAGACCCACCTTTTTTAAACAAAACTTCAATGTGAGTGTTGGTTTTGCTTATTTGCAACTTGATTTATTGTACTAGTATCTGGGGTTTCTTTCCGGTATCTTCCTCAAAATCAATTTTCCTAAGCGGTAGTAGTCATTTAAAGATTTTTTTTAATTCATCTGATGATTCTAAGAGCTTTTTTAAAATAAATAAAGTTATTAAGATTTATTGATTTTAGTAAACTCTAATCTCAAATAGAATTTCGTTTGTAATCTGTTCAATAATCTGTTTTATATTTAAAATACTACGTTTTATTGTATTCATTTTGGTAAATGCTCCAAAAATGAGGCAATATATGCCAATATGTTTAATCAAGGACCCCCAAGGGTCTGGGGATCACAGGTTAAGAAACAATGCAATAGAGCTTTACCAACTAGTAATCTTAATTAATCTTATCTGGTAGGATGCTTTGCTAAGTTTCATATAAAGTTACTGCTGTAGCTGGCGGCAATAGAAGTATAACTCATGGTAGAATTGGAAGCAAAAACTTTTAATATCCTGTAAAATCTGATCGAAATTGAGGTCTTGTTCTTTATTTCACAGCTGCTTTACTAATTTTAAAAGAACACCAATTCTGATCCTAGTTCACAGGAGTATCAGTGGAGGTACAGTGGCTTCCTGAAGTATAACTATGTACAACAAGCAATTTTCAGATAGCTTGTTTTTACATGGAGTTGAAACCAAATATAACTGCATTAAAAGGACCATATAAATATGGATGCTGTATCTGATTCTGGCAGTGTGTTTACATAAGGGTTTATATGGGATTTGGCTAGCCAGAACCGCGTCATTTAGTCGTAATAACCGATCTATTGTTGCAACAGGATTTGACTTTTTTTTTGTTGTTCAGGCTGGATCAGCGGATAAGCCATGCATGCAAATGGCTGCAGCAGACGCTGGGTCTCACCTCCAGCACATCTGTGCTCTGGACATAGACTCCAAGGCATCCTATGTCCGACTGTCTGGCATCATCTGCACTATCGGTAAGGATTTCTCTTTGTATATTTCTTGTTTGGACCAATAGGCACAGAAAAAAATGCAAAATTTTTCACAATTTTCAAAATATTGCGATCCATGTATATTTTCAATAATCTGAGAAATTATGTAAAATATGAGATTTTTGGTTAAGCCTTATCATTACAAAAATATTAATAAATTAAAAATGACACATAAGCATCAACTTATTTTTTTTTTTATAAGCTTTCTTCAAAAAAATAGAAATGTGTACTTATCTTACATTTATCACTCAGCCAAACACAAATAATCATAGAGATTACAAATAAATATTTTATTGATGTATATTTTTTTATCTACTTGCAATTTTTGACGTCATAATCAGTTGAGACATTGATAATTTGTATTTTATCATTGTCTGTCTATAATTTTATCTAGGTAAAACATTACAATTGTTTACAATCGTCATTTGCGAAAACTTTATTACATTTGAAAATTTCTTTAGATTACAGATTTTTTATAAAGTTGTTACTATCAATTTTCATAAGATTATTTTTTTATATTTATGGTAGTATGTTGTTAACACTTCAATATTCATTTCGACATGGCCACTGTTACAATATTGACTTCTGCAAATTGACAAATTGCTATAGTGCATCCTATAACCATTTGCGTGATAGTTGAATTACAAACGATTATGGAACTAAGTAGGAAATTCTAGGGTGTTTTATACCCGACAAGGGCGAAGCAAAAAGGAGGGTTATGTATCTATGATTTGAAGCCACAATCATACCTGATGTCAGATACCATCCAGTTTACAGAACATATGCTCGTACAGATATTTCATCTCATGATGTCCCTTTGTTTCTGATTGCTAGTTTTACCTGGCTTATACGTGCACATTATTTCAGATTACGTAACCTCGAATTCACTCAGTAAAAAAGTTGCACACTAGAAAAACGTAGTCTTGGCAACAACCAACCAAGGGAAAGTGTGTCTACCTTAAGTTAGATTTTTTTCTACACCTCTGATACTGCAGATAACAACAGTTATTGTAGGAAATCTTAATTCTCCACTATTCAGTAGAGTCGCTTAGATGGATACAATTTGTTATTGCAGTGGCAAGTGGCAACTAATATTAAACGCTTGATAGAATATCTCTAATTAAAACCTCTTTTCTCAGGACCCGCTTCCCGCGATGTTGGCATGCTTGAGAAAATGATGGAAACTGGTATGAACGTCGCCCGTATGAACTTCTCTCACGGCTCCCACGAGTATCACGCGGAGACCATTGCCAACTGCAGGCAAGCTGAGAAGAACTACAGCCAGAAGATCGGCACACCTTTCTCCTTGGCTATTGCTTTGGATACTAAAGGGCCGGAGATCAGAACTGGGCTGTTGGAGGGCGTAAGTTTATTGTTAGATTTTTTATGTATTATGACAGCCTTGGTAATGCAGCGGTGTAACAAAAAGAGCGCAAAATTTTCCGGGCTAGAATCCCTGACTATGACCATAACGAAATTTTGCAAAAAGCATTGTTTCATTTATCATTATTGGATGTAACTTGGATGTAATATTGATATCCACCGGATAAACAGTAAATGATAGATAAAATAGCCTTTTCAGATTCATCAATTTATGATTATAATTTCCCGAAAGTCGAAAATGATACATTTTGTTGGTGTCAGATAAATTTTAGATAAATCAGAAAATAACAAGAATTAAATTAGCTGTCTAATTAATATAATAAATTTTATCTTATTAAAAATTAATTAAAATCTGAACATCTTAATTGTTAAAGGTATTTGATTTAATTACTCATTATAGGGTTCAGAGCAATACAATGGCACAATCGAAGTATCTAATACACATTATAACCACATTCTGTCTAAATCCACCAGGGCGGCTCTGCAGAGGTGGAACTTAAGAAAGGCGAGACCATTAAGCTGACCACAGACGCTGCTTACTCAGAGAAGGGCAATGCATCTGTCGTGTTCGTGGACTACAAGAACATCACCAACGTGGTGAAGCCCGGAAACAGGATCTTCATCGATGATGGACTCATCTCCGTCATCTGTGCCAGCACCACCGCTGACACCCTGGTCTGCACCATCGAGAATGGAGGTGAGTTATGATAGAATTTACGCGAACACTAACTTACACCAAGAAAAAATAGAGTCATTCAGAAAATTTTGGCCCCCTGTAATTTAAGCTTATGACGGGGATTTCGTCTGCATTGTCTGCGTCTGCGTCTGCTTTTTCCATACAAGATTTGTATTGAATTTATACCCTTATTATTTATTGCAGGTATGCTCGGATCTCGCAAGGGTGTGAACCTCCCTGGACTCCCAGTGGACTTACCAGCCGTCTCAGAGAAGGACAAGTCTGATCTTCTATTTGGAGTTGAACAGGGTGTAAGTATTGGCATCTTTCTCTCAGCATTTAAGACTCAGATCAATATCTGGCCAGCGAAACCCTGCTATACTTGTCGAGAAACTATCTCGTCTCGCGGGCTATGTTTTTAAGCGTGCTAGGACTTCAGGTATAGTTGAGTATATTTGAATGAAAGGACTAAGCTTGCAGAGCAACAAATAAGTATCTTTATCTACCAGTATTGTAGATTACATTAAAACAATTCTTTGACATCATTCAGTAATTCAGGTAACGAATAGACCGACACTTATCAGTGAAAATTCACTTATTTAATTCGTAAAATATGAAATGAAATCCTTTCTAGAACTTGGCTATTAGATAATAAGCTACATATATAATGATATGTATGTACTTACTTGATGCGCCGTAAAAGTGAAGTATATATTGATATGTAACTAAACGATGTCAGTATCTGTTCCTTATAACGTGTATGGACAATTATGTACTCGGCATTGAACCTTGAAGCTTTATTATCGAGTAGTCACGGACTAGCATATGAGTCTAGATGTACATAAATATGAATAGCACAGATTTATAGCTAGAAAAAACGTAATTCCTAAATCTGGTTGAAAAATTGGTATTATATTTTAGTTTGTTCTATAATCGAGCAATATAAATAGGCGAGTGGAAAGGACGGAGTGCAAGAGTACACATTTTTCATAAACTTTTAGTTTTCTCGCTCGTTTGGAGTCCTTTCAAAAGTGTATTTTAACTAAAATGTTAATATCGAGCAAATCTATGCAAAAAATGCTTTTTTTTTACTAAAATTTATATTTTTACTATTTAAAATACTAGTTAGAGCAATTCTAAAAGGGGAACTTCACTGGACTCTAGCGGAGATTACTGCTTCAAAAGTCTTTAAACTTAATTAAATAAAGGCACTATAGTTTAATTTTGATCTTGAAACATAAAAGCTTAGATCAATAATCAACATAAATAAATACATCAAATGGTGTTCTAGACCACATTCTTAGAGAAGCTCCAACTGGAAAGTTACAAGCAAGTTAGATATTAAAGTGTGTAATTATTCAAACAGGTGGACATGATTTTCGCTTCGTTCATCCGTAACGGTGCCGCCCTGCAAGAGATCCGGGGTATCCTCGGTGAGAAGGGAAAGAACATTAAGATCATCTCCAAGATCGAAAACCACCAGGGCATGGTGAACCTTGACGAGATCATTGCTGTAAGTAGACTGACAAAAAAATCACCAATCCTTAAGAATAATAAAAATATATGTATCTTGCAAATTACACAAATTGCCTATAGCACATAGCTCAGTTTGTTACGCGCCTTGGAAAACCGACCGACCCAAACCGACAGGTCGAGGGGTCGATCTCGGGTTGCCGTAAGTTGTAGCTGCCATGTTTTTCAATGTGCCTGGATAGTGGCCACGGATTCGCAACCTGACACTGGGATTCAACATAAACAAGTGAAAAGCGGTTTGTAGCAAGCACTCCTGCCAACCCCTCTCGAGGGAGTTTATGTATGTTATGTAATGATGCTCTCTCTAAGTCTCAATTTCAGCCGATTTGGATTGTGCGTTGGGGACTAAACAACCATTAACTTATATACAGAAATAAACACTTAAACAGAAATATCAAAGACCCCATAGCAAATATTCATATTCATCACACAAATATCTCAGTCAGAACTCGAACCTGGACCATTGTGCCATAAAGCCTTAAACTTTAACGTTTTCTGAATTTTATACTTGTATTCACCAGGCATCTGACGGTATCATGGTAGCTCGTGGTGACCTTGGTATTGAGATCCCGCCGGAGAAGGTGTTCCTCGCGCAAAAGACCATGATCTCAAGGTGTAACCAGGTAGGTGACATCTTTCTAATACCTATTATTATTACATTGTGTCTCATAGAGAATAAATATGTTTTCTGAATTTATAAATTTTTCTATTCGAAAATGAAACAGTTAACAGAATATGAATTTGTTATAACAAAAAAATTAATTTTACCATTGAAGCGAGTGAAAGTTTATGTTGGTGATTAATAATTTAGAAATAAATCAAAATTAAAACTTAAAAAGTGTAAAACGATTGTCCTTAGCTTTTTAGTATTTAACTCAGAAAGGAAATAAATCCACTTAATAGAACAGGTAGTCTCAATTTATTTATTCCATTGTCTGATACAAATATCAATCGTCTTTAAATCAAAAAGGTTGGCAAACCAGTGATCTGCGCTACGCAAATGTTAGAATCCATGGTGAAGAAGCCTCGCCCAACTCGGGCGGAGACTTCTGACGTCGCCAACGCGATCCTCGACGGAGCTGACTGCGTCATGCTCTCAGGGGAGACTGCCAAGGGTGACTACCCCCTGGAGTGTGTTCTCACCATGGCCAATATCTGCAAGGAGGCTGAGGCTGCGATCTGGCATAAACAACTGTTCACTGAAATGGTTGCGCAGGTTAGTGTCTAGTTTTTTTCTTGTGTTTTTTTAGATCAAATATAGCTTATATTTTTACATGTTACAGTTAACGACCTCTGACTTCTGTGACGTAACAGCCGACTGCTCTATATAGTTTATACAATATCGTTGTTTAGTTCTTGTGACATAAGTTTTTATGATGCTGCAGGGCTGAGTCCATGTGTGTGTCGTGATGTAGTTTATCGATCAAAATCACTTTTGACTGAGAATGAGTGAAAAGGCCAAACTGGTTTAAGATGACTAGTAGTATAGTTTTTGATCAACGTTTCAAGAGCCCGTAACCACATTGGCCTATCGATTTTGTATTGTCGATCGCGTATCGCGGCCACTGTGAAAGTTTTCGCTGGTTCGTGAAACTAGAATTGTCTGATATGTTCCCGGCTGATGGAACGACACTTCTATACCTCTCAATTAAATCGCGCGCCTTCCGCGGTGGCAGGAGTAGCGCGTTCAATGTGTATCTAGCTGACGAGTGTAGTAACCGACGTGTTGCCGGCGCAGGCCAAGCCGCCGATAGAGCGCGCGCACGCCGTGGCCATCGCGGCCGTGGAGGCGTCCAGCAAGTGCCTGGCCACCGCCATCATCGTCATCACCACCAGCGGGCGCTCGGCGCACCTGCTCAGCAAGTACCGGCCGCGCTGCCCCGTGCTGGCCGTCACGCGCCACGCGCAGACCGCGCGCCAGGCGCATCTCTACAGGGGCGTGCTGCCGCTGCTGTACCAAGGTATACTGTACTGCCCTACCATGTCACATGAGACGAAATACTTCTCTCCCTGTCGCAACAGAGACAAAATAAAGAGATAGGTTCTTTCGCTCTCAGTCTTTGTGGGAGCCCTGCTGCTCAGCAAAGACACGTTCGCTCCCAAAATATATAAGATTGTCAACAACATTCAGCCTATAACGACATACTGGCGAGTTACATGCTAGTCCAAAGCGCTGTGTTAAGAGTGAGAATTCAATATGGCGTCGAAGTCACTCGCTCGTAATTCGTCTGTGTGATAAGGCCCTAACCCACTTTTTCTCTATCTATTCAATGCCGCAACAGCGCAATACTTGCAACATTGACAATGAACTCCCAGCAGTTTCTTTTCCCGAAAGCATCGCACTTTTTTAAATAAAACTATGCACCTTAATGTGAGAGATATTATGACGACCAACGTCCCCTATCCAGAGGGTCCAGTGGCTGACTGGACGCAGGACGTTGACGCTCGCGTGCAATACGGGCTGAAGTTCGGTCGTGCGCGCGGCTTCATCAACACCGGAGACCAGGTCATCGTCATCACCGGCTGGCAACAAGGCTCCGGATACACCAACACCATGAGGATCATCACTGTCTCGTAAAGGTGAACTTTTATAATACTAATGGCCTTTAATTAATGTCTTTCACACGCAAATTCAGTTTTCCTAAAGCAAAGGCACAGTAAGCTTTACTGTTATTTTAATAACCGTAACCGTAATTGTTGTTAACAAAGATCTGGAACTGGAACCGATGAGGGAACCGAATTAGTGATCTATCTATCCTTAGCCTGTGTCGGTTATTATTTGCGTGTCCTGAATGATAGCGTAAACTGCGTCGCACTCGTCAAATCCTACATAACGTCTACGTATGTATACGTATACTGTAGCACTTTATACGTATTCAGTGTGCCGCGGATGCGCTCGAATGAATAGATATGAAAGATATGGTCTAAGGTAATAAAAATACCAGTTTTTGACCGCGACTTCGTATGGAACACGCATTAAATTTGTAAAGCTGAAATTTGACAGGATACTTTATAACTAACAACCAGGAGACGTCAATTAAGAATAGGTCTCGTCAAATAAGACTTCTCTGTGGGAGAAATAAAAAAAAAGTAAAATGTAAGATGTTTGTTTAAACCTGAGAGAGATGGGTTGTCTACTACAATTAAAAAATCACGATCTGTACCGTCGATCAAACAAGTATTGTAACGTCATCGGTTTGTTTGCCAAAGTATGACTAGGTATGTGTTAAAATTACGTTATTACACGCGTTGTGACTCTTATTAGTCACATGTTTTTTTTATGAAAATCGTTTAAATTATATTTCATTTTCTGTTCAATAATAAAATAGAAATTTCTAAGCCAAAGATAAAATTTAAAATATAATAGAAATGTTATGCCTAATTATGTATATAGCCTGTGTTATGTATCATAGTTGAAACATTTGATGTGTTGTAGGTAAATTCGTAAATTTTTTTGTTGTTTATTTTAAATTGTTACTTATAATTGATTAGAGTAGAAAGCGATACACAACTTGCCTATACGAATAAGTACTGAGACCTTGTGCTTACGAAGCTTCTTTAAAATATTTTGTAAATAATTGTTTTATTTTGTTTCAGCCAGCTGTAAAGGCGAGGAGATAAAAATATTTGAGTATTAGAAATTATAATACAATGTCTAAAGATCTAGTAATCCAGTGATATTTATTTTATACTTTAATAAAATTAATTTGGAAATGTGTATATAAAAAAGTGATTCTCGAAATACATATTAGCAGTAGGTTATTAATATATTTATTTGTGAGTACAGCCAGTAGGAAAATGTTATTGTACAGTAATGTATTTTTTCGTAATTTTATATTTTGCTACTGACTGTACATGGAGTATTAAATATTGTTGCCTGTTTGCGAAATGCAAATAAAATATCGAAGAAAAATATTTTTGTTTAATTCATAATAAATGTGATAATAAAGTGATTTTTCTATAGCGGTAGCAGTTGTAAAGCCAATGTTTGCCAATGTGATGCCATTAAGTAATTTAATTTTTTTTGACATGGATCTAACGAAAACCTGAAAAAAACGTCTCGAATGTGGAGCTTTTATTAACAAAATGTACTTAATTTTTGACGTCCACGCAGTTGCGTTAGGGCTATTAAAAAGCAAAAAAAAACCGTGGCGTTTCTGGAATGGAAATGTTTCTTCATTTCTTCTTCGAAAATTTTGCTAGATAAATTCCGAGCATCGCCATTTCCAATTTTCCCTAAGTCTATAATCGACTAAGGTAACTTTACAATTAATAGCAGCGTACGTTTGTTAAAATAGGTACACTTGCTACCCGTACCTGCATCATGCTAATTTAAGAAAATTGTTAATAAAACATCCAGAAATAACACCAGTATTAGTACCTTACAAAAATAATTATTTGTTACGATTAACAGAAGAACTGCATTTTTAAAGAAGTAGGCACAGTCCTATTGTGGATATTTTGATGAATACTACCAGTATTAGTAGTCTACTATCTTAACAATACCATTAAGCAAAAACAGATATTGCTTTGTAGATAGTAACAATGCTTTATATTAGATCTGCGTCATTAATGTGAAATCTAATGAGATTAGAGAGCTATTAGTATACCTGCGTCAGATACATTAATCAATCATTTACTTGCTCAAAAACATGGTATTTACAGTTCTTTAAAAAGTGCTCATGTTTTGCCTTTCTCAGTAGACATGCAAATTTTTATTATATAAATTGGTCAATCATCAATCAATAAAAAAAACTAAACTATTATAATGCCACTGCTAAAGGTTAGATCACACCAACCATAATATACACAGTTAATTTTTATATATCCAGTAGAGGCGCCTAACAAAGATTCATACATAACAATTATGTGACTGCATTCGACAACGGCGAGAGACTAATGGTAAACCAGGGAAACCCGTTTAATATGGACTCACACTTGTCAGCATCGATCAGCATTTGTATGATAAATCGCTACGTAGTATGAGAAGCGTAAGCATCTGGATGGTTGCGGAAAGCTGAATAGATGTGTACGCATTTTATTATATTCTTCCATACATAACGTGCTGATCGAAAAATTTATACAATACCTTAGATTTTTCTCATATCTCTATCATGAGCCACTAGCAAATGCAGTTAGGTACTTATTTGCTAAAGTAGTTACATATCCCCAAGACCTACCTAAACTATTAATGAGTTTAGGTAGCAAAATTAACACAACAGAGAGTACCTAACTGTACTAATGTAATTATATTTTAAATACATGAGAATACGTTTTAACGATTTTGCCAAAAGGGATTCAACGTAGAACGCCTTCATTTACCCGAGTCATTGTACACAGTTCCATCTTTACCGTAAGGACACACAGGGCCCAGGGCTACCAAAATTACGGGCTCCCAAAGATTGAATCGAGAAGTCCTCGTACTGGCGACTTTTGGTGAAATGAATATCTAAAAAAAAAGTCGCCAGTCAGCGATTCGGGACTGGTGTGATAGGGCCCCGATTCGTGTTCTCACATCGAAGAAGAGGCGGATCCAGGATTGTCTTTTGCAGGTGCCCTGCATCCCCATAACTGAGGCCTATGTTTTTAAACGCTTTCAGGAGAGCTTGAACTCACTAAACTACATAAGTTTTGAACAAAGAAAGTCCGAAGGAATCGGCTGCTTTTGGAGAGGATTGAGCCCCCTAGCTTGATCCGCTAGCGCATCAAAGTCAATTTAGGTTGCAATCAAGTTAGCAGTAGATATAGTAATGATGTACTTCAAAAGCTTCATGTAGGTATTAAGTATGTAAACAACATGATGCATCAACTTTTTTAAATGCGAATGAGGTAGGACATCCAAAAACAGACAGTCCGGACAGTCGGATGTTGGCCTAATAAAAATGAGAAGATTGCCATCTGCAAGAAATGTGGGTAGTTGAATAACAGTCGAATCTGTTCTTGAACGTAGGTGCCTAACTACCAACGACCGCTGTAATTAAATATTAAACATAGACTTAATTAAAACTGATTCCAGAAACCGCCTATTGAGGCCAAACCGACAGCATCCAACATTTGACAAAGAACAGCAGATTTTATGATCATTTTCCTACGCATTTGTTTTGCCTCCCCCCGCATTGAAGTCGTTGCCCGCTCCCGTTAATGAGGAGTAAGTCTCGAGCTGTCAGTAGACGATCAGCCTCCGGACAGGCGCCATTTGTGTGAGATATAACTAGTGCCGCGCCCCGGAGCCCCTCGGACCCGCTCACAGTGGACTACAGTGCCGCCCGCCAAAACCGGAGGCTAAAAATAACCGCGAGTGTTCAGTATAGTGTTAGCTGTGGCGCGCGCCGCTCGCTGCGCCCGCGACAACCATGGCCGAGACCATAGAGGAGACGTTCGAGAGCGCGGTCACCCGCAAGGTGGTCCGCACCAGCCTCAAGATAGAGGAGGTGAGGCCCCACAGCATGCTAGCTCGCCCACTCACACCCACCGACACCACAGCGCCACATTACCAACCACACTTGACGGCCAACGCGGGGTAAACATGCTATCCTGAACCGGCGACGCTCTACTTTCTATCTGTCACGGACTCAAATTAGTTTCATTTCTTTTCTTGCCGTTGTCCGCTTCGGATATGGTGACAAGTGACGATGAGGAAGTCGGGTCGCTATTCCGGGACGCAGGGCGGTTTCGTAGAATCATTCATGTCGATGGCAACTTCGAATGGTGTAGGTACCGCGGTATGCGAAGGTCTGCTTTACGTCAGTGGAGGAAGTGCGCCAACGTGCCACACGGTGCCACTGTGATCTACGGCGTTGTAAATAGAATGGGCTTGAATGAAGCTTTTAGCGTTCCCTCTCTGAGGTGTGCATCGACCTGTCTAGCGACATGGACTCTGCCCGTGCGTGACCTTGCATCTTCACACAAAAACACAAACAAATCACTCAACCACCCAACTACACTTATGTTGTACAAAATTAGGATTGTCTTCATTTTTAACTGTCACATCGAATGAGATGGTAGGTAGGTACAGAAATAGACGACAAAGA
Organism: Choreutis nemorana; assembly: GCA_949316135.1. Classification (NCBI taxonomy): domain Eukaryota; kingdom Metazoa; phylum Arthropoda; class Insecta; order Lepidoptera; family Choreutidae; genus Choreutis; species Choreutis nemorana. Next base: position 2,725,755 of record OX438603.1, on the reverse strand, counting down.
AACGGCTTTCTCGACGAATTGTAAAATATTGCAGCAACAGATTCATATATCAATCAGCTGTTCCTAAGTGCATAAATACTTGAGTAGATAGGTCTACCTACATCTTGTGAAACAGATCTCAGTAAGCCAAGTACATTTAATTAACAAATAACTATTAAGATGTACCTAACTGTTCTGAAGCAACATCTTTCTCGATCTTATCTCATTCTATCTACCAACAATGAAAGTCAGATTCGAATGCTGTAAGTTTTCAAAGCGCAAAATCCAATGGAAAAACGCGCGGTAGCATATTTTCGTCTTGGCTACCATCCTAGTTTATCTGCTACATTGCGATGTTTATTCACAATACTAACGTGAACATTTGTATGTGTGCGTGGAGCACTTGTCTTTGGGTCTTATAGTTGCTTTGGGTGCAAAACCGATGGATATTAACTTATTAATAGGCACCAATCACGCCTCACAACGTTGAAAACATCCGTATTTCAGTAAAGCACTCGATCACTCGTTGTTTGCGTATTTGTAAAATACATCGGACATTTATATTGCAGTACACTAAATGCAATGGATCTGAAAGCCAGAATTACAGGCGAAGTGTAATGCGTTCACCCTTTAAATTTACTGTCACATAAGTGCTTATTAACATCGACAAATAATATATTTTATACTTACTTGGTCCACGTGTGGAAGCTTAGGTAAATAGGCTCTCGTAAAAATTAAATGACTGCAAAATGACAAAATGACGACACCAAGATAACAATGTAGGATATAAATATGGAATAACTTTTGAGTTCGCAAAACACAAATTCATGTTAAAAGTATGTTCGATTTATGAAGTTAAACGAAAGCTCTCTTTGCGCTGTTTACTGAAATTGAGGTAGGTAAAGAGCAGAGCCAAACAAAGATATTTATTTACTGTGTTCTCAGAATTTATATACCGATTTACCTACCTACATGAAATACCAAACAAATACGTGCTTGTAAACATTTGCCTTCACGGAAATTAAACTTAGTACAAGTAGTTAAGTACCTACAAATTTGTATCAATAAATCATAACCCGCCTTTTTGCTTCACCGTAGTGGGGAAGTAAATAAATAGGTACAAATGTTTTACTAATTAGGTACTTACTAAACCATAATGCGATATATAGGTAAAAAGTTGTCATGTCATTTCTAAATAAATACATTTACATGGCACTAACATATCTACATATTAATCAATTCATGAATCTATTCAAATTTAGATGATAAACGATTGATATGCAATTGCAAATGTACTACGCACGCACTAAACTAAATTTATTTACATTTTCATTTTCTTAGCTTTTACGATTACAAATGCAAATGAAGCTTGTTTATCGCAAAAAAATAAATTGTTATTTTTGAGACAAAAAAGTATTGTTTGGTCACACTTGGCAACCCATATCCTTCCTCATGGTATGCAGGAGGTTACCAAAGGTCTATGAAAAAAAATCTCTATGTAATTTAGTTTTATAAAAAGATCTATGCGTAGACGCGCACAGTTTAAAATGGCAGATTTTTTTTCCATAAAGTCACTCATGTAAAACAAATGACATTAATATAGGTGTCTCGCTCGAGCCCAGGGATCTTTTGTTTTTACAAGTTCCCTATTTCACGTTTACCTTTGTTTAGTATGTTCAAATATACACACAGCAACATTCTGTAAGGACCGGCAAATCTTTCAAAGTCAAAATCAAAACAGTTTTTATTTTAATGGTAAAATAAGTTCTTGTAATCTTTAATGAGGCAATACTTTCAAATGGGAGGATGATCCGTAAACGTCCAAATAATGCCCCATAAAACAAAAAAATGTGCTGTCGTTGATTTTTTTATTAGGACAAATATTTCAGTAGGCTTTACGTATATTTTCAGAAAGAATATTCCAAAAGAAAAGAACTACTTATTAAATGTTTCAATAACTTCTTTGTCAGTGTGCACAGGAGGTATTTTCCTTATATGCAAAATGTACATATGTATTCATTTATTTTCACCAATCCTAATTGCATTTGTTTTGATTGGCAGTGCGTCTGAGTCGAGAGTAATGCACTTATTAGTATTTGTGAAATAAAGAAACACACGACACTGCACCAATAAAGACGAATTCCTTAAATTGTTGAAAGGTATTTTGATTGTTACTCTTTCTGTCAAAATTGTTTTAATTGATGATTTATGGTTTAATATTTCAGTAGAACTCGTCCGATGCAATTTAAAATTAAAATTGTATGTGTATTTCTTAATTAGAATCAACATAGTTTAAAAACTTTTTTAAAAGTGATTCAAATATTCTATATACCTACTTACTTCATTTAAATCAAGCTTTCCTTGACTTTTCCGCCATTTTCTATTTATTGTAGTCTAAACCCTCAACCTTGATTAACTTTGAAATAACAGACAAAGGACTGCTGCAAAATAATGTGATTCACTCAGTCATTTCTAAAGGTTGCACCCTATAAACAAAGGACTTATTTATACTGTTAACAACGCAAAAGCTCCGTATAAGGAGGTGTTCACACAGGAGCGTTCCACGTACGAGAATTATATGAAGTACTGAACAAGTGTTCGGGACGCATGCCAAATGTGAGATTTTGCCTAATTGACGATCGCGGTACATCCCGTTTGATCCCGCTCCAGCCACCCGTGCCTCGCTAATAAAACACCATTCACGAAATATACCTACATATACCTGTCAGTCGGTGCATTCACGCACTGAACAAGTTCAAGCTCACAAAGCTGAAAAGATCAGATGGGACTTACGGTTCCCGAGCTCGCGTGACTTTAAACGGTCAAGGAAAAAGTGGAACCTCAAACTGCATCGAGACGTTTGCGTAGGAGCTGAACCATCGAGTCCAGGCGATTGCATGTTTTATGGTTTTAAGAGTACAAATTGGCGTGTCGATATGTCCCAGTTGCGTCGAAGACAGCCCATCAGTATCGACAGGCGATGAGCGATCGGCGCAACTTGCGGAAGCCGCAATAAAACGGAACGGGCTGCGTTGCGAAGCGCGAAAATGGAACGCAGCGGATATAATTAAAGACCGACGGACAAATCACTGGCGAGAATTATCGCGCGAATTCGGTCAGCTACGAGAAATCGCTGACGTTTTCATTTCACCGCTTGTTCCGTTGAAAGTGACAAGTTAGTGTTCCCGATTCATACGCTCGACCGATACAAGTTGACAGGGTTATTTAGAATTAACATTACACAACAATAAACAAGTTTCATTTGCATATGTAGTTTGCTTCGCGTTAGAGTGAACTATATTTACTCATTGATATGCAGATGAGACGTTATTAAACTAAAGCTTGCCTTACGGCGAGTAGAACTGAGTTTAAAGTTAGAGTCTATGGTATCCTAACTGCAGGAACTGATTTCTCAATTCTATAATAGTAGTTGATCAATAAAATAAACTCAGCATGTGTTTTGAGTCCTTGGGCCAAGTTTGTAGTGATTGCTGCTGCCATCGAGGATCTACGTCATACCGTATCTTTGATCTATTGCTCTTTAATATCGATCGACCGAGTTGTATTTCGAACGATTGCGTCTGAATGATTCGAATGTTTGGTAGACAAGTAAAACCTACTATAAATGTAGGTACTTACTAGCGTAGGTAATCATTGAAAATGTATTTATATTTTTAAATATGAACTTGCTATGCTTTGTGTTAGCCTTTCGTGTAGATCCCTATCTAACCCAAAAGCCCAGATAAAGGTAAAAGGATAAATTTTGGTAAGTACGCACGGCATAGTCAGTCAATAAGCAAGTTAAATTGGTTTATGTGTCGTATATTAAAGAAGGTTTGTTTATTTACCATTTGTCTGTTTCATTGGAGTTGATTCGGAAAATTCGATTTATTCCAATAATTTTATAACAACACATGTGTGCTAAAAACATTTAAAATAGAGTGAATCACGTAAACACATAATTTCTCTTTAATTTTATCGGTTTTTTGACCTCAATGTCGAGAGTACATTGGTCTCACTAAGTATAGGTCATCCCGAAATTTACTTACTGAAAATAAATCTGATCAAAATTAATGTTAATCCGTGTAAATTTAATAATTATTAACGATAACAAGCTTACATTTAGGTCGTTTTAAATGACAACAAACATGGCTGTTTCGAAATGATAATCAAATAGGTATCTGTTTTGTAGGAGTTAAATTTATCGCTCGTATTATTCTTTGGGGCTCAATAATAAGTTTTTATGCAAACTTTAAAAGAAACTCTCATGGAAAACTATTAAAAGGTTAAGCTAGGGTAGGGTCATCATATCAGTTTAGTGTTTATTTTCAAAATTAAAATGAATAGATAGTTAAATTAGTGATATTTCAGTCTCCTATCCGTGGTTACCTCATCATGTAGGATGGTCTGCGCCGGCGAACAAAAATAGAGTTGTCGCGACGTCAACCAATGTCGAGGTGATCATTCCTTGCATTGTTGTACAAGTGTTGTCAGCAAAACAACTTGTAGCAGCTCTGAACACTACTTTTCCATAAATACCAGTCATTAAATTAACTAATTATGTCGTATACAGTGGAAACTTTCAGTCTATTTTGAGAGTTCTTGTTTCGTTGAACTAACCTCAATAATACTGACATAAAATATGTTTAAATTTTACCTTGATTATTAGTTTTTAATGTGATTTGGCACCAGTTCATCGACTCCTGTCTATCTGTAGCAGCAAATATTTTTGCAGAACCTTTGGTAACTTAAAATATTATGAACAAGTTTACAGTCTCCCCATATAAAGAAGTGGTTTTATCCAAACCTACTTTTAACCGATATGTGCCTAACGAAGTGCCTACCATGAGTTTTACCTTCGATCGCATTTAGCGACTGCAGTCACAAATTTGTATGAATCTTTGTAAAGCGCCTCTAACGGATTGATGAGGAGTTAAGGTTGCTCATACAAAATCACTGTAGTAACCTATGTTCCCTGACGTGTAGGAACACTATACGAACTCGTGGAAGAGACACTGGTGGTCTATTGGTACTAGTCTAGATGAACGGCAAAAATGTTAATACCTGTCTACATTGCATGTAACAAAATCGATTTCGCGAATTAATTCAAATTCAAGAAATTAAAACATAAGAAACAGTAAAGAATCAGACGCACATACATAGGCCTTGGTTTGGACAGCCGTCTCCGCTGTGATCGTTAGGACTGGATATATATGTGACACGTTAGGTAGGTCCAGAGTTCAAATCCCGGCCCAGAATATAAACATACCAAATATTACTTACCTGGATTTATTTTTATTTTGGAATAGGTGTTTGTGTAATTAACATGGGAATTTTCTCTGGAGTTATGGATGTTTTCTATGTAATTAAGAATTATGTTCATCTGATGTCTCTGTTGTACAAGCGGCCATGGATTCACCTAACCTGGTTGGACTTTGTGCCATTCTTGAGTTGTTCAGCAAAAGGATTGATATTACTGTTGTTATGTAGTTTATGTTGTATAAGCGGCAATTGATCCACCTGACCTGGTATGACTTTGTACCGTTCTTGAGTTGCCCAGAAAAAGGATTGATATTACAGTTGTTATGTATGGCGTCAATGCATAAACGTCTGTACAGACGGCCGCACATAAAGCGTTAATTACTACCAAAAGTAAATACCGGTGCCATAGTTTAGGACTAAGGCAAAGTTTGTCAATGGTCGCATTTTATTTTTCAAAAATTATGAACGTTTTACTCCGTACAGCTAAAAAGTCTAAGGAACATAAGGTACATGCAAAAAACAGTTGAAGCTTAGCCACAGAACGGTTGTGGTTAGGCAGTGTTATAGAATAACAGAGAGGAAGATTATAACTTAGTGTCATCGTCATGGCACAATAGCCATAGATAGAGGCAATTTATTTCTCATTAACAAAACTTTTTGACTTACTTATCTATGATTACCTAGAACGATTGAAGTTCATAGGTGATTAACACACTAAAGGTTGTATATAGTTGAAACAACAAGGGTGCCGCCTCTAACTCAATTAATTTTATCTAATTAATGAATGTTTAACAAGTTGTGCAAACAGATAATCTCATTGTATCTATTATAAAGAGGGTATATATCAATACTAGATTGCTGTCCTTAGCTGTGAAAACAACGGTAGTTGAAATGAATCCCTATTTAAAAACAAGTGCACAAAAATTTTCCTAGTGTAAAACAATAAATGACAAAACATTACTTACCTGGATAACTTTTATTTTGGATTTTTTCATAAGTAAATGCTAGGCTAAACAATACCTACATACTTAAGGCATGTTCGTTTTTAATAAGATTGAGAATTGCACATAGATCAAAATTTTAAACACACGATGGATTGACATACTTTTTATACAAAGTTTAAGTAAACTTACCTCGAATACCTACTTTCAGCTAATAATTATTAAATCAATATCCCGCAACAGCAACTGCTCATTGCTAGGGTTTCCCCAGATCGAAGCAAAAGGGATTTCCCAAAATCCCTATATCGAATTTCGTACTGGTACGTCATTAAGTGCATTATATGTACGTGTACTTTAATCTATTTACCTATAAGGGGTCGTCCATTAATCACGTGAGGTCTATAAGGAGGTGAGGGGTTTAGGTAAAAGTCACCAAAAATCACAAGAGTTTTATAATGGGATATCACGTGTATTTATTTCCTTGGTGAACGCTGGATTTTAAAACATCGAAACACTTTTATAATTTATTCATTTTGTGAAAACACATAACATTGAACGCTTAATGCAAGTGAATGTCTATTTTTACAAGTACATATAGTTATAATTTAATAAAAGGAGATTCTCTGCGTGGAGCACGAAATCGATGATGCCGATTGGCTGGATGACACTGATGTTGATCCGCAATATACAATGTTGTGTGTGGTTAAGCAAGGTGCTTAACTTATTACCGCGGAAGACAAGTTTTTCACACCAGCAGACTTTTCTTAATTACTTTGGTCAGAAACCTCCACCTTTGTGCCCTTCTTAAATCCTCACTATCTTCTATGCCTTCTGTGTTCTTCTATGTGCGGTTGCTTAATTTTCCATACAAAATTATACTATACCCGTATTTAAAGATTTTTTTTAACTATACATAATTAGTAAAAAATACACGTGATCTTCTGTGGGGGAGAGGGGGTAGTACAAAACCTCACCACATATTACCAAGGGGGAGGGGGGGTCTGAAAAGTTACCTAAAACATCACGTGATTAATGGACGACCCCTAAGTAGACTCGTGATATTCCTACACGAAAGGTCACTAGAACACCGACTAAAACAAAATCTTAAAACTACTGGATGTAAAGTGAAGCTTCACATAAAAAGTGCAGTATCAATCCCTATGCTGTACAATTTAGGAACGGTGCAAAGTCCAACCAGGTCTGGTTGTCCCATGGACGTGTGTACCATATATTATGTAGATTTCAGTGTAGGGTGAAAAGAAGAAAAGAAGGTTAGAGATTGGTCAACGAAAAAAAGCATGGTCAGAAAAATCTTAATAAAATAAATAACAAGGTTACGGTCATTAACCTGGAATACAAGTATTTTTTATTAGATGTAGGTGGTGACAGTTAGAGCTTTCCTTAATTTTAATTTAATTTAGCTCTTGAGGACTTCCTGTTAGTCATGCCATAGTAAGATTTATAAATAGTTTGTACTGGAGGAAGATAAACAAATACGGTTTACTGTATAAACTTTGATAATTTAATATTTAGCTTCTATTTTGGTTGAAACAAAACAACGTTTACAGGTAGGAAGGTCAAATACTTTCATTATATTATATTTAAAAAAACAGTTCCTTATAAATATTAGATCATTTTAATCATTATATTACTTACCTACCTAACTCATCAATTACATAATCATTTCTTTGACACGAATAAGTTTAATATCAAATAAAAGTATCTAAAAGAAAAACGAATACAATTATGTATTCTTAATATAAAATTTTATGTGACCAAAATTTTCGAATAAGAAAGACAATGTCTTAACACCGTTTTTCAAATACATAACCAATTTGTACCCGTGTAGTTGGTCTTGACGTACATATGTAACTATATGAATAATGTGGCAACTTTAAAATAACAGTTTTGGCTGCTTCACACTTCCTTGTGTATGATCTTCATCATAATGAAATAATCTTGGCATTGCATTAAAATCGCCTCGGACTCAGTTAGGAGCTGGGACAGAGATTATGCTGATGCGTTTTTGTTTACAAGTTTCTGCGATTGTTGATTTATCTATATATTGTTGGTAGTGTATTTTATATTTACTACCAAGTGGGTCGGTACAGATAGTCACACATAAGTGTGCCTACCATGAGATATACCTTCGATTGGCGTTTGCGACTGCACTAACAAATTTCTACGAAAAGTGCCTCTAACGGATTGAAGAGGAATTAAAATGCTCATACAAAATCACTATAGTAAACTATGTTACCTGTGTGTCTACCATAAGTTCGTATAGTTTTTCTACACGTCAGATAAAATAGATTACTACAGTGATTTTGTATTAGCAATCTTAATTCCTCACCAATCTGTTGCAATCTGCAATCGAAGGAAAAACTCATGGTAGGCACACTGGCGTGTACAAAAACTATACGAACTCATGGCACATGTAATGTAAAACTTTAAATGTAGCTGTGTAAGTTTTGTGTGAGTAGATATGTCTTTCTGTCTGTCTGTTATTTGATAAAAACATAATTGTGAAATGTTACACAAGAAAACGCAATTAATTAAAAACTGATTCGTACATTGCATGCCTGACAGTTATTCTGTTACATTATTAATTTAGAAAATAATAGGCAAGAATATCTCGTGACGTTCGTTCCTTTTTCACTTGCAATAAAGCTGTGGCAAAGATAATTGGAGGCAGAAAGCGAAATCTGAGTTGATTTCCGTGACCAAAATCACAGGTTAACGAAATCGAGTGAAAGTGTTCCTCAAAATGTCCCAGCTTTTTTTGGCGACACGAGATTAAGCGAGCTAGTTCCGAATTACGATACGCGTAGATTACTTTCTCGTTTTTTGCGTATCAAAAAAGGTATAATTTGCCATCTAATGGTGTTTCTATCGACTTATTTCGTTTAATTGTCACGTTCAGATTTAGTAGTTTCGTTTCTCAGAAAAATTAACTTTGGTTCTTTCGATATATTTACAAACTTTCATGTAATAAATTTTGTTTAAATATATCCAGGAGTCAAAAGACGGCCGGTCACACCTCCATGTCCATCAGTGATGTTTGGTTTCTTGCTAGAATTCCAATTCGTGTAATATCATGTTATTGTTGGTATCTTGCTAAGATTAAAAAAAAATCTCAATCTTGTTACCATAAAGGTTTGACAGTCCTCAGTGGAGGACTACTATACTACCAATAGCCCAAACCTACTCTTTGCTTCCGTTTGTCCATAAGGTAAGGCTTAGGTATAATATCTGTATACAGATATCTTATTATAAGTCATGGGCTGAAAAAGAACTAGGTTTAAACCATGCTCAAATGTCATTACAATAGGCGGCTTCCCGCTAAAAAGCATGTTTTTTGTACTGGAACTAAATTCTAACTAGTCGACATTTAAGTTCTGGTTTAAACCTAACAGTATGTTTCATAAAGGACGGGTTTAATACTTCGGTAAATCAAAATGTTCTTAAAGTAAACCATAAAATCAAAATACTTAGTTAAAAAGGTAATTAGATCTATCAAAAGCTCGTAAATAAAAAACTTTGTTGAATTGATGAGTGTGAAAACTCTTTGTAAGTAATAAATGAAGCAACGATAAAAAGATAAATCGAATTTCGAAGATAATTTAAATTAGAGATTGTCGATGACGATAATCAAATGTTTAATGTTCTTTTAAAACTCACTCAATTTTCACTGACTAGCCATAAATAGGCGAACATAATCTTGAAAATTTTATACCTACCGAAAATATACCTACATGATATATGAATATTGGCATAGTTCAATCAGACAGGAAAGGTTATTGGCACTAGCGAATAATTAATGAGATAAACAATTGCATCTGACAGTTCTGATATCATTATTTATTGTTGTCTGATTGTCACTTCCCCTGTCTAGTGGGTAGCCGTAATTATATTTGTTTTCAGTTTATACTAACTAAACAACTTACAAATTTTTAAAAAGATTATTGCGTTTGTTTCTTTGTTTCTTGTATAAAACGGTCGTAGTTTTCATGAATATACAAACGAGAAAAATTACATAAAAGCATAATTAAAATTCATGCTTGCTATTTGCATGTTGTATGTAGATTTAGAATCCACTGATGGATGAGCCACCGGCAATTAATTTATTCAATTTCATAACGCCCCAGCTGACCGATGATATGAATTGGTGCTAATTTAGTTGTTTAAAAGTTGCAACACGGTACAGTTACTAAAATTAGACTCTATCAAACTAACATTCAGCAAAGAAAATTATTTCTACACCAGCCGTTTCAGGTCACTGGATATTGGATTTTAAGCCTTGTGGTAGATCTTTCAGCCGCTAAATTGCAAAAACTCATGTTTATTGATGAAATTCAGAGAAAACATGGGTTCGTAATCCGGCGGATAGATGTCGGTGGCTGCATTAACCCACATAAAGTACATAAGCTCGCGTCAGCACGCGCGCGCCCGCCAGCCAACGGGCGAGCACGCACGGTGCGGGCGATCGCAGCTGACGCGACATCATTTTGTCGTCCATCATACGCATTGAAACAAACGTAATTATTTACGAAATTTATCTATTCTTAATGACAAAGTCTCAGTTTTCTGATTCAGAAGCAACTGTTAGTCTTGACTCAGATTGTAAATCATTAGGCAGTTCATATCTAGGCCATACATACTTTTAAACAATTTTACACAGCAGAATTTAACGTCCTATAGGTATCTCTCGCAGCCGACTACTTTTTGAGCAACAATAAAATAGATCACTAAGTAGTTCCATTTTTGGTCTTCCTCTTTCAAATTAAGAATACGATCTCTGTAGCACCGACAGGTACGCAGACGAAGTGTCGTGTTTAAAAAGTCATTTGATTCTTGGCATTTGTCGCCGGTCATTGTCAAAAGCCTTGACACTTGCTTACCTGTGCTCTGCCACCTAGCTCTGTTGATGGCCAAATTTACACTTCCTTCCATCTTCCTTCTCATCAACTGTCATCGGCTAAACTTAGAACTGTTATATTTATTGGAAGGTAACAATAAATTGAGCATAGGTTTTAGATTTTTCACTACTTAATCACTTATCAATTAGTAAGTTTAGAAATGCCATGGGATCTTGCATATAGGTACGTAGGTACATGTTATGTAGGTTGTAATTATGTACATAATCGTTTATTTTATTAATTAGGCGTGCTATGCGTTTTGGTCCGCTGACCTGACAATTAAAACTATGACCCGTTATGATAGTTACTATACGGTAGAGTACCTATTTGGTACCTTATTACATTCTATCTACGAAGTAATATTCAGCTTTAGGATATATACTACTACTATCAAAGTAAATGAGAGCTCTTAGATTGCGTAAACATGAATTCACTTTACCTAGCTACTTAAATTACACATTGGTAAGTTATCTAAGGCCATCTTCCCATCTTTAGTCTGTTTACCTCTTTTTCTTTTGCAGTCCTGCAGTCCAGGAAAATAGCGGGTTCTGTATGGACTCGCATAGCAAAATGGAAATCTTTAGAGAAATCTCGGCCTATCTCGGAAGAGAAGCTGTAACGTTAAAACTACCGGATGCCGATATCAACATTTTGTTAAACACTATAATACGACTTAAACTCAGGCATATCTCATAATTAACATTTTATGTAATCTCAAAAACAGCAATAAATGATACCCAACGTAAAAGGTCAATTTTCAATATTTTTACTACACCGGCAGGCTGATCGTAACGAGAAATAAATGGCTTTGAATAAATATCTTTGATTAATCTATTCGTTCGATTTATTGACTGAAAGCAATATTCATTAACGTCAACCTAATTGAATGAGACTTTCCACGATTCAACAGGTAACATATCTATTTGTAATTCATAAGTTTTTTATCCATCATCAGTGCGCATCGTGAAACGCGCTGTTAATATTAATGTAGCCTCGTTTGCGTTTATCGAGGTGATGTATGCAGTTCGTTGCGTAACAAACAACCATAGAGTATTAACTCTATTATGCAAATGGCGGACGGAAGCGTAGACTTTACATAAACTGATCCGGAATTAGGGGAAGGGTAGGTCAAGACTCAAGGACTAGAGTATACATAACCAAAAAGATAACGACAAACTAACACATACACGCAAAGATGCATACGAATAACTTAAGGTACAAGCGAAAAACAATTTCATGACTTTGGGTTAAAAGAGCATTGGATTTTTTTTTTTACAAACACAAATCTTTTTAATCAAGGTGAGTGATATTGATTATATTTAGAATTGGAGCTGCAGTACTAAAACAGTGCAATTGTCTTTCAGGTAAGTCTTCTGTCTTGGTTTCCCGACAATTTCGAGGGGATGGAGATAGTTGAAGAAAGAATTGTCAATAGGATGAGTATGACACGTGAGTACGTTAGATACTACTGTTTGTGTGATATGTTCAGTTACAAGTCACGATACTAGTTTTATGTTCAATTTGTTATAAAAGAAACAGATCTAATCGTTTTTGATGCTCGAGTAGAGATGATACCTCACAATGTAATAAATCATCGACCTTATCCCTATCGCCTACACGTTGCAATTCAGCGCGCCTTCCTCTAATCTGATACTTAGAAATTTCGTTTTCTTCTCATCCTTTTGAAGTTGGATTTAGCGCTTTATCAATAAGTTATTAAAACACGAAATCCAGCGCCGATCTTGTGCGATGCTGCGTGGATTTATCGCGGGCTGTTAGGAAAGCCACGTATTTATATTAAGTGGGGGAGCTGTCAGCAGCAAATACTGACGCCGCTACAGGCCGGCTCTATGCAATACTCTTCCATGCTAATCAAATCAAAGTTTAACCCCATGCCAAACATACCAAACTACAATTTAAAAACAAACGCAAACGCCCTTGATGATGGAAGCAATAATCTGAATTTGTGCCAATTTATAAATAAAACTCTGGAAAATGTCCCAAATAGCTTTGCAGTTACAAAGGCAACTTTAATTCCGACAAAATTATTGGCGGCTAACGACTGAAAAAGTATTCAAATCTGACATAAAGCGCCATTACTGTCACGATAACGCCCTTTATTGAGAATACAAATCGCGAAAAACCGGCACGACAATTGAATCTAGCTAATGGAGGAAAAATACAAATAGGATCTTACAAAGTGGCGTCGATATAAATGTGTAAAGGATGAATATTTTCGCGCTCTCGGCTAGATCGTCCAACTAATAATAATCCCGCATGTGAAATGTTTTGGCTGGTGCTTTTTGTTCGCGCCAGTTATTTCAGTTTTCCAGTAGGATTTCGAATAAGTTCAGCACTGGCCGCCTCCATCGTGCTGGCTAGCAGACCAACTTTTCCACACGTACATTCTGTTAAACATTTAACAAAATGCGTCGCGCTTAGTGGAGCAGTCATGGTTACACACAAAAAACAATAAAAGCTCGTTGCCCAAACGTTAACGTTAACGAAAGTTTAGAAGAAAAAAAACCGTGAATGTGGAGAAATCTCTAAACCGGTGAATGTGTTTCAAAATTTCTTGTATTCAGTGAAGTTAGTGGATATAATTTACTTGTAAATATGACGGAATTTTTTGGATCATGGAACGCCAAAAAACCTTCCGAAGACGAAGAAGGGGTTGTGGAGACAGTGGAGACTGTAGAAACGGTGACCACCAAACGGACCACCACCAGGACACGAGGAAACGTAAGTGGAATATGTCCTTACGGACATACTTATCCCGGAAGAGGCCTTGATCGTGACTTGCGGTTCAGCGCAAGCGCAGGTGTATTTTTGCCGTTCCCACTTTGCTTTGAGTGACTGGTTTATTAGGAATTTGTAAATAATGAAATAAACATTTCAAAATACACATAAGTAAAACTAAAGATTTAGACGTTTTCTTCTCCTTCCAGAAGAATCTTTTGGCTATGGTATATGTAAATTTGTGAGTTCTTTTATATCTTGTAGGGCAAAATACCTCTAATTATATTGGTGCAAAGTCTGATGTCACTACGGGCATGTCATTATGCAAGCTTCTGATATAAAGCAGCTTTTGTATCAAGGTGAAGGCGAAATGTCTTCTAAAGCTGACAGCTGTCAACTCTTGTGTAAATCAAGTGACGCAAAACTCTAAAATTATACATTTTTCCAATGCTTGGACAAATTCAACATTTATTCGTTAAATCATTTAGAAAGAAAGATGAAAGGAACTGAGTAAAAATCTGATGAAAATAATTTTCTTTTTGTTTGTCATCATTAAACAGCTGTGTCATAATAATTATAGTTGGTTACATACCCACATTAAAATAATAAATGGTGGTAGAAATTATTATTATTCGTACTAGAAAATTGTCAGAATCAATAAAATAAATTGTCAAGTCTGGTCTGGTCGGTCGGTACTCGGATAGGTTTAAATTTGTCTTTTGTTACTCACGCCTCATAAACTACAAGTGTTTCATGAAGAAGACGAGATCGTTTCTGTTTATCTCAAGAACTTGTTTACGTTTGCTACAAATTTCTTGCTGTTTTGCTGTAAAATTTATTAGGTAAACTACATTTCTCCAAAATACCTAATTTGTTTTGCACTAGCAACACGAATAAAATACACAAAAGACTTGCCAATCACACCTCGAGCTTCCAAAAACCTAAAATCAGCAAGGAGATGGCATTTATTATTTTCGTGAAAGCCCTAGATTGGATAATTAAATAAACTCATTTTCGCAGTCATCCTGCGACATAAATATACGGTTAAGTACCGAAAATGCAAATTAAGCGAAAAAACTGCTCACAACGCGCTGTGGTCACTGAAAAACGTCCACAACGCGAAATCCATGTGTTAAGGCATTAGAAATAGTCAATGGCTCCCATGAAAACCGCCACAACGACGCGTTATGGTAATGCAGAAATGCAATGATGCACTCTGAGCTGATGCTTTCGGATATCAGTAATAAATTTTAATTTTATTATTATGCACTGATTTTCGATAAATCTTTTCGGCTCTGCCGTAGTTGGGAAAATCCTGACTACACTAAATTTTCTGACTAAAATCTTCTACAATTTTTCGTATAAACATTCTACTATAACTATTCTCCAAGAAACATGTTACGAATGTAAGTTTTCTCGGAAACATTTGAGCGATTCGAGACTGCACTGGCACTGTAATGGTAGTGCTGTAGGTAGGTACGTTCTATTCGTATACCCCTTCGGATGTCTTCCTAATAATATCTGAGGGTAATGCACTCACGCGCCTGAACGCTGAGGTCACCTCATCCAACTTTGGAAGCACTGGAACTCCGAACTGCTATTGATCAATGACCTTTTGATCTATATTGTTATTCTAGTTCTGAGTTGCTTGTTTTCACCTGTCCCGTTTTATATTAAACTGTACGATTTTATGTGAGTTGTTTTAAACTGTAAATCCTATTAAATGAAAAGTAACGTTTTTAAAAGTTTATTTTATAAGGCTGATAATCAGATTTAAAATTAAGAAGTAAAGATAAGATAACTTTCATCCGTTTTACAGAAACCAAGAAAAGGTTATTGTAATTTCTGTATCTAAAGGAAGGATCTTTACTGTCTTATGTTTTCGAGCTGCAACATTTTTTTGATACTCCTGATATAATGGTCACGGCAAAGGCCTTCGATTGAGCGAGGCTGTATGTCCATGCCGCATGATTTGTATTATAACTTAAGAACTAACATTTCTAAGTATTTATGAATTAATTCGTACACAACCGTGATTTGATTATTTTGAGTTGTAGACTGAAAAGTCGTGACTGTATCAGAGTCGTGTGCCTTTAGTCGTGGGTTTGCTAAGCGTGAGCTGACATTACAAAACGTGCGACAAACATTTACTACCTCAGTCATGTAACTTCTACAAGGAGTGGCAATTAAGATCCGAGAATCTGTCAATAAAAGAAATTACGTCGCAAGCAAAATAATATTATGGACCTTTAGAATTGCCTCCCTCTAACTACACGTCACTTCCATGATTGGAAGCATCATGAGTCCTAAGCTCCGAAGTCAACCCTGTCGGTACCGCGGTCGCAGTTTCCTTGATCTCTTATTCACCGTCATGATGAGTCCCCTCAAGGGTTGACAACGTGAGGAATAAGGAAAAGTCAAAGGGTGCGGTATCAGGCACTAGGGTGGGTGCAACAACATCAGAATACCGTTTTCATCAACAGCTTCGGCACTGTGAACGAGGAATGGGCCGACAAGTTGTCGTTGTTCAGAGTTTCAGCCGCACACGGAAAATGCAGCCTTTTCCGGGTTCTTTTTCATCTCCACCGACGTCTCGACTCATCAAGAACAGAAGTTTTAAGGTTTTTGCAAAATTTCAGTAATAAATTAGATCAGATCAGGTCGCAAGTCATATAAGTGACTCTATTGATACTCTCGACGTTGCTTAAAATTACTTTCGAAAAACAAAGTCGCTTTCCGCTGTCTATCTATGTGTACTTAGATCTTCAAAACTACGCAACGGATTTTGATGCAGTATTTTCAATAGATGGATGGAGCGATTCAAGAGGAAGGTTTATCTGTTTTTAATACATGCATAATATCTGTGTGAAGTCGGGGCGGGTCTCTAGAAGATCATAAACCAAATGCGCTACCGATTTCAGACTTTGACTAGAAATAAAAGATCTATTCTTCATATAAATAAACATAAAAAATGCAGTGTTGTTAGTTTCCGGGTTATAGATGAACTCTAGTTAATTATGCTCTATACCACAAAGCAAACTTTTAAAGACCCTATTCGCCCATTGGTTACCATTGACCAATGGACTGCACGAATTTCATGCATCGGAGCATATTATCACGTGGTACGCTGTATCGCGATCCAGTATCATGTAATTATGTATGGTATTGACGGTATCGCCATAATATTTGGATGTGTTATAATATCACAATACGGTATTTGACTTGTAGAGTTGAGTAAAAGTACTTACCTGTTAAAATTGCACCTTAATTACATGAATTGCTAGTATCAGTGATTTGTTAGTTTCAATTATAGAAGGCAGCCTTGTAAGTTCGTGATAAATGTATTTCTATTCAAGTCTTTAGCTGTGCAATAGGACTTTCATGACCTTCATTGCTCTCATCTGCGTGGTTTTTCTTACGTTCATTAACATAAAACGACAGAGTTTTATTTTCAAAAAGTTATACCGAGCCTCCCTTGTAAACATATACCGTCAAATAATACTCACTGACATATATGCCTATATACCGACTTGAACTGAGTTAGGTTTAAACCAACACAAATCCAGGACTAATCGGATTTTAAAGTTGTTCAAGAACAAAAGTGCGTTTTTAGCGATAAACTGCGTCTTGTAAGTAATAAGAATATATTCAGATCATGGTTTAAACCTAGTTTAACCCTTGTACTATGTTAGTCTTTTAAGACGTAAAGGGTTCTTTTTTTCATGGACTGTCAGGAATTCTAAAAAAATCTGTTTTAGGAATATCTAACAATTAACTTTGTTTTATCTATCGATCTCCTCTGATAACATCTGTTTAGCTTCAAAGGCTTTATCCCAGAATGCAGCAATTGTTACACAACGGTTCCATACAAAAATCTTCAGTGAATGAATAGCCCTTTTGTATTCAAAGACAATGGCGTCGTAAAACTGTTGGAAACACTGTTTCTGATACTTCTGATGGACTGGGAAAATATAACAAGCATTGTTAACGGATAAAGATAAGCTTTTCACAGCAACAGCACGTTTAAAGGGATTTGTGTTGCCAAAGATATACCTTCTTACTAATCACACTATGCAGTTTCGATTTGACCATGAAGGATTTAGTTCTCACTGTCGCATTGAATAATCAATGAGATGATGAAAAGGAGATAATCTTGATAAGAGTATCAACTTATTATAATCATTTTCCAAAATTAGTAAAAAAGGTACTTTACTTTTAGGTATTGAATGTTAAATTTGTATTTTTAGGTTAGGTTTACGTTAGTTAGTTAAGTTTTTTATGCTGCATTACATTACCTACCGACACAATCTCAAAACAATACAATATTGAAGGAGATCTAGCACGAAAGTTTAAATTTGAAATATAGTTTCGAAAAGTACTTATTGTTATAATATTTGTAGTTTCGTTTTAAAACAATGTGCGATGTATAAAATCCAATGTAAACAGTGGACCGTGATTCATTATAGCTTGCTCTACATACTGAGTTATTTCCAATAATTTTCCTTACTTTGTTGGGACGATTTAGTTATTTTAAGTCTACAGTTCGTAGGTAGGTATTTCCTGTAATTCGCATTGACTTAAATGCATGCTATTGCTTGTTTGAATGCTTAGGTAAGTACTCCTTCGATTTTTCCAGTAAGTTTTTAGACAATTTACAATATTACAGCTTACCCGACTACGGCAATAGCAAAGCTCATAGGAAATGTTAAGTTAGGTTATTGTTTCGCATTTAAAATTGATCGTATTCAAACTTATCGATTTCGCTAAAACTTATTTATTTTTATCTCATTTACTATCTAGGTACACACAGGAATCATCAAACTGTAGACTGCGAGACTAATAACTATAGGTTCCTAGATGTAAAGCTATATCTAGGATTATTAATAGATAAATATCTAGGATTTTATAGTTACTTAATAGTGAAAACCTAAAAATCCTAGTCCTTAGGTAGTCCGCCTACTTTGGTTTAAATTTATTAAATTCAGTGACGGATCCAGGACCTTAATTTAGGGGACTCTTACAAAAGTGACGACCTTTTTTTAGAAACGCTTTTTGGTGGGGCTTGAGTTCGCTAACGCTCGGTTTTAACTGAGTAAAAGCTAGAAGTCCAAAAACTTGAGCAACCCAGCCCTCCCCTGGATCCGCTAATGCTGAAAATAGTTTTAACTTTACATTTCATTTGTTTTGTAAACTATATGATCCCAACTGTTGAAGAAAGTGGGTAGAAAGCAGTGGCAATATTTCCTAGGTCGATGTACTCTCGTCCCAAAATGATGAATTTCTATTTGTGTCAGTTTGTGTTAGAGAACGAAAGAAAAACAGGAGATTCCTTTACAATATCAACAGTTGCATAAAATTTCTATGTAATTAAACAATGCTATTTAAATCTTTGAAGTAATGCCTAATCGTCGTGTAGGTAAAACCATGTGGTGAATCTAATTATATTCCTAAAGTAAGACATGAGAATCTGTTACCGATCTCTATACTAGACCGAGCTTTCGTCATAGCAAATATTGTGATTAAAAACACCTACAAGTGTAGATACATTTCTAACACATACATATGCATGCCAAACAAGTGTGAAGACTCGGTGACAGCTGACTAGAGTGCTAATTGCTCAGTTGAAGAGTGGCAAAAAAACAATACTATCAATATGCCTATCATGGGTCGGTGTCATCGGTAATGAATGATTTAGCGATTTCATCCCTTACGTTTTGTTCAGGTTTTATTTTTAGTATTCACAAAATTATGAAGTTTCTGTTGCTAAACAGTTTAGTAAGAAATATTATTTGAAAATTTAATATGCGACAAACGACAAAGCACTAAAAAAATACTACCATATGTACCTAGGTACATATGGGATGTGTCATATAAATTTTATTACCTCTCCATAAACTAATTGAATTAATTAAACGACACAATTGAAATTCAGCCATATTCTTTATCAGATAAAGTCGAGATTCACTCGTTTGTTTCGGCGAAAATCTAACGTTTTCGACTTGAATGTTTCCGAATCTAAAATAGATTCAACTGCTTCGGCTCCCGAGATAGGTACTTTTTTGGAAATCAAATAAAAGCACTGGATCTAAAAATACGGTCAAAGCAAGGTTGAGATTGTAAAAATAGTGGTAAACACCGGAAAACTATGACAAACATTCTCAACTACTCGTACCTACTTACGTGAGATAAGCAAACATGAGTTTTGTTTCGAAGCATAGACAAGGAGACCGGAAATCATTAGAATGTGAAACTTTTAGACACTATTCGATTGTTATCACTTTGTTTTAAATGTACGCAGCTTCACATGACTATGAATCACCTAACACCGGAGAGAATTGCGTCAGAAGACGTTGCGACTGATCCAAAACATTTAGGTATTCTTGCAAAGTTCACGGTCCGATGCATTATTGATTCATAACAAACATATACACGCTGCACGCACAAGATAATATCAAAGATGAAATTTATGCGTAGCGCTCACTGTTTCATACTACTGCATCGAGAGATAACTAATTTCAAACACTAATCTTATGCTAAATCTACATAAAACATTAATTTAATTTAATGACCTGAATGAACATTCATAATGTATTTTAGTACAAAGGTTGTAGGTGAGGACAAAGACAATGTTTGTGTTTGTGACGGTAAATAACATTATTTCCGACTTGTTATTTTGTTTTCTAAACAAGATTTGAAGAAATACATAACTTTTATATGCCAGATTAATCGAACCCGTGAAGAAGAAGAGATATCGTGAATTATTTTAATGGTGTGCATTTTGTTTTCATTGCAATTGTAGATACCTCAGGTTTTGTTTCGGAGATATAGGCTTTTTAAATTTGTTCCTAGTTGGTTTAATGTTATATAAGTTCCTAACCATGCACCTAGTAAACAATTTTGTACTTATCCTGTGCCTCACGTCATGGAAGATGGCCACTTCAGGAAAGAATGTAATTAGCCACACGTGATTAATCTTGCATAAAATTAATGCCCTAGTTAGTGCCAACTTGTATAAAATATATTTAAAATTACTATGCTTTTGGATTGATTTATTCGGGATAATAGTAAGTCTAGGTTTATTGTCCTTTAAAATTACAACTAAAAGTATGGCTGCCTACGTAATAGAGCGAATCTATAAAAATCGCAAGGCATGTGAATGATTTTCCTCAAAATTCCACGAGAAGTTTAAAATGTAGGTTACTGTGTAAAGCACATAGTAGACAAGCTTGACGTTTTTCAGATTATTTAAAAATCCTGATACAAAAAAAACTATTGACCTTTAAAAATAAATAAACCTGATTTTTTTCCACACATTTTATGACAAGTTTGATTTTATTTTACTATTTTTGCGTGACTTCATTTACTACTATAAAGACTTCTGCAGATCGTAGATTTAATAATCGCGGCTAAAAATTCGAGTTTTTACCTAGACCTACATTAGCTGTAGGAAGTTTGTGGAAAATATCATTTTATTTGTTGTTTGTGGGCGTGACCTTCACGTTAGTCCGACTCTAAGGAATGTCCACTCTTATCTAACACTATTTTATACTACGAAATGAAGCGCTTGTTTGTTGCTGGCCATTTTTTATACAGCAGCTCATTTAAACTATAGGTACTTATGATAGCGTATTTAACTCTAGACGCAACAGTGTGCCTGCCATTTTACCTTCGATTGCCGCTTGCAACTGCAGTTACCAATTTGTATGAATCTTTGTAAAGCGGCTCTAACGGATTGACGATTGATTGATGATTGATTGAACGGATGAATTGCTAATACAAAGTTACTGAAGTAATCTATGCTACCTACCACACCTACCTGCATGTGCTAACTATCTAACATGTAGAAAAACCATACGATCTCATGGTAGACACACAGGTATTAAGTAGGTGCCACCCATTACTATAAAATAAAAGTAGCTCTGCTTCTGTTACATTATTCAAAATTGTTATAGTTCACATGACATTTTTAGACTAAACCTATGGAATTGTATAAAATCAGATGTGTACACATGTACTTACGTATTTGTGTTACAACTTAAATGAGTAAATAGTTATTAGATAGGCAAGCTCTTAGGACTTAAAATGCGTTGGGCGTACAATGACCTTTGATTTCAGAGGTGACGAATAAATTTTTCCCCTGAAATTTCCCTAGGTTTTCCCGGAAATAATAAGCAGTATTTTAATTATTTATTACACATGTTTAGCATGAGTACAATGTTTACCAATTTTAATTAGCTATGCTTGAATACATTACTAACTGAAAGCGTAACATAGTGAAACAAATCAATTCTCCGTGAACTGTTGTTCATAATCAAATTGAGCATGCTAGAAAAGTTACCAGATTTATCGGTAATTACCTCTTTACGTAAAACCATTGACTGTAAATGATAAGTATTAAAAAATATTGTAATGTAAAGTGGTCATCCAACTCAGTATTACAATTGGGACATCCTCAGTATGATTCCCGACAGGGGCAAACTTTTCAAATATGTATCTTACGTTTCGGATTCTTGTCAAAGTATAAAATACATACATTTTATTATTATCTTACATTTCATAGAACTAAAGCTTTAAGCGTATATTAAGTCGGTTTTTCAGGAATAAGTACGTCAGAGACCATAAGACTTTAAACCATTTATTCTTATTCTATTTAATCTTCCTGACGATAAATCTTTAATCCTTTTTTTGTGATTAACTGAAACGTTATTTTAAGGAACTCCAGACGACTAATTCTAAGTACTTACTAATGTATGTGTTAATAGTTGGTTAGTATATATGCAACATTTTTATGCATCGAGGATCAACGGGTCCAACTACTTAATGAATACAACACATCTATTTTGATTTAGAAATATGCCTTTTTTTTGCTCGTGTGGTCACACTTAACTTATTCAGACTACCTACAAAATGTTTACATTATGTTTTACTTCTATTTGTCCGATAGCCTTTACACACTTCTCTGCGGCAGTGGCGATCTAGCAAGCAATTGTTAGCAGATCCAACGCATTAGGGTAAGAGAAACCGTGGAATAAATGTTTTAATGACTAACTAACTTTTAATAGAATCGTGAGATTTTTATCCAATAAAATTATGATTTGTTTTTCAAAAACAAAACTGGTTACTTTTGGGTTTTTGTCGTCATGTCAGCAGCATAGCTGCAAACGAACTCAGAGCAATGAAACGAACGATTTCCCCTTGTCCTAAAGTTATAAATTATTGTAAATAAAGATCGCTAGCTTCGCTCCTGGTAGGATGGTTTTTTCGACTTTTGATGTTGTTGAATCTAGGGAGTTAGATTTATACGAGTTGGCAATACTGATTTTGGCCGTAGATCGGCCCTTCCACAGGGATGTGTGTGTTGGCCATAAGGCTAATTTATTGGTGAAGCGTATGCCCGCAAAGTCTTAAAGCAGTGAAGCTTGAAAGTTGTAGTAGCAAGCTTCCTTTTAGTTTGATAAAAAAGAATACCTCATACTTAGTAAAACCAGGCAACCGCAACCAGCCACAGTAACAACCAAACATGAACAGTATACATCAATTAGGTACTTTTATCAAGTTTCAGTGCCAATTGCACAAATTTTTTGAATCGTCAGACCGTGAATAAGGTTCTGCACTGATTTACTTAAATAACTGAATAAAAAAGTAGGCAGTTCAAAAATGAACAACTTTTTGAGTGGAGAAGTTATACATAAAGTCCGAAACAAATGTTTTCCTCCATCACAAAGTTAAAAGTTGAAACCTACCTTCTAGATTCTAGATAGACTTAGACTTGAACTAACGCCTAGGATTTTACATATGTAGCTACCTAAATCCAACCACCATCACAATGTCCGTGGGTCAGGCGGAGTAATTCTGGGGAAAGGCTAGTCAATAATAATTAAAAATTTTGATAAAATATGAAACTAACTGTCTAAACCTCGTGGTTAAACTCGGTAACGAAACTTCATTCAATCCTCTAATTTTACTCAAACAAATAAACAATTTACTATAGACTTCATATTCTCTACTATATGACTTTCTCGAGTTTATATAAATCCACAAGACCTTTAACCATATTTCCGGGTCTTGGTAGAGTAAGTAGCAAAAAAGGTTGGCAGACCCTAGTCTCAGCCGTTGTTTCTGCATGACCGATCCAAACCCCTTTTCCGTTCATTAAATATGCAAAGAACAGCGACGTATTCTTTAAGCTCGTCTTGCTTCAATGCGATGCGATTCAAGCTATGCGTTGCAAGTTAGGGGACTCTATCACAGGCTACAAAAGCTTTTGCTATGCTACTAACATTAATCATCATCTTAAAGTTTATTTATTAGGACAGTCAACAGCCAGGGCATCGCCAGCCTATGGGCCTAGGCGGGGGCAGTTGACAAATTTATGGCCCAGGGCCATTATTTTCCAGTCAAAAGCAATTGAAGTTTTATATCTATTTGTAGTTGGAGTCTTGGAGTTTTATGGTACGATCAAATGTCCACAATGCAGCTCCACAAACACTTTATTTATTTTTTTCCTCTAGGGGGCCTCTAGCTGCCCTTCCCCATAGCGAAGACCATGGCCAATAGTAGAGTAGGTAGCTTTTTTGTTTAATCTATCGTACCATAAGGATAAATTATAACCAATAAAACATAATAGAATGACACATTATAAGAAGTCTATTTAATGAGCTGATAAGTACTGTTAGTTTTCAATTAAAAGTAAATTTAAGGGTGGTGGAATTTGAATTGAGAGTGGATGTCAAAGAAATAGGTATTATGTAGGTCAATGGATACAGTTTTATAACGTTCAATAAATCATACCATCTTTGCAATTAAAGCAAAAGGATACAAAACACCGAAATTAGACCGATCAGTTTGAGGGTTTGGACTGGTTTGCCCCCTTCCAAGTATTTGTTCATAAAACATATAGCATACACTTACACATTCATAAACTGATTCTGATTCTGATTGAGATATCTCAATCAGCCATCGATAATTGCTACTTGTTGCTACCAACCGTGTTTGTAAGTACCTAATTATGTTAGTAGTACAATTTAAAATACCTACGAGTAGTAAATGCTATTGTAAAATCGTACTAGGTACTTACAAAAACTTTGCAATATTCTAGTTGGATGGAATATTTTGTGCCTCTCACTAAACTCTACCAATTGCTTCGCATTGGTGAATCTTAAAGTTAGCAACTGAAAGAGAAGAGCTCTAGGCAGAGGGTTATCAAATCTTTACTAGCCTTGTAAGGGCTGTAATAGATTTTTATTATGTAGGTAATTAACTAGGTATAAGAACATTTGTGGTTTGTTTACATCAATATAAATTCCGTCACGTCTAGGTCATTTTATTTCTAGTTTTGTTTTTATTAAAAATAGATATTTTTATTATTACAAACGTGGGGGAGTCACCTTTCCTCATTTCTATTTTACATTTTCTCGATAATTCTAGTGTTAACATTAAACTACCTATAACTATCAGAAGAAAAACTTGAAAAACCGGTACTTAAGTGATTTAAATAAAACCTGCTGTTTTCTATTCACACTTTTCTCACATGCTACGAAAGAAAGTAAATATCAAAGGTCTTCTCACGTTCACATAGAAAACTAAGTGGCATTTAGTTTACATGTGCGTATGTGTTATGCATTTAAACAATAGCGAACAGATTTATAATAAGATGTTAAATCACATTATGGTGTGGAGGAGGAAAGGTGACGGTTTCTACTTTCACATTGCATTTGCTGCTTATCGGAGATAGCGAGCTAGATGCAACACTATTATAGGTATGTTTTACATCTGTAGCGTAATAAAAAAAGTTTGCTTGCTTTTTAATTATATTATTAAACCTTATTCCAAAAACATTCGTTTCAAAACATACTGAATAGTATTTTACGACAAATATTTACGTTATATAACGAAATTAGAAAAGTCTTCGTTAAATCTCTTGAGATCATCAGAATAGGCATGATGAGGTTATTTTAACCCTTAAAATATGTTTTCTCTTCTTCCTTCTGCTTAGCTTTTATTATTGCTAATTCTTTGTCCCTTACAATTTTCCTTTTCGCTTCTTCTTCTCGCCAGGCGCTTTCCAATTTGCTATAGATCACATATTTACTCATGCCATAGAAAATACCTGCGACCAAGAGCCCGTACCTCAATGCTCTAATCAATGGAGAAACCGGAACTGGCGGTCCATATGGGTAATCAGACATTTTAATTTAGTTTCCAGAATGAGCATAAAAATTAAAAAATCTTAGCTGAAAATGTCCTTTCATGTAGGAATCATAGAGTTCGGATGAATGATGTTGCCACTCATATTCTCATAAGCAGACGCAATGAACCTACTTTCATGCAATTAATACATCCTGCCAGTGTTTGTTGTGCAATAAGATTGGTATACTTGTACCACAGATAAATAATATAATTAAATCGGAGAAATTATTTTGATAAAATTGAGCGCACATTCAATGGGCAAAAAAGCGGATTATATTTTAAATCTTGTTCTAACCCTTAAAATTATTTTTCAAATAACTTGGATGGTAACTTGTAGGAAACTTACTTTGTTGGTAGGGATACCAAGTACCTACCTGTTTGATTATATATATTGAATGCAAATTCAAATAAGCAAAAATAAAGTGTGGATTTTATTTGAAATCTTTTGTAAATCCTAAAAATACTTGGAAATTTGTCTCAATTTGATGACCACCAATTTTAGTAAGTTGGCATAACGCCAGTCGATCGCAGATTCATTGGAACATCAATAGAACTAGTTTTATCGATTGATTGTTACTAACTAATTTTGACACGATGGTCAGTTAAATTCTATCCTATATTCACAAATTTTCATGCACCTAAACTATTGCTTCTGGTAAATAGATACGCAGGTAGATAATAGGAAGTTTAATATATACATCTAAGTTCATCCTAAATTTATTTAGATGCAAGACAATACTGAGACTAGGGCAATAAAATCACACATTATTATATGGTACCTTATATGAGAGGTGCATACAATACTAATACCTTGCAACAATTCACACAAATTTCCTTAGTCCCAAACTAAGCCATGGGAACCCAGAGTAAATTCAATAGTCATGTTCATCACACAAGTACCTACTCGTACTCACCTGAGTCGAGACTTGAACACATGACCTCACAAGTCACAGGTAGTGGTTTAATATTTACTTTTATTAGAGGATTGCGTTAGATCTGGGATTGTCAATTTGCACTACACCCTCAAAATTGGCGACCTTTTTTTAGAAACGCTTTTGAGAGGATAATAAGGGCTACCAGTCCGAAGAACTCAGATACCTTTGGGGGGTTTGAAACCCTAGCCATCCCCCTGAATCCACCAGTGCTTCAGGAAGGAACCGCTTGCTCAAAAGATGGAACCTCAAACCAATCTTATATCCCAATAGTTCTTGCGTTTAAAAGCATTTAATATTCGCTCAGTAATGTTAGTTAATGAAAGGTAATACTCAAAGAACAATTAGACATAAACTTGATATAGATACCTTGACAATGCAGCAGGTAGTGAAACAATAGAAAGGTTATGTGGATACCTATACGTAGATTTATTGGTATTTTTTTAAATATAGAGTAAAGATTAAGGTCGTAATTAAAAGATGCGCAAGTTTTTCAAAGAAAATATTACTTGTTTGTATACCCATTCGTTCTTGTTTTTTTTAAAACCTACCTACTTACCATGGAATCTGTCGTTGGCATAAGAATAACAGCTACTTACCTACTTGCAGAACAAACCTTATTGAAAGGTGTCTGTTACCACTTACCTAATATTCATTATTGACCTTTACTAGACAAACGTGAGCATTATGGCCTTTACCAAACAAGATAGTGCAAGTATCTAACGTTCGATGAAAACAATGAAATATTCATTGCAAAACTGTTTACGTTCACTTATTGCTTATTGGTTATTTATTTTTAAAAATGTGATCATGTCTTAAGTCAGCACGTAAGTCAGACCGAAGATCGCAGTACCTACAACTTAAAATTACGATAACGGTAACTTTGTTTGACTTGAATTGGGTCAACCACCATAAAGTCCTTAAGGTTTGGGAACTGTGAAGACCCTCGTGCGCACTCACTGACTTATCTTCGATGTTGCACGAGTCTTTAAGCTATGGTTTGAATTACTATTATATACTACCACTATGTATAGGAATTTCCTATATTTATTATTAACCTACTACGTAGGTACCTACTACATTGTTTTTTTTTAGTGTTACAAATGTTTTTTTTTGCAACTTGATAGCAATTTTTAGTGAGTGAGTTATGTTTTTTTTTCAGAAAAAACTATTTATTGTTATGTATTTACCCCATATTATAAAAAACCGGTATTTTTTGTATCAGTATATCCCCACTCAGCGGCGAGTCGGCGACTATAGTTTTCTCTTTTCCTCTATCTATTGTAAATTATTGCCGTCTCCTTCATTGCTTTTAGTCCATATTTGTCATTCGTGGAGAGTGTACATCCAATTTAATATTTTTGCCTAATTTACTAGTTTTTGCTAATAAAAATGTAAGAAACTTTGATTAGAAATATTATTTTACGTACATCATTTTTTGTGTTTGTATTCTATCATTGGCTGAAATATCTCTAAAGACTATTAATTCAAGCTGTGGGTGTGGTGAACTCCGAATCTTGATTGTCAAACTGGTGTTTTTATGTATAAAATGTTTTCTATCAAGAGAAAGAACTGAGTGATAATATTTAACGATGCGAGATTAATAGATTAGCTGCAAAATACAAGTGAAACATAACCTTCAAACTGTGGTAAAGTGTTAATGTTTGGTGTTTGCAGAAGTCATCGTCTACAAAAACTACTACGATGACGACACCAGCGAAACTTTTCGGAAGAGAGATGTCTCAGTATGATGAGGTGGACGTGGACGAGCTGCTGTCCAAGCTCACGCAGGAGGAACTCACAATGCTGGCCAAGGAAGTGGATCCTGATGTAAGTTTACTTTACTGCCATGTATTTAAGATGAACCTAACAGATCGATATCTCCGATTCAAACGGTGATTTCACAAATATTAGTTTTCTTTACTTAAGCTCAATTTTCAGTTACGATAAACCATTTTGAAAACAGATTGGAAACTTTTTAATATTAAAACTCATATAGAAGGCTATTTTTAAATGACCCAAGTACCTCTTTAACTTTATGACAAAGGTCTTTAAATTGCTTAGTACAGCTGAGCGACATCAAATTGATGAATAGCTTCCCAAGGTTAAAAGTAATGACATGCTCACTGTAATTGTAATACCTACTTTTATAAAGGAAAAAGGTCATGCTATATACCACATATTATAAATTAAACAATTTATTGAAAATGTGTTCTAAAAAGTATGAAAAATGGAACATAAAAAACTTGAGTATTGAAATAACATAGGAACTATTTAAACATCATATAGAAAAGAAATAAAAATTGTTTAACAAATTACAAATTAAGCAAAACAAACTGAAACAAACACAGCATACTTAGTTTTAAAATGGGAATCCCCTTAATTTAAGTATTGGTTTACTGATGTTGATAAAAAAATATGCAAAAAAGGTTTATAAATGCAAATTTATGGTAAACAGAGGAAATTTTGTAATGTAATACATTTTTTGGTTTATATGCTCATGCAATAGTTAGTGCTCTAATTATTATATTAATTGCTTTTAAAAATATCTTAGTAATTTAACTTTTCAAAACCAAGGTTAAGGTATAATTTTTGTATTGTTTCTTTACAGTTATTAAATTATTATTTACCTTAACATGCCTAAGCAAGTCAAGAGAATACACTTCTTCGAATTAAAATTTAATATGCAATGGTATAGGCAGGTATATTATTTACTGAAACAAAAACACAATACCTGAATTTATTTATCTTCTTTATTATCAGTGACTTTGATAAATTCATACTTGAAGTTTATTAGTTCCATAATTAATAAACATAAATACCAAGGTTACAACACTTTAATTGTATATTTTGAATTGATATTATATCTATCACATTAAATGCACTTGTTCATACAATTTATTGACAAAATAATAATTTAGTATTTAACCTTTATTTTATTGCTTCTAAGGAAGGTTAAAGTTTTGCTTATTGTTTGCTAACAATAATAATCAAAAAGTATGTTAAAAGTAAATGTAATTCAGTAATTCAATCTAGTTAAATGATTCCTATAGGTCTGATGTAGGTACAATTTTAGTACCTGAATATCCAAAAACTAGACAAGTAATAACTCATTAAAAAGTATGACAAAAACATTAAATTTCTTATAGCTCTGTACAATAAAGTTTTCTGTAATTTTTATTTCTTTTCATACATTTAAAAAGCCATGAGTATATATTCCTCAAGGCACAGATACAATATTTTTTTGGTGAGAGTGTCCTTATAAATGTGTGTATGAGACCATCAAAATAAAATGTATTAACACAACCCATTACTAACTAATTAAACATCTACAGATAACAATATAATCTTTATTTCAACCCAGTTTACTTATACTTTGTAATAACTGTATTTATGAGTAATTAATCTAATCTTTCTGTCCTCAATTACCTATGTTTCGTTGTTTGTATTTTTAATTTAAACAGACAGAAACTTTGTGCTCTTAAAGTATTGAAAACTTATGTTAAACCAAAACTGAAATGCTAAAAGTAATATGAAATATTTTGTCAGGACAATATTGTAATATAAGAGAAATGAGATTGATAAAAATTCCTGTTTTAATGTTAAGACTTGAGCCGTAGGGTTAAATAGTATGATAGAATTTGTTTTGAAAAATAAACTGGATAAATCAAAGTCATAAAGAAATACCTTCAACTTTATGGTATCAAGAAATATTTCAAGAAACATTCCGTAAAACAGTTTGTAATAATAACATGTTATTTATACTTTTTTCAGGATAACTTTTTACCCCCTTCTCAACGTAACAACTATGAATGCGAAAAGGATCCGACTGGCCCATTGAACAGGAAAAAGCTAATAGAACACATAAATAAACAGGCACTCGAGACCCCAGACAGACCTGAACTGAAGCCCTACGTCCCTGGAATGGTCAGAGGGAAGAAGGTATTATTATTTTTAAATTAAATTAGACATATTTATTTGTGAACTTGTGAATGCAAAAGGAAACATCTGGAAAACCACTTTTAGTTACTAATAATGTTAAATCACGCTCTAAATCCATGTTGTCTTTGATCAAGCATAGTAAAATATCTCATAAATTTTGGTTCTGTAAATTTCTAACAAAATTTGCTTCCGTTACTTGCATTTTATCAATGAAAAAGATAAAAATGTAATTTCAGGGAATCCAAAATTTATCTAACATGATATAATTATGACAATGAATAATATATTTGATCTATCTATAAGACATGAGTATGCCTGTTAAATGAATAATAATTCATCATAAAAATAAATAGACGAAACTGTTTTACTAATTGTACAAGGATGGTTTTGTTGCCACACATTATTTCGATTTCCAAACATCATTTAAATAGTGTAGCAAAATGATTTATTTGTAAATGACATAACCTCACTCAATATTACGTTGGTAGTAAATCCGTTGAACGCAGTAATAAATACGCCAAAGTAGTAGAAAACAAAACTATGTAATAAAATCTATTAATATTATATGGTATTTTACATACAAAATACATAAATTATGTTTGCGAACACAGAATATTTCAAAGTGGTCAGAAATTTGTACTAAATACATACATTTACATAGTTTTTAGGTTCAAAGGTTTCTTCTAAGAGAATCAATAGGTTTTATTGCTTTCTTCGTCTTTCCGTATTGTTGTATTAAAGTTAAAAAGGTTTGTTGTTATTTTAATATGACATGTTTAACATAAAGTATCAGTTTACGAAATAGTTGACATTCTCTTTTTCACTGGACATTACTTAATTTATGCTGATTTCTCTTTTAAGTAAAATGGTATTTTTCTAAAATTCATCCCATTTATTAGTATTATGGTAAATTTATTTTTTATACAAAATCATGGACAAACAATCAAACGGTTCACCTGATGGAAAGTGATACCGCCACTTATTAACACGACAATGCCCAACAAAACAAAAACAAATTTGTAAAAATACTTCTTAATTATTAATATACTTTTGAGTAGTTAGTATATGAAAAAAAAACTGTAAGTTTTAATGATTTTTAGCACCGTGGGCTTAGCAAGACTATCATACTTGAACTTATTTTCATATCTACTGTGAGGTTTGTAAGCCCCGAATGTTGCTAGTGGTTTGAAGTGTTCTTTACTAAGCAAACTCGAGATTACGCACACTGAAACAACTTGCATGTACTACACGCCTGACAAAAATAATACAACCTTAATCGAACCTTCTTCGTTAGATGGAATGACTGAATGCTTGATTGATTGTCCGTCTCAAATATAGACCTACCCGACATATTTGACAAACTTGTACGAATATTAACTTATTGTTGCTACAGTGGATCCCGCCGCAGCCAGTAGAAAAGCTTCGGGAGGCAGATGAGCAGATTTCAATTGATCTCGGTGATGAATACGAGCAGGCGCTCAGTGGAGCATCACAGGAAGAAATCATAGATTTGGCTGGTGAGTACCTTTTTTCTTTTCTTTTCTTCTATGGCAAATAACTCTTTTTAATGTGATGCTGGTGAGTACTTTCTGTTGCCTCTCCTAGAGATAAATTTGATTATAAGGTAATGTTGAACTGTTGATGGAAGTTTAGATTTAAATGTGCTTTGATAATGTCATAGTAAATATGTATTTAGTCTAGTCTATTCCATGAAACATACCCCCAAAGAAAATCGTCCGTATGCGCTCAAATGCACTTGACCTTCATAAGACAGTGCCAGTGAAAATCTTTTCTTAAAAATAAGTAACTTAGATAATGATGTTGCTTATCTCTTGTCGCTAGCCAATGAGCTGCTACTTTGTTTAAAGGAATTCAGTTCATGGAATAGAGTGTAGTAAGGTTTAACCTACTGTAGGTTGTATTCTCTTAATTATAATTACAGACGGATACCAAAACACGCGTTTGGTTTTCTGCTGTTATTTCCATATTATTTTGTACATCAACTCAAAAACAAACAGCAAACTGTTGTAAAACGCCAGTTGTAAAGCCTACTTGCTCTGAAACCTCTTCATCCTCTGATTGTGGGACAAGATTACTCAATCATGAGAACACTTAATAAAACTCGGGTTAAAATCAAAAATAAACTTCCACAATGCCAAGGTTACAATGGCATCACATAAATTATAGCCAGTACTAGTCTATGAGACAATTAAACATATTTTTATAGAGACAAAGTTATGAAAAAGTGGCGTCATTTGTAAGTGGTGTTAGATTATTAAACGGCTTGGCAGAAGTCTCCAACAGACAGTTGTGTTGTTTTTGACAACATTCCAACAATTACAATTTTTCGAGACAGTTTTCCTTTGCAAAAATTTCACAGAGTTCATTGTCTCCTGATGACTTGATGGAATCAATTTTGAATTTCGTGTTTTGTATCAATAATTTTATCAATGATAATATATTGTTGGACTATATCGCCTTTTCTTTTCTCTCTGTGAACTGATATCCATTAATAAACCTATTTATATGGCTCGAAGGACCAACTAACTAATTAGAGAAAGGTAGAAATAAATGCATTGTAAATGCGATACAATATTTTTGTATTTCTTGAGTATGTTAATATAATAACTGTTATTTGTATTCTAGCTATCCTCGGCTTCCATTCGATGATGAACCAGGACCAGTACCATGCGTCGTTGCTCAACAAAGGACAACCCGTCGGACTCGGCTGGGACGGTATCACTAAAGCAACCAAACCTAAGGTATGTCACAATTCAAACCCTAAGTCAAAATATTTCATACAAAAAGTTTTTTTAAAGCTATTTTTATTACTAGGATTTACTGCCCGTTCACTATGGTGATTTACAATATGAATGTCTAATGTTTTACTGAGTTCATCTCATTACAAGTTCTTTTTAACAATCTTTAAAGGTAGAAGACTCCGGAAAGTGACTTTTGTTGCTGCTGTTTTCAATATGTTTTAAAAACATATTTTATGATATATTTGCATTGCGGTAAGCCGGAGATAGATTTTCACATTTAACAGCAGAAACAAAAGGTTATAAGTTGTAAACATCTTGCGTGCTGTTTATGTATTGTGTTTGTTTTTTGTTAAGTTATTCCCGATGGACCCCCCCAACTCAACTGACCCCGAGACGACTATCGCTCGGCTGCAACGCAACGACGAAACACTCACTGATCTCAACTGGAATAATATTAAGGTATGTATTAAAATCATTGGTAAACAAGCAGACCAGATGGAAAGTAATACCGCCGCCTATTGGCATGAAGATGTCCTTGATGCCTGGAACACCAAGAGCACCGCCAATGCGTTGCCCATGTAAAGGTAAAGATGTTATACCTTTCGTGCCGGTAATTACACTGGCCCTCTAATACTTTGAACCGAAACACGGCGAACTGCTTCACGGCAGAAATGAAAGTAGAGTGGTACCAACCCAGACGATCTCGCACACAGATCTGTCACCTGTAAAATAATATTCTAAGTAATATTGATTTCTAAAATTCTACCGTGATTTGGTCTATATATATATAGCCTGTGCTTCTTTGTACAGCTGTATTATTTGTTTCTTTGGATGCCTCTGTTCTTGCTACCCTGGTTAACAGGATGCAGTGGTGGAACCCAAAGGTGGATATGCATCGTGTTAGGTGCTTTTGTTATAATGTTCAGATTGATTCATATGATTGAGTTAGTAAATCAAATATTCTATTCTATTTAAATGACTTTTTAAAACATTTTGACTTTTGCTGACATGACGGTGAGATGGACACGGTTAC
Organism: Choreutis nemorana; assembly: GCA_949316135.1. Lineage (NCBI taxonomy): Eukaryota > Metazoa > Arthropoda > Insecta > Lepidoptera > Choreutidae > Choreutis > Choreutis nemorana. Next base: position 2,691,060 of record OX438603.1, on the reverse strand, counting down.
TATGTGACTATATGGTGGAGATGTCGTTGGTGGTGAATAGTACTTAAAATATAAATTAAAGGCGATAAATGAATGCTTTATAAATATAACATAAACTCACGCCGTAATGAATCCCTCGAGATGGGTAGGCAGAGGTGTTAAACACCGCTTTAAATATAAGTTACCTATAAATGCAAGCAGTCCAGGATCATTCTATTTAAAAATATTTATTCGAGGCCTTTGTCCGGCAGTGGACGCATTCCGGATGATGTTAATTATGATGAAATTATAATTGTAGAGCATCATGGATGTACTATAATACCTACGTATACAATCTGTGCCTCTGTGGTGCAGTGGTGTAAACAGCCGTCAGCGACGCTAGAGGTTCCGAGTTCGAGTGTTATTTCCAAGACTCATTGTTTCAGTTACCGTTCTTGGATGTAGTATTGGTATTTATATAGTTTATGCCATATAGTTGCTTAGAACCTGCGACACAAGTTTTTTCAATCTTACTGTGGGGCTGAGTAAATGTTTGTGTCGTGATGTGGATATTATTAAAAATAACTCACGAAACCATTTCCTCTTGACAGAACATAAGCGACGAGAAGTTCGAGCAGCTGTTTTCAGCGCTGGGCAACAGCACGCACCTGGAGTCGCTGTCGCTGGTGAACACGGGGCTGTCGGACCGCTCGCTGGAGGCGCTGTGCGGCGCGCTGCAGCGCTCGGCGTCGCTGCGCGTGCTCAACGTCGAAACCAACTTCCTGTCGCCGCGCGGCGTGCTGCGGCTGCTGGCCGCCTTGCTGCACAACGCCAGCGTCGAGGAGTTCCGCGCCTCCAACCAGGTACGCACGCACACAAACCAACTTCCTGTCGCCGCGCGGCGTGCTGCGGCTGCTGGCCGCCTTGCTGCACAACGCCAGCGTCGAGGAGTTCCGCGCCTCCAACCAGGTACGCACGCACACAAACCAACTTCCTGTCGCCGCGCGGCGTGCTGCGGCTGCTGGCCGCCTTGCTGCACAACGCCAGCGTCGAGGAGTTCCGCGCCTCCAACCAGGTACGCACGCACACAAACCAACTTCCTGTCGCCGCGCGGCGTGCTGCGGCTGCTGGCCGCCTTGCTGCACAACGCCAGCGTCGAGGAGTTCCGCGCCTCCAACCAGGTACGCACGCACACAAACCAACTTCCTGTCGCCGCGCGGCGTGCTGCGGCTGCTGGCCGCCTTGCTGCACAACGCCAGCGTCGAGGAGTTCCGCGCCTCCAACCAGGTACGCACGCACACAAACACTCTTATATAACCGAACATTGCCACAACCGGACTGCTCCAATTTCTGCGAGAAAACTCGTGTTTCTTTTTCGAAATAAGAATTTTGACTCTTAACCTAAAAATTTTGAAATACAGTACTGTTTCTTCCTTACTCCTCCGCCTCCTAAACTTTCATCTACCTTTACCCCAGCGACATCTTGCTTTAGCGCTATCGTGACCTTTATTATTTTGCTGCAGCGGTCCCAAGTGTTGGGTAACAAGATCGAGATGGAGATCACATCGCTGGTGGAGCAGAACCCTGCGCTGCTGAGGCTCGGCCTTCACCTGGAGTACAGTGACGCCCGCCACAGGGTCGCCTCGCATCTGCAGCGGAACATCGACCGCAGTCAGTATACACACATACATACACTATACACATACGAATATACATTGGGACGATACGGGACAAATAGATACATCAAATAAGAACTACATACTGAGAAGATGCGAGATATCTGAGATATAAATATAATGATATAAAAATACATAATGGGACATTTGCAGTCATCATACACATACATACGAGATACAAACACTGATACTAAGAAATTACGAACACTGTGACACTATTAAAATATAGAATAACGAGACACTATTAAAATATAGTTTTTAATGAAAATGTTACTAGGAAATGGATGGAATATAAATCAAAAATACCTTACTATTAAGAAATCAGTCGTAGGAATTTTCTAGAGCAACTTAAAACACAGAAGACAAAACAATTGAGTAACAAATTAGAGTAGTACATTCATAAAAAAATAATGTGTAAGGGAACTTATAGAGTAGAAGATTTTATCCAGGGCCTCCTTATTAAGACGTAGACTAAATATAATAATTATATTTTTTTTTGCCAAAATGTAGGTTACAATGTTCTTACAAGTTAAGGAAGACCCGTACATATACCTCTGAAAAGGTGTGCAAATATTTGCTTACAATAAAAAGTCAAATTTTTAAGAACAGTTACAAAGTAGAATGTCAAAATCAGAATTTACAATAGGCAGTTACAAATTAATTAAATAGCGATACCAAGCCATTTTTTTTTTTTGTCAAAATGTTTAAAGCCAGAACTAAAAGTCCTGCAGGGCTATTAACGATGCTTCCGAAAGTTTTCTCTCGGGAATGTTCCGACCGTCAAGTTTTCGTTCCGAATATCATAAAGCGAATTCACAGCTCCTCACGTTAAGGATTTGACACGGAAACTACTAAAATAATAACGCATCATTCTTCCAAATATTCACAAAAAAAGGCTTTTCAAATAAAAATACTTCTTATAAAGAATTGTAATAAACTTGTGGGACCCATTGTACACCTAAAAAGCTTGTCTCTTAATTCAATTCTTTTTTATCACTTTTCAAGATCTTTCCGGCCTTAAAGCCCTCGGAAAAACAAATGTCAAATCTATCGACTGCTGCTCTGCTGGACTGTTTCGAATTTCCAAGTTCTAGTTTTTACTTTTTGGCGGGAAGCCGCCTATTGTAATGACATTGACATTTTTGAGAATGGTTTAAGTTCTAGTTCTTTTTTAGTCCTCGTCTTATACGGCCTAATTTGAAAAGACGAGTTGGTATCGACTGATTTAATGTCGGTATACCTACATTCAACAAGATTTTCAGGTCTTAGATTACACTTAATTTTATAATATACATCTTGTTCACACACACACACACATAAGGAATGGTATGTTTCTGTACCGAATTTTCCCATATTTAGTCCAAGGTATATTTAAGATAAAACGCACTAGCTCACACTTGTACAGAAGATTAAGATTTATATGACATAAAAAATTTCATTTAAACGATAGAAAATTCAAGTTCAAGTATCGTCCCATTTTCTTCATATTTCAGTTTAGTAAAAAACAAGCATGATACTATATTAAAAAAACATAGGTAAAGTTTCAATGGAAACATTACTGATTTCATAACACTTACTAGTCATGTTTTTACACGAATAAAATTTTCCATGGCGGGATTCGAATCTAGGAGACTAAAACTAAGAAGCAGAGTTACGTTTTTACTTCTACAGACAATATGTCTACTTAAAAAAAAAAAAAAAATGCGATTGTATATTATGTGTTTCATATGCAAAGGAAGATAAGAATACAAATATTGAATGCTAGTGAATTAAAATGTTACGAATGAAATCAGACGTATGTATGTGAAGATTTGAAATACTTAATATTCATAAAAACTCAACGACAAAACATTTTTTTCAACTATTTTTTGGTATTTATTATATAAAATATACTGTGTAATAATCAATGCTTATGAAGGCATGCCATAAATGTTACCGAGTCTCATTAAGTGTTGACCATAGCCACGACGAGTTATCCAAGCGTACTCATTATTTGTGAATACGTCGCCGCTTTTAGAACTATCGTGCTAACAAACCGTCATAAAGTTACCATTACTCAAATAAACCACAAACACAACAAGCAAGAAGAACTGTCACTGAAGTAAATAACGCAATCACACTGCAGCTTCGAAACTAATGAACACGATCGAAACATTTTAACAAGTCACAGCTACATATGCACCTGAAGAACCATCATTCCTCAACAGGAACGAAATCTTTTCGATTCGTATCGTACTTGTACAAAATCAAATGTATATAACACACTTGTATGTACTACTGTTGTGTAAATGTCAGTATATGTACGATATTATCGAAAAGTTGAAACAATATTGGTGGTATCAGTTTGCCGGATTCAGAAGAGAGTGAGCGCGTCCTTGAGCCTTCGTCTGCCGAAGGGCCCACCACCAGGTGTTGGAGTTGACCTCTCGATGTTCAATCTCACCCCCCCAAGCGCCGAAGCCGTCACCCCCACCACAGAAGAAAAACCCATAGAATCGACACCAGTTACAACGGAAAGCGTGGAGCAATCCGTCACTGTGGAAGCTAAAACCCCTGAACCAGAAGCGAAACACGAGCCAGTACAGGATGAGACCTACGTCCCCGCAGCCCCGCTAGATATAAACCCCAACCCCCACTCGTGAGTAGCGTGACACACACACACTCACGCCTGCTAATGTATGCGTAGCGTAGATACGGAAACCGAACGGAATCGATTCCATTTGTGTAGTAGCTCAGTAGACACCCACACCACTACAACCCTTCCCCAACCGGTATATGACGTCACCAGTTGCATTGCAATATATGTTATTCCATTACAGTACGGAAAGACCTAACGCTGCGACTTCAGTACAGATTCTTTAAGAACCTGCAAAAGGGGGCGCGTAGCCAATAGTGGCAAAGGTCAGGCCTGCGGGCAGTTGATGTTAGCACGGCGGCGTATAACCAGTCTTCGCTTTAATTACAGCTTATATAGTGCCGATTGAATGAGTGGCAACACTGACTCGCGGTGCAGTTTTAACATCTCTTACACAACATTAATGTCTCTGTAAACTCTATTTGTAGCGGCCGTAAACTTGTCAGCGGCATACAGCTACTATTTTTAAAATAATATTTTTAGTCAGTGATCATTCGTCCGATGGTCTTGATATAAATATTTTGAAAGTATAACTTGTATAACTGTAAAACTGTTTTGATACATCTTTATTTATTCATTAAATTGCATTATACATAGCGGAATGTTATTAAAAAAATGTTAAAAGTAGTTAAATTAGATTAAAAGTATGATAAAACAGTGATTTGGCAGACGCAAATCGGGTTAACAGAGACAAACAAGCTTGCCAAAACCAATGGAAGTAAACAGTTATTAGATTACGTTCCAAGGACAATAGTTTAATTTTGGTTTTGGTGTGCATAACTCACACACAAATATTTTACAATAAATAAAACTGCACTACCCTTGAGATCTCGTCAAAACTCTTTCTTTCGGTTTAATTATATTTTATTTTGCAGTGTAATTTTTCTTTGAATAATACTCTACAAACTTTAACATCTGTGTTACTGTCTACCTATCTATGAATTACTCAATCTCAATCACAAATTTATGTACCTATTTAATTTTCAAATTATTAAAACTTTACACTAAAAATTAAAGTGGTGTAAATTGTTTTATGTGTTTTTAACCGTAACAATTTGATTTTAGACGAGAGGGGAGCGTAGAAACGAATCATAATTAGTTATCAAGTCAGAGAACATCGGTAAAGGTCCAGTTTTCTTGCGGGAATGTGGCCGTATACAATATTTTGCCGTGCCTCATTTTTTTTCGGGAAATAACGGTTTTTTCCAACCGAGAAGCTTCAGCTAATGAGAGTGCCGCTTCTTAGGCGACAACACCTGGGGTCCAAATGAGACAGGATAGACAATAATAGATTTTGTCCCCCTCAACATAAAAGTTATTAACACAGCACGGTTTTCGAACAACCTAACTGAGGTTACCTCTAAACTAACTTGTTATTTGCATGTGAGTGACGACTAACGGCGACTAAACGCAAAACGTTTGAAGCAAGATTGAATGCTGTGTATGAGTGTGATACTTACATATCTATATACTGAAATCTTTTTTCTCACTGATATGAAAAAAAATCCTCCAGCATGATTTTATTGATATATATTTACAAATCCGACTTTAAAATGTAATGAACCTGTTTTAATTGAATTTTGAATACCTTAAAAAAGAACTGAGGTTTACTAGACATGATATTTTAAATAAAAAGATATATGAATGATGTTTAAAAGAAACCATATTAGTTTATTAATGTAAAATTCTGTTCTGTATCCAAGTCAGTAAGTCTCAGTTTTGATTGAATACAGTATGTATATAAAGTCCCTGACAGTTTTGTGTGTGTATGTGTTTACAGTACGCCAGCAGAGGAGGAGCCAGAGCAACGAGTAGACTCATAGAACAACAGGTAATTTACGAAATATATGTATATTTAAATCGATTATGTCAGCTGTTGTACCACATCTAACGGCTTCATATAAAATTGAAGCTGACTTCAATTTGTCCATTTAAAGAAACGAGCTTTTAACGACATCATTTAATTAACTTCAAACTCGATTATAAATCTAATCATGAAGATGAATACCGTCTGGAATAGTTTTACTATAATAATATAATGTTACGAAATATGTCTTATTTTATATACTGGTGAATTGCATATGAATCATTATAAGAATCAGGTAAATAATAAACATGTAAAACTGCATCATGTGCATGAGTTCACCCCTATTTTATTTACATGTGACTTTATGGTGACTAACTAAAATATACTAGATGCCTGATAATATTTTATATAGAATTGTATATTTTTGTCAATCCTTTAAATACAATAAAAAAGTCAAACTCAAGTTCGAAGTAAAATTCTCTCTCGCCTAAAATTTATTGAAATTAATTTGTTGTTTTTTCTTGAGAATTCTGGCTTAGCTCTTAATATTTAATCGTTTTCAGAAGCTATTGCTTGACGTATATTGAATTTAATGAATAGTATTTTTTATATTAAATGAGTATTTATGTTAATATTACAGGTGGTCGCTTGCGCAGGCTTACTCAGTTCACACGCAGCCGGAGCTACGTGGTCGGCTGGATCCCGTAGTCGTCACCTGGCGACTACACCATCTCGTCAATGTCGTCACCCAGCGACTAAACTATCTCGCCGCTGTCTATGTCGTCACAACGCCCCGCATACTGCGCACAGCCTTATTTTGTGTATGAAGTGCTAAATGCAGACATTAATTATGCAAAAAATGTTTTTTACCATGAGACACGTGAACATTATGTGACAGCTTTAGGCACGTAAATGCTTTTCTTAATTGTTAAACTACGAAAGTATTTATAAAATCACCTGTGTGTATTAAATAAATTTCCGACTGGGAAAAGAGGCTTATAAATTTACGATTTGGTATGCTTGATATCTGATAGACCTATTTAATTGATGATGTATACAGAGAGAGAAAAAAATGGTGGCATTTTAAAATGCAGTTATTGAAGCACTTAGCACTTTTTTACACAGATATTTAAGATTTTGAGTGAAGCGTGTTTGATATGAAATTGCAGAGTGATTAGATGAATTGTAATTTTGTTAATGTTTATACACAATGAAGCCAACTAAATGATGGCGGGACCATCACTAGTGATGATGTAACGGTATAAATATTACAATGAAATAACAATTCTGTTTGTATGTCCGGATAAGTGTATCTTTTATTAATAATTCTAGTGTGCTAATAAAATCGTATTAAATCTTTAATTATATAAAAAAATATATTGTAATATATTTCAATAAAATTTACATTCCGTTTACGCGAATCACAACTTAAATTATCAATTTATCTAAAGTTTATTTTTAGAAACTAAAAGATTTAAAAAAAAAAACATTTATCGTTGGTGTTGCCCATAACACTAAGTAATGATCGAAGTAAGTATGGTATTTAAAACTTAAAAAAAAAATGTTTTTTCACATTTTGATTTTCTTAAATCACACATTGGATCCGCGTCAACGGAAAGTAATATATTATTCTTTTCAATAAAGCACGAGGTTCAGGCAGTTTTAGGTGTGCCTTTGCTACTCAAATTTGTACAATTTTACCCAACTTCGGATGACTAGGAATTTTTTAAACTACGCAGTTCTAGACTAGGCTTCTGAATGTAGCTTTTAAATTTTTAACCTTTTGCTTTTTTGAAATATTAAGCTTATATTTTATTGTATATTTGATGGTAAATGTTACTCAAACCATGTCCGTAACGTTGTGATAAAAATATCAACTTTTCCATTTAAATTATCTGATTTCTTTGTTTTTTTTGTTTCTTTATGAAATTAAGATATTTGTACATGATTTTTTTTTTCATTTTATAAAATTTTAAGTAACGATTTATGGAAATAAAATTAATATAAAGTTATGATTTAAATGTAATCATAGATATATTTATGTTGTTATCATGTTCAGGAACACTTTGGTCCAACGAAAACTAAGTAGGTCGCAGTATCTAGTTTGTGACATGTAAAAAAAAAGAAATAAAAGCGAATAAAATACGTAAATGCGTGTTTTAACTGTCCTTTTAACACTTATATCCTAGTCCTTTATGTGTATAATAGGAGTTAGGTTTAGAATTTCAGTTACATCTGAACGGTTTAGGCTTCATTGCACTGCTGCATCTTAAAAGACCAGTTAACAGAAGTTTTAGTGGTAAGGGGAGGTTGTACTCCGAAAAAATATTTCAGACTACTAATTGACTGACAGACTGGAGAACTGCCTATACTTTAACTGAAACACAACTAAGCGTAATCCAAGCAAACTTGTTTAACTAGGTTCAGCGCTCACAGACATCATACCATAACATTTATCATAATCAAATACTATTGGATTATCTTCAAAGTATCTCGCAGCATAGTCTTAGCACGTTGTCATAAAAACGTGTTTTTTATTATTAGAATAAAGTTGAAATTATTTGTTTAGGATAAATGCTTTACTCTGTGCGCGCCAGGCATTACCAAACTTCGGAATTATTTTTTTGCTTCGATGGCAAATCCTTTTAACGTGTTATTTCGAGCACGGATAAACACACGTTGTATGCGGGAATACCGATGTCTAGAAAAAAAAACTTTGTTCAATTTCGAATCGAAGCTTTATTTCTACTAAGATATGTACCTAATTAATAACAATCTAAGTTTTTTCCTTACGTCTAATATTATTGTCACATTGGAAGACAAAGATAGTTCAAACGTTGCCAAAACACACTTCTAGTGCAAGTTTAATATTATAGGGTGAGTCATGAAAAAATGAAAATTACTAATTCAATGTAATATTTAGTATGATTTGTTCAGTAGATAAAACTTTAAAAATGTTGATGACAAACGAAAAAAAAACAAATAAACGATGACTATTTATTTTTCAAAATTAATAAGTACATAAAAAATTCAGTCATAACGATCACAAAAATAGTATGAATTATGCAGGATAAAAACAATTCTCTTCACTTACTTTATTAATTAATACCTATAAAAAGTTCAAAATAATAATTGAAATAGCATTACGTTTACTCACAAAAAATGGGCACCAAATTTGATTTAGCTCACAAAACGTGAAAGAAATAAAGAGTTTTATACAACTTTAAAAAGCAAAAATAAAATAAAAGGCCTTTGGTAATTTCGTTATTGAAACCAGTTTTAAAAATCTAACATAAGTAGCATGAATCAGACATTAAATATGATTCAAGAAATCTATTTTAGTTTATTAAATTTTTTTGAGATTTCTATTTTCATAAAATACATTGAAATCAGTTTCACTCAAATCTACACTACCCTACAAAATGCATTATTAAAATTATAAATTATTAGTAACTCTATTCCTAAAAAGGAATGTAATTGCAACAGCTGACTAGAAAGTTTGTATTAGAACAAACTATTTATTAACATCTAAAATCTGCTAAAAATATTCTATTATTGTTCTATGACTGGCATTCGTTTTGGTAGTTACATTATTCAAGAATAAAATTTACCCTTAACCAAAAAGGACCATTTTAGATTAAAAAAAAATTTATATCTCAAGAATTTTTAGCCAAGTAGAAATAAAAATTCACGTGGTTTTAAAACCGACAAAAATGGCTCCTATTGGCGTTCTTGGCATGTGACGTCATCTCCATTGAAACAGTATAGAAAAACTCAACTAAATTTAATTAAAGAATGAACCATACTAAAAAAACTTAATGCTTTAGATGAAAATGAGATTTAAAAAGACACTTATAAAATAAATTTACATACAATAAGTAAGTAATTTTCATAAGTACGTACTTAATGCAGAAAAATTATACTAAAGCCTACTTGCATGGAATTGTTGTAAATATAAACTTACAATAGTTATTCCTTACCCCGTCTCTCCCAATACCGATAAACGAATTGTTCGAAAACTGGCAATACATCATAGATCTATTTATTTTATAGATACAAAATCTCATTAAAAAAATCACTCAAAATTGGATTTGGATAGAGACCGAGATAGACTGTTCTATTAGAAAATAAACACACATTAAAGCAAATTCATCCTTAAAAACCGAATAGAAAGGAGTATCAACGGATCTCACATAAACAAAATTACTGAAATGTGTCGTTTGTCATGCCTTACAAAAATATTTGATAAGGACATTTTCTGTCGCTTGATTGTGCATCTATAAAATATTAGATCGATGCGATATATTACACCTATTTTGACATTTAGCATTCCATTATAAACATGGTTAAATAAAACATGAAAATAAATCAAATGACTCTTTTGATTAAAGGCGACACTAAGAACGCATTGCATTGCACGAATTTGGTATTCTTATAGAAAAAGTTGCCCTGAGTCGATAAAGTGAATTTATTACTATGATATGCAATCATCAGGGCTTAATATTGATTTCAGTACAACCTTCAAAGTAAAGTTACGCAAGATGTGAGCTACAAAAATATGTTGTGTCAGAAAAAAACCTGTCAGAATAGATTTTCGGTATTGAGTCATAGACATTAGCAGCTTTACATAAATAAGTTGATCATGTACATGCACCATACCTAAGTTTTAATTCGTAACAGGCCTTAAAGGCCTTTGATAAATTTCTTAAACATTAACATAAAATTTAATTGATAAAATCTATATGAAATCGCTTCGGAGTTTTACTCTGGGAATAAGCTATTTCTTATAATAATAAAATTAAAATTTGTAGGCAGTATAGTCTATGTATAATACAAGCGTCCATGGCAGTCGGCTTACTCGTAGTTTGGCAGTTTGTTCACTTGCTTATTGTTTTTCCAGTTGAACATTTCGTCTAATAAAGCTTCGAGTTGGGGATTCCCTCCCAGTCTTTGGACCTGAAAATTTCAATGGAACCCAATAAAAAAAGACAAACATCCTTATAATTTGGAAATTACTGTAGCTAATCAGTAAATTTAATCATTTCAAAAAATTTCATCCAACCTTAACGAAAATCAAATTTAAAACAAGCACAAAAATAACTAACGAACTAGAGAAGGGGAAAATAAAAAAATGATATTTTATACGATCTATGTACCTACATGTAGACACACATTCACTTAAACTAATATTTTTGAAGAATAAACTTTGTATCTTTAAATGTGGGACTTAGTTTTTTAAATCAAATTTTTAGAATCGAATTTCAGGGTGTATGTAGGATACTTTAGCTAAAAAAAATAGAAAGAAGTTGCGACCAACAACTAGTAGTTATTATTTAAGAGAAAAGTAAATTCTCACCTCTTCCCTGGCATCCTTGTCTAATTCGTGTAGTGTCTCCCGCGTGTATTTAAAACTCCCTAATTTCTCAAGCAACGATATGCAATACTTCTTCACTTCTAAATCACTCGTGCGCTGTCTTAGTATATCTGTTATTTAAGTTGTTAAGGAAATTAACAATTTTCATAAAAACATAATTTACAACGTTGTAATTTGTTAGAATGTAACTTTAGCTATTTAGAACTATATTGTTAGCGCCGCTTAACTTAAATATTTTTTGCAATTATCTTGTCTATACTAATATTATAGAGTCCGTTTCAAGGAGGCAATCTTCAAAAAAACTCATCTTAGTTTAAAAAATTGAGTATCGTATACTGTTGCGTTGTCGTGAGCGACTTTAAGAGTTATATTATTGCACGGATTGACGCGACGTAATCGCTCTCGCTCCACTTGGGAACTTTACTCTTAATACACACGGATTCAGGTCGGACAATGCTACGACATTGAATTTATATTATTTTAAGTAAAGTATAGTAAAGGATACGCAGCACTTGGTTGTCCCCCTGCTGGTTCTGGATGGCGTGTATGATGGGGAAACTGAACTTGCCCTCCGTGAGATCTTCGCAGTAACTCTTGTTGTCTGTATACTGTAATATAGTAAACTGGTATTGGAGAATACACCAACAAATTCAAAAAATCGCTGTCAAGTCTGGTCTGGCTTTAACAGATTTTTTTTTTCCTAAATAACTTTCAAGTTTTCTATCTTTTATCAAATAATCTTAAAACATGGTTAGCAAAAAGTCCTATTTTCCGACATGTGTAATTTGTATTAAAAAATGTCTACCACAGTCTTTTAAAATAAATTTCAAGGTTTCAAAAACAAATACCTCCTGTAAACAGAGATTGCAGTAGTCATCTCTTATCTGGAAGTACAGACCCAAGATGGCGGATAATTTGCTAAAGTCGTTCTTATTTTCACTGAACAACTGCATCAAACGAATTGCCAACATGAATAAACCACCCGTTTCTGAAAAAAAATACCTGCAGTGATTATGTGTTCACGCTTAAGACCTTTCTCCATTTAAATAACAGAATTAAAAATCAATAGATAATAAAAAATATATTAAAGATTATCATTATTATTTCAAATTTAGACTTTGTAAATTTGTAAAGTGTCATGTCAGATTAAAAAAAATCGAAATATCCAAAACATAAAGAATGGAGAACACGAAAAGGTAAAAACACTAATATATTCTTAAATTTAACTAATTAAAGTATAGAAAACTTATGATATATTTCTTTTATATTTTTCTCGGTCGGTGAAACAGTAATATTAAATTAATATTACTTCTTATAAACTCATAATTAACTTACTTTTAATTGTCATATCTTTGTACTCCTGTTCTGACGGGCATTGGAAGTTGTCCCTCCAGTATATCTCGATACCCTGACCTCTGTGTAATTCTAGCAGCTGTTCCGTGTAGACTGACGTCGCCTGTAATTAATGTTAAATTGCATTTCAACAAAGCTAGCAATATATGCAATGCAGTGTGTGAATTTTTCACACAATATCCATTAAGACAAACATGTTGAAGGTATACATTTAAATAGCTAGTAGCTAGAGTTCGAGTTCGAGTTGTAATTTAAGTTAAAAAACCGGTCAAGTGTAAGTCGTACTCGCACATGTTGGGTTTCGTACCATCTCATAAGATTAAGCATTATGTACTTTTTAGATAATTTCGTAATAGAAGGAAGATACAGCGAGCATTTTTGATGACCTCGGTAGAGCAGTGGTGTAAACAGCCGACTGCTACGCTCGAGGTTCCGGGTTCGAATCCCGGCGGGGGCGGGACTTTGTGTTATTTGCAAGACGCATTGTTTCGCTTACCGGTCTTGGATGTTGTATTCTTATTTATTTAGTATATACCATATCGTTGCTTAGCACCAGCGATACAAGTTTTTACGATACTTAGTGCAGGGCTAAGTCAATGTGAGTGTCGTGATGTGGTATTTATTTATATTCCTAAAAAGCATGGTTCTTGTATGGGAGAGCCCTTAAATTTAACATTTGTTTTTGGTTTTAGTATTTGTAGTTATAGCTGCATCAGAAATGGTCATTCACCGAAAATTTCATGAGCCTAGCTATTATGGTTCATGAGATACAGCCCGCTGATTGACAGACGGACGGCTTAGTAATAGGGTTCCGTTTTTACCTTTTGGGTACAGAAACCAAAAAAAATTATCTTAATTAGTGTTTTTTTTTTAAGTTAATCAATCAAACTAATTAACTAAATTATTAAGAAAGGTTAAAGAGCAAAAAACCCGCGTACCATAGGGTGTCCAAGTTCCAATGTTTTCTGCAGTGCGATGATCATAGCATAGTTGGCTGCGTTGATTGTGCTCGCCACGCCGTATATAGAATGGGCCACTGGTATACCGCGACGTAAGATAGAGTTGTCTTGAATGTCATCTATCCTGGAATTAATGTTGGAATTAAATAATAAAAAACTTCCTATACCTATCACGTACATAAAACGTTTATTAAAAGTTTTTTTTTATTAAAAGTTCGATGTTCGAATCTCGGGTTGCCGTAAGTTGTATCTGCCATGCCATGTTTCTCAATGTGCCCGGATAGTGGCGACTGATTCGCAACCTGTCACACTGGGACTCAACATAAAGTAACACCTCTGACAAATCTCCTCAAAGGATTACGGCCTGAGTTTTATGTCGAATGAATGCTAATTTAAAAAGCAAATAACAACACACATTCGAGTACGTACGTATAGCTAATATTGTAACCATCGCTACCGTTTTACGTAAAGGGTTCAAGTTTTAGATCCAATAAACGGCATATGTCTTTCAAGTGATTTTAATTACTTCGTCGCACCTCAACCTCGGTGGCGCAGTGGTGTAAACAGCCGACTGCTACGCTAGAGATTCCGGGTTCGAACCCCGGCGGGGGCGGGACATTGTGTTATTTGTAAGACTCATTGTTTCGCTTACCGGTCTTGGATGTTGTATTCTTATCTATGTATCTATATTACCATATCGTTGCTTAGTTCCTGGGACTGCAGGGCTGAGCCAATGTATGTGTCGCGATGTGGTTGTTATTATTATTACTAAAAAAAAAGACAACCTTGTTAAATTTTCGGCGTAATTTTACTATACAAGAAAGGTCAACTTTATTGTTACATTAAAAACTACTACTTTTAAAGCATTTAAAGCAGAATGGAAACAAACGTAAACTGAAACAGTGCCCATACTGAAAATCGAACCACAGTGTCATGGAATCCAAATGTGCCATGGATTATATTTGCATAATGCAGACGTGGTGTACATAATTTATATCTAGTGAATACTACAAATACAATATAGATTATACAATGTCAGGTCAATGTTAGTGTTGTGTGAAGGTTTTTCTCAATGATGGAAGTAAACATTCAAGATGCTGTAAAAAGTAGTTATTTGACTTGACTCATTCCAGAAATTGTTATTTGTTAAATAATACATGTGTTTTTATTTTGATACATAATACAATGGTTAGTGAAAGGGCTGTTTTAATTAAAATTTAGTTACAGACGCAATTTTTAAACATCCATAAAGCCTTAAAAGCTTGTATGCATTTTCATTCTGGCAAATTGTTTTTTAACTCACTTTTTATATAACAACTGCCCACTAAGAATACCCAGATTTAAATCTTGTTCTAAAGGCAGTTGACTAACCATTTCGATTCTAGATACAAAAGGAAACAACTTATTAATAAAAACATACACCCCATGGTCGAAATATACCTATTACAAATAAGAGTAAAACAACAATGTGTAGTAACATTTCCGAATAGTAAGCATTCATTGTCACGACTGGTTGACTGGGGCATGTGGTGAATTTAAAATAGGTACCCAGAAATCGTATTGAATGGTATGTGCATTGATGTTAGCCATGTTATCTATGAGGTCATAGAAGGTATTTTCGCCGAGAACTTTTTTGTTGGTTGAGAACAATATTGTTGGCCATGTTTATTACTGTTCATTACTGCATTGCGCATTTGCTTAACCCTATTCAACTAGCACTTAGATTAAAATGTCTAATTTACGATCTGCCAGGGTCTAAGTATAAACATAAAGACATTTAATAAGTTTTATCAATGAAAAAATAATATCAATTATTGATTAGTTACAATAAACTGGCTGATAGATTTTTATTAGTTAATTGTTATAAACGAATTCATATTTATATTCAAGAGTAAGGTTATATATGTGCGGGTTTATTCTTGTTATTCATTGGATGAATGTTTTTTTGTGAGTACCATACATACCAATGTGATATTTATCTTCAAAACAGTTTATGGGTGGAAAATGACATTGTGCTCAGGATATTTTTAATTCTATGTAAAATTAATTTTTTTTTTTGTTAGAAACATTTATTTTTTAAATTTGACGGTCAAAAAAGGACTTTAACCTTCGAACTAATCTTAACAAAAGACGTTAATTTATTAATGTTAGCGCTGAGTCATAGTTTTTCGATTTTTACAGCCGATCTACATACAGTAGAAATAGATGCTATGAATAAAAGTAATGAACTGCGAATAGTCAGCAAAAACCAATGCAGTACATCAGATTTTACTTTCAATTCAAATATAGTCAGTGACGGATCCAGGATTGTCATTTCAGAGGTCTCTACAACCCCTTAAAACTGACGACCATTTTTAGCGTTCCGTACACAAAAGGTAAAAACGGGACCCTATTACTAAACTTGCGCTTTCCATCTGTCTGCCTGTCAGCGGAGTCTTGAAATTTTCAGGGAATGTCTATTACTGTTGCCGCTATAACAACAAACATTAAAAACAAAAAAACAAAAAACGTAATTTTTTCGACACTTTTTACTAGTTATAATTTCTTTTAAGAAGTTATCTGAATAGTACACGTTAAAGCTTAAGATTAAGATGGCACGGAACCTATCATGTGCGAGGCCGACTCATAAGTAACCAATTTTGAACGTTAGGTTTTAACGAAGTAAGGGTTACAAATCCGAAGAACTCAGATGCTTTTTGGGGAGGGTCTTGAGCCCTAACCCCCCCCCTGAATTCGTTGGTGGAATTAAATTACATGAGAATATTGGTCCCATATTCCCCATTACTTAATAACCAAAATACAAGAGTGTATAGCTAATCAATATACTGCTAATTAACACTAAGTAGTAGCCCACACGGGATCAAAATCGATTACCAACCCACGCATCTCGACATAAAAGTAAACATTTTATCCTTATATCAAGACATAGTTTTATTGACACGTTTGAATGAATTCTAAAATTATTATGAAAGGAATTTTATTGATTTACAAAACATAATAACTTTGTTAATTGCTTTTCAATGGCGCTGACCCGCATCCCCAACAGCATAAACCTAGAGTTATCATTGACACTGGAATGATTAAATTGATCTTAAACGTAAGACGGTATTCCCGTTCCGCAATCTTAGAGATGAGTCATGCCCACATTTGTACAGTACATATCATCACTGCCTCCGTCTTTCCTGGGTGATGTAACCTTTTAAATTTATCCAGACAGAGATTCCCATTCCCATTAATTGAATGTAGCTAGAATTGCTTTGTGTTTTACTGCTTTAATTTACTGTGTTTACATTGTTTTAGATATGTTATAATTTTGTATTAATGTTACTGTTTATGATAGCTATTATATAGGTTAAATGACCATCTAATATTGTATTAATTTTAATTGACTACTTACCCGTTTAAATATTTTGACATTTATCATAATGTCTAATTGTGATCATAAAATTTTTGCATGCCTTATAGACAAAATATTGTTGATACTATATTTTTTTAACCAAACATCTAATGAACACATATTTGCAAATGAAGTATTTTGAATTTGAATTACTATTTTAAAAACCATAAAGCTTTTGCCCACGTCTTCGCCTGGAAAGAATTCGTATTTTTATGTTTCGTGAGACAAAAAGTAACTCTTGTTCAACCTATCCTAAGCAGTGGCGGTGCAGCGTAGGTAAGCACCCGCGGCGGATTTCATTTTTATGAAGAAAATAGCATCAAATCCGATGCGATCCGACATATTTCCGAGATATATGGGGTCGCGAGTTACCAGTTCAGTTCAAACAGCTAGTAATAATTTGGAAAATATGACTGCGCGAGTCACTTATCCGTTGTCACCTGATGCCTTGTACACGGGGCGGACTGCCCTGCACCCCCTACCTTACGCGTCTAGTGATCCTAAGTGTAATTCTACTATAGGGCACTTTTTTTACTGGATGAGTAATTTTAAAGATTGCAATATCACCTTAAAACCAGTTAAAATTTAGTCCCATTACATTACTCCTACATTCATTGACACTATCGTATTGTTAACCATTTAAAGGAAGAGGACATTTAAATTAAATTCATTTGACTTTTAAGTGCAAGCTTGTTACTGAAACATCCACTGTAATAGTAAACCATGTAATTTAAATTCCTTGAACAAAACAACTAGCATAATATGGTTTTGTGGAAGTAGGCACCAAAAAAAATGTAATTTGAATGAACTCAATTGTGGTTTAATAACCATTATTAAAAAGTACAAAAACACTTAATAGTTTTTTTGGGTGAGATGATTGAAACCAAAAATACTTTTTTTTGTTTTTTTTTACGGAAATCCAGACAAATGGAATTCAAGATACTGTTTCGTAATATTTTGTAGGCTTACAGTAGTTTGTAATTAGGGGATCCCAAATTATAAAATTTATTTTTGAATACAAGTTATTTTGCTATTCACACAATTTTTTTTTAACTTTGTTTTGTTGCCCATATTATAACAAATATCAATAAAAATCTTTTTAAAGTAAATTAAAAGTGTACCAGTTAAGTTCAACCAGGTAAACACCAAACAAACTCAATCATAATTACTTAGTTCCTGACATTGAAGAACTCAATAAGTGGATAACATGGCTTATCCACTAAAAAGTACAAAACAAATAAAAAAAGAAGTACAATTGTTGCTTAAGAATATTAATATTATTGTCCATTGTAAATCTTAATTGAAGGATATTGAATTAAGTAGGTACTTACAATAAGCTAGAGTTGTGGAGCATTTGTATGATCTCCCCAATGGCTTGAAGCTTTTCATCAGATATTTGGAGCCAGTAGTTGAAGGCTGATGCCAGTTTCGTGCGGACCTTCTTTCCAGGAACTTGCAGTATATATGAATAAGGCATGAGGATTTTCTGAAAAAAAAAACATGTTCCATATAAAATTCTGGTTGGTTTTTGCCATATCTTTCTTAATTGATTTAAAATACAAGTATGAAGCTATACATGAAATAAAATCCCTTGATACAATCTGTCTGGAAATTTACAATGCATTTATATATCTGTGGCTGATTGATGTTTTGAGAATTTTACCTCTTGGTATTTACCTCTTGGTAAAGTTTTTTTCAAAGCAACCACTATAAAGCTTAGTTAGATATTAAAGAACTACAAGGCTTCTCAAGTCTATGTAAAATATTTAAATGGCCAAGTTCTTTGTGCTTAAAACATCAGTCCTGAAAAATTATATCAACCTACAGGATTATAACGATAACACACATTCGGCGCTCAATACTATAAATTAAAAAGTAAACTGGAATCAATAATGAATTTCGCTGAATGTACAATACACCGCATTGCGTCACGTTGGGGTGCTATTAAAGTAAATAAACAACATGATAAACTGTGTTATTCTTTCAATAACTGAACCTTATTTCTATATTTATCTTATTCTTTAGTGAAAGCCGATTTTGTACAAAATTTAACTAAGGTCGGTTTTGGTTTAATGTCGAGAAAAATATCTTTAAATGCTCACCTCATCTTGCACCTTGTCAGAAGGCTTGGCAGAATCTTGAGACATTCTCGCTACTTCACTGCGAAATAACTTTACAGTAATAAGAAACGCCCGAACCGATACGACACTGCTGTAGAATATGAAATGTAGACAGGCGTGTAGCTCTCACAAACGTTGAAATGACAATGACACTTTTGAATGAATTGAATGATTCTGTTTCCAGATTGACAGTTATGAATTTGACATATTTTGATGGCGCTGCCATCATCATCAAAATACAAAGTAATTGCCATGATGACACCAACGGCATGAAAAGAAAAAAAAAGACACCACACTTAAAAAATAATAGTGTTTGAATTTTTGTATATTTAAGCAATATATATTCACTATTTTATAATTCTTAATTCCGTGCACAAAAAAATAATCATTGCGCCATCCAATGATAAAATAGCGTTTTTTAAGTTTAAGTCTTCAAAGGAAGAGGAACTGTTTGCCACATTAATGTTTCACTGACTGACCTGACACAGTCACTGTCTAGCAAACTGTCTTGTGACAGGTCTTTGTTGATTGATTATATGTTGTCCCAATTCGAATTCATAAATTTTTAAAAAATCAGCACTAAATCATAATTTTGTATTGGAACAATAGATTACCGGAACGGCTTATAATTTTAGGTTAAGAATTATTCCAGTAATGGCTCAGAATTCTTGTGGGGAACATTGATTATGTCTGCAAGAAATTATTTATCGGCACGTGATAGATGTATGAAACTTACTGATTGTTTGCCTACGATAAACCAGCAGAAGTTCTTTCGTACTGGCCAGGAACTGCCTCCTTTATCTGCAAATAAAAATAATGTATACAACCGTAACATTAATTACTCATACGGGATTGAAAATTACGACTGCAACTTGGATAGGGCTGGGACGCCGTTTTCAGATTTTTTCTCTGAAAGTGAAACAGGTAATTTTCTGATTATTTATCTATATACTTTTTTTAGTGTATGTATTAGGTATCTCGTATCATATATTTTTTTGATGCATACTTTTATCGTTTTTCGTTTTATATCTGAACTAGTACCGTGTTATAGGAAAGACTTGTGGGTAACTCACTTTCAAGTACTTACATACATACAAGTTTTATTAACATCTAATGAAATTTTAGATATACATTATTGTTATATTTACATAGTAAACTTTACTATTTACAATTACATTAAATTAAGTAATAAAATTACCTACATGTTTATTATTTTATTATTTACTCTTACATATTCAAATCCAAACATAGTAGTGGATTTGTCACTTTGCTGGCCAGTCATGGTATAATGGAATCGCACATTTACTGTTTTGCGCCTAATGCAAAACCTGTTTTGAATTGTAATAAATACCTGTGTATATTGTAGGAACACCAGATTTTCGTAGTGAAGAAAGCGACAGCAGTTCTGGTTCAGCTTTACAGAGGAACACTGCGGAAGCTACTAGAAAGCTTACAGAAGAGTGGGAAAGGATAGAGAGAACTCTATATGATGAAGAGGGAGAGAAGACCACAAGACCTCACATGATAGAAGAGTGCACCCAATGGAAGGAGCTACATCCACAGCTTAGGTGAATAGAGTTCATATTTTATTTAATCCTTTATTTTTAATTCTATCATATTTAATTAAAGAATTGAATTTGATCAAGGAATTGACAGCCTAAGTTCTTAATTTTGTTTAATTAAATGTATTAAGTTAAATATTGAATATGAGAACAAACAAATCTTATGTGTCAGTGTTTGAGCATCACACTAGTCATGTGTGTGTTCTTAATAAATAAATTACATCACATAAAAAAGTTAGTAAAAACTGAAAAAAAATTGTATTTCTTTTTACTTTTTTTTTTTCGTTTCTCGCAGAGTGTTTGGAAAAGCAATGACCCTCCCAGAGAAGCGGCAGTGCTACAGACAAATCGAACATGAAGAGGTGATTGCAATGCACTACAATGACTATGACCAGTTCAGTGAATCAGAAGAAAGACTCTCCGAAAGCAGCCAGGATGTCACCCCTCAGAACTCACCCAGAGTCTCGATATTAGAAATAGAACCTAAATTAAGCAGGGAGAAGGTTTCGTTCTATCAGATTGAAGACAATGAACAGGAACTGCCGGAAAGCTTCTACTCATTGTTACAAATAACACCAATGCAGATACGTAGCCCTTCAATTAGGAAGAGGAATCCGTCTATCCTAAAATCTGATATGGCATCTTCTAGATGGATGAGGGGCTCTAGGCCTGACTCTTCAGCTAATTGTGAAAGAAATAGTGCAAAGTCCTTTGTCTCTTTAGATAATAAAAGTTTTCTCCAAAGCACATCAGACGCAAACAAAATTGCCAGTGGAAGAATTCTTACTGCCAGGTATAGAGATCTCACCAAACTTGAACCGTTATACACACCAGAGTTACAACTAAATGAAGCAACCAAATATTCAAACATACCTCAACATTTTAACATACGAAAAGTGTCCTTGCCTCCGCTACTCCTAGAAGAGGAAAAGAAAAAAGTTTCCTCTGCAAAAAAACAACTGAGATCTAGAAGAAGTGGGACTAGGATCTCATATCAGATGGACAGAGGCAAAAATAATAAATAAGTTGACGTGTTTGTTATTTGTAAGAGATTGTTTTAGCACCGGGTTGAAAAAGCTGTGGAAAATAAAGTGTACATTTTGAGACTTCAATGACTTGTTTTTAATAGAGATTTAGAAGCAATTAAAAATGGGAGTACACAAAACTAATTGTAGATTGTTTGATTGTGATGATAAAAATATTAAAATGCAGTGTGAGGTTTTGTATGTCAAAAATGATTACACACTAGGTTTGAAGGATTGAATATTTTATGTCTGACACCTGTCAATTATTTTATATGTTGACA
Source organism: Choreutis nemorana (assembly GCA_949316135.1). Classification (NCBI taxonomy): domain Eukaryota; kingdom Metazoa; phylum Arthropoda; class Insecta; order Lepidoptera; family Choreutidae; genus Choreutis; species Choreutis nemorana. The sequence continues at coordinate 2,668,913 of OX438603.1, read as the reverse complement.
TGTCAAAACAAAAAAAAAATCACCTGATGGTTTGAACATCTCATGCTATATGGACTGTATATAGTTTTTAAAGTTACTGTTTAATATTGTAGATAATACAATGATAATTTATTATGTACCTGTATTTACCAAAGCCTTATTTCTATTTTGATCTCAAATTTAATACTTTCACTTTTCAAAAATGTACTTAAAATAAACAATATTAAATTATTATATTTTTGAAATGTTGTTTTTTTAACTATGTCAGTAGAATAATTTCAGTTTGAAACCTATCCTCTATATATTTTCTTTATCTTCCTTAAAAATTAAAGAAATTATAGAATTTTAATTTTGTGCACAAAAACGTGTTACATTATGCACAAAAAATCCGGCAAAGTGCGAGTCGGACTGAGGGTTCTGTACTCTGCACACAAAACACCCTCTACCTACCTATTATACTTTACGAAAGAGATAGAGTGATTTTGAAGGAAAGGATAAAGGTATCAATAAAAACATAAATTCAAATACAAATACAGAATTTATTTTGATATTTACATTATTTGCATTTTATTAACAATCAACATCAACAATATTAAATAATTTGTTCTTGTGGAGTGATACATTTTAAACAGTCTAGTAGAATTACATGTTTCGAACGGTGTTGCCAATGTCAAACATTTATTTACGAAATATGTAACACTACGCCAGATATAAATGGTGGTTTTATTATATTAAGAAATAACTAGAAGCAGTGAAATAAATTAAAAAAATATGATTAGACATTTGAGCAACTGCTGAGTACTGTGAGCTTAAATTTTAGGGTTGCCATTTACAAAAATGCGATAACTCTTTAAAATTAAAGTTTAATCTGTTACATGGTGATATCGTTGTTTTGTGAGCGAATTAAAATGGTTAATAAATGAGTCTGGCAACCCGCGACATTAATATAAATTTGCCTAAGTATTTTACATTGGCACTGTATAGCTTAGAATTTGTTTTGAAATTCAGGCATAGAGACAGAAAAAGTCGATAAAAAGACTTAGTATAAGTCCTAGCTACTAAGAGATCTCTCCGTATTATTTTTTATTGTTTCTACTGATATGATGCTTTAGAGAGACGGTTTACAAGATTAGATAAGGTAATGTAAAGTTTTTATAAAAGTAATATACAAACTTGTTTTTCTTAACGAAATTCTAAGTTTCCTTCCAGTGCCAATATCGTGTGATTATTAATATGATAGAGCTTTAGCAGTGACCATTGGATAGGTACATGAGAGCGATTTGTTACTATTTAAATAATTTTTCATTTACACAATATAAATTTAAATTGTTACCATTATTTACCTCACAGCCATCATTATATATTGATACTACGTTATTAAAGAGAGGACTATGTATGTAACGACACGAACAGATGGCTTCAGCTTACAAAATGGGTCTAGCGAACATCCGTATAAAGAATTCAGATATACGTATATTTATATTCTATACATATATATGTTACATGAAAAATTCACCATTCCGTTCTAAAAACGTTAACAACCTCAAGCTATTAGCAATAGTCAACAATGTTGTTTATATTTCTAGGTTTTATTTAATGCACACAGAATGGAATACTAAAATTGCAAATAGGCAATAAGTGATCGTATAAATACTGACTTAGAACGGACTCGGATGCCATAAATCTATCGCGTGAGATATTATCATAGAACATCGATGAATCGAAATAGAGAGAAATATAACAACTAATTATCTAGACCACCACGGAAATCAATGTGACAGTTTGGAATACAATTTGGCGAAACTCATTTCGAAAGGAACAAACAGATTAATGTCATATTTACACATAATATGTTGTGCATGTGCACAAACTACAATACATGATGAATATAGTGTAGCAGAAACAGTAACATGTATAGTAATAAGTCCGCGTTTGTTCAAAATTTGAACATAACTGGCATTTTTGGCGATACTAAATATTGGAGCGAGCGATGCCCCGCCAAAAGCGTTAAGGAGTATTAATGTATGCGAGTAGTAGAGTGGTACGATGCCACATATCAACAAGACGTGCGGCCGACGACGTCCGTCCGGCGCGGTCACGACACGGGCACGACTCGGGCACGGCACGGGACATACACACATACACCGACATCAATTCAAGCGAACACACGCAGTAGATCTCGGCTATATTCTCTCTCGATAAGGCGATTATACAAATTTAAAATCTATTTTAAATTGCACACTGACCCACCTCTATAAACCTTTAATTGCGATAAATATTCGTAATGCTGTATAAAAATATTAAAGGAAAAATCGTCATTTAATATTAATCTTATTTAACATTCATATTAATCTAAAATAATATCGTGTATTTTACATTTATACAATTATACGTCCGAACTCTACCCTATCTAGCATACAGTGGCATAGACATAGAAGCCTAATTCACAACAAACTACACACGATAGAATTGAATATAAACTTTAATGTTGTCGTAGCCTTCTATTTAATGCATAGGAGATGTACTTTGAAAAATCTTACGTAACATAGAATAGATACAAAATTATTTCTGACTATTTACAACATTCTATCTAGCTAAATTGAAAACGTGGGCTTCGCGAATTGCCCACCGCTACAGTTACTCCTAAGTTTGGCTCGAGGGCGCTCAATGCATGCATGGTCACTACGGATCAAGTTATATCAAGACATTACAGCTAGCTCGCCTCAATCTGCCCCACAATTCGTGCCTGCGCACAGCCTACGAAAGCCAAACGCGATGGCCAAATAAGCCCCAAGAATTTTTAGATTATACTCTTTAAATTTGGACAGACCGATTCAAAATTTAGTAAATCTATCGTGCACAACCTTTTCATAACTTTATACATCGCTTTTGAAGTTTCCTTTACGTTTTTTTCTCCTGTCACTTTAAAGCAATTTAAAAATTATCAGCGGTTTTCCGTATTTCAAACTTTGGATCGGGTTTTGTCTTTCCTTTTCTATTTGCAGTTGATGATGTTCGTTTTGAAAATTATTACGCGGCTTTACAAAAATATGGCAGTATGTTGCATTCAATTCCTTTACTAACTAGGTAAGAAATATTTTCGGTATTTAAGTTTTTAGAAATGATGGAGACAAGAGACCCGCACATTTAAATTACCCATGAAAGCAAACACACCCTTTAACCTAGTTGTATTTAAGGCCGGCTTTACCTAGTCTATAAACTATAAAATGATTTCTAATGATTTGGCTTTTGAATTTGAGAACTATGTACAGGATGTTTGATATAATTTTAATACGAATTTTATTAATACTAACGAGCTAAAAATAATTGAGGTATTTAAAATATCGAATTACGATTAATTGGTGCTATTTGTGTCCAAGCGAGTCTGGTCGTAAATTTTAAATTGCCAAACTACATTCCGGTATCAAACATCTTGTAAGTTGTTTTGATTATTTAATTTATTGTATAATGTTACGGAAATGACGCTTGAATGCTGGCGAGGCGATGTCACTAAAACTAGTAAATTCTAAAAAGGAACTCTAACCAACCGCATCGTCGAATTGAGATAAAAATTTGCATTCAAAATGTTGCCTATGCAGTCGATTATAGTTAAGCCTTATCTACTACAAGAAACTATGAAGAATCCACAATCGTCAAAGCACCCGGAGTTAACACTAAATACATCGTAGGCTTTAAAAGCCGTATCCATAACAACGACGTTTCGAAAATAATATCACACATTTACAGCGAAATACACTTTGCACTCATGGCGTGGGGGCCAGGCGGTCCGGCCCCCAATCATTCACACAATGGCATAGCTTCATTTTAATCAGTTCATATTTTATTGTGCAGCGCCAAGCCACATCCACTTTGACAATACCCAACATCAGGGAGATAAAAATTAGAAAAAACAAAAAAAATAAAATAAAAATTTTATTAAAAAAATAAACAAAATCCATGGTGCTACAGGGTGATTCTAAAAATTAAATAAAGTTATGTGAGCGTCCACCACCGTGTACGGTTTGGTAAGTGAAATGGGTTGGTTGCTACGTGTCATGATGGTATAACTTATAACAAATAAAAGTATAACAAATTGCCAACTACATCATGAGGTGCATTTCGAGATAATGTAGGTACATGTTCCTTTAAAAATTATGAAATTGTCTTAAGACCTATAACTAAGTGACGAATTCAATGTGAATTCAATAAAAAAAACTTAAAATATAACCTTATCGAGTATGTAATATTGATCACGACATAATCATCCAGATTTATGAAGTGTTCTAAAAGTTTTTATCAGTCCATGAGTATTTTAAATGCTTGATTTATAAATTTTTATTAGAACGTTTTAAAGAGACAGTTTTGAATAGAATTGAAAATAGAGTAAAAAGAAAGAAGTGAAATCTATAAAAAGATACAAATAATTAAAATAATGCAAACGTTACAATAATATGCAGTAAAACATGCGAAATACTCATAGAATCTTTCGTAAAATAACTTTATTTAATCATGCAGCTTTTAGGCCCTTAAAAATAAAAATATTTATTAAAAGTGAGTATTATAAATTGAGATTTACTTAACCTGACAACTGTTACATAATATTCAGTATTTTTAAACTTATAGTAAGTGTAACATGGATAGATTTTTTCAAACAAAATGCTTAGAGTATATCCTGAATATTATGAAACAGCCTTTTTATTTGCAGGAGTAGTGTAATATTGTGTTTTTTTTTGTGAATTTGAGTGATGTTTAAGTAAATGGGGTTGTGTGCAAATGTTCGTGGGTTGTGTGTTAGGGTAGGTTTACATGTTGTTTGATTGGAGAAACTCCATGAGGACAGTGCAGTGTCAAAAAATTATAAAAAACAGGACTTAAAAAGGAGATAAACTTCAGCCATCATTCGAGCTACGGACAACCACAACGTATTCTTCAAAGATGGATTTTCATTTTAAGAGACTGGATTGCATTTTTTTTTTGTTAAAATTAATTCTATCTAACATTTTCTCGTAAAAGTTAAAGATTGGAGATCGAAAATGTAATGTTTTAATAGAAATAATTTTAACAGGTAAATTAAAGTTCGAAGAGGTTTAGAATGCTATATTGAATTTATTTATTTGATTCATTTGATGAAAAGTTAATCATAAAAAAAGGAATGTAACTAAAATGACTCTCACAATTAATTTTATCAATACTTATTTCACGACAATCTAAATGCGTTCATGTTAAAATCAATTGAAAGTTTATTTTATCCCAACAAACTCTTCTATAACATTGATATCGGTCATTGTTATAGAAGATGCTATGTGATGTTATTCATGTATTAATCAAATGTGTCATATAAATAAAATTAATACTAAAACTACTAGTTATTTTGATTAAAGCAAAACGGATAGGTTTTGTAAAACCAATTAAAAAACGTACACAACACATCTTAAACGGAAACATCTTAATATTGCCTTAACGCATACAGCACATCTGTGCTGTGATTGTTAGTATCATTAATTTAATTTAATTGATTTAAAATAAAAATTTAGGTTATCGTTCTGAACGCATATTACACAGATCTCAACTTTAGAAGAGTGCGTTCTTAACGCATAATACACAGATTTAAAATTTGTGTTGTAATGATTTATTGTGGTGTTAAATAAAGTAATTTTTGTCTCAACTTAGAACAGTACGTTGTGGTTGTAAGTTTAAAGGGGTGGGTAGTGGTGTGGCTGGGGCCCTACTGCATCTAGAGGTGCATCTAGATGTAGGAGTAGGGCCCGTCGGTGAGGGCGCTGCACAGCAGTAGTCAGGAGGCGTCGTCCTTAGTGCCGCCGGCGCCGGCTCGACGCGCCGCGCGGTACTCCACGCCCGGGTCGAACTGCATTAGGACGAATACCTACACAGAAATAGATCATGAGTGGACTTCGTTAGGTTGAATGCCTTAACAGAAATAGATTATAAGTGGAAACAGAAGAGAGTGGAACTGTATTAAGGTGGATACCTAAACAGAAATAGCTCATTTGTCAAACTGTCTAAGGACGATAACCTAAACATGTAAATAATGAATGAAAAATAACATCACATCAACGTTGTTTGTTATGCTATTTTTTACTTTCTCGTAGTGGAGAAAACTAGGCAAAAATGTTTTCTTAATGATTTGTCTCCGCTTGAAATTATTCATTTAAGGCAAAAGTGTATTAGCTATCAAATAAATAACGCTTAAAATCGGAAGGCCCAAAACACTGATGACAATGAAATAGGTCAAAATTGCATACGCTAAGTGGCTACGTTTTAGCAGATAGGACTACTACGCAAAAACGTAGTCTCATACTCGTCGACGGTTACTACGCAACGCTACGGTTAATGTTACGTCCAAAGTCAAAGTCAAAGTCAAAATATTTTTTATTCAAATAGACTTAAAATCGTCATCTTTTTATATTACCACCGGTTCGAAACGCTATTTCTACGGGGAAGAATCCGGCAAGAAACCTCCGTAGTTGCTTTTTTCAAAATAATTACAACAATTTGTAAATAAAATACAGTTCTCTAATTGTAAACCTAGTTTTTCTATAACTGTAAGTTATATAAACCAATCTTTATATAATATTTACGTCGATGATAAAGTCTATATTTTAAAATAATAAATTACATGAATTACAAATGATGCAATGAATGTTACTTGCGAAATATGCGATCGAAAAAGATTGATTAATAATGAAAATAGTGTAAATAGTAAGTTCATTTTAACCGCGGATCTGCATTGCAATCTTTGCACTTCAACTGTCTATAAGATAAACCTGTGCAGGTAAGTAAAATTACTTCCATATATCTTTATCCTCTACATAATTTTGAATTTTATAGAAAGCCTTCTTAATTAAAACTTGTTTCACATGTTTTTTAAATTTCGTGTCTGACATTTCAGTTACATTTTTTGGTATTTTGTTGTAAAAACGAACACAGTTTCCAATAATGGCCTAGCCTTTCAAATTCGTTTAGGTGTTTTCTTACATACATAATATTATCAAAAATATACTGGGATGTTAAGGTGAGTATATCAATTTCTTTGAATAATTGTCTTAATGAATGTCGCGGCTTCAGGTTATACATAGCTCTTATGGCTCTTTTTTGTAAAATAAAAATAGTATCTATTTCGGCCGCACTACCCCATAGTAGTAAACCATAAGACATGATACTATGAAAATAGGCAAAATACACCAGTCTAGCCGTGGGTAGATCCGTTAAATTTCTAATTTTCCCTACTGCAAATGCTGCCGAACTTAATTTACCACTAATTGATTCTATGTGAGCACTCCACTGCAATTTTGAATCATTATTAATACCTAAGAATTTCGTCGAGTCTATAATATTGAGCACATCATTATTTATTTTAACATCCTTGGATGCTGTCTGCACATTAGGTAAAGAAAATTGGAGGCACTTAGTCTTTTTACCATTTATAAGTAGATTATTAGAACTAAACCAATCCGTTACTTGTTTTAACGTCGAATTTATTTCATTTATTTTATTATTGTTTCTGTTTATTTTAAAAATGAAAGATGTATCATCTGCAAATAGGATTACTTCACCGAACAATTTATCGAGCATAAACGGGAGATCATTTATGTAGACTAAGAACAGAAACGGTTCCAGAATTGACCCTTGAGGCACGCCCACTTTTACATTAGACCCAAATGATGTAGCGCTACCGATCTGAACTTTTTGAACACGCTCGCTTAAATAGGATCTCACATAGCCAAGCGAAAGATTGTCAAATCCGTAAAATGATAATTTACTGAGAAGAATGGGGTGATCTACGCAATCGAAAGCCTTAGAAAGATCACAGAACACCCCAATAGCATCATGTGATCCCTCCCGAGCTGCAAAAATCTTGCGTACCAAATTTACTCCCGCATCTGTTGTTGAACGTCCTTTGGTGAACCCAAATTGTTGGCGATGTAGGATCCGATTCCGATTATATACTAATCGGAATCGGATCAGTTTTTCAAAAATTTTACTAATAGCCGGTAAAACCGAAACTGGCCTGTAATTCGAAGGGTCTTCGTGACAACCTGCTTTGAATATTGGAACAACTTTGCTTAGTTTTAATGACTCAGGGAATTTACCTTTTTCGATACTGTTATTAAAAACTTTCGAAAGAATCGGAGCAATTACATGCACTATTGAACCGAGGGCTTAAACCGAAAATCCCGACAAATCCTCAGTAGATTTTATATTTATAGATTTAAATGTCTTTATTATATCATCATCTGACACGCTGTTAAATTAAAAGACTTCTCAAAATTAAAGAAAAATCTTAATAATCTAACAACAAAGATTGAATAGTACCTACACACTCCAACTCAAAAAACTTGCAGTATAAAATTGTTACTGTACTTGTAATGTTTAGCTGTGTGTGAGTATAGTAGTACCGAGTGCATTACCTGATCAGTGGGCAGCAAACAGAAGTCATCAGGTGGGTTGGTGATGACGTATCGTTTGCTGCTGGCGTCGCATGATGAGGAGGTGTCCCTGAATCGGTAGAGGCCGATGCAAAGCATCCCGTATGCCCTGAGAGCGGCTACGAACAGATCCCCGTACTTGCCCGCCTCCCCGAACTGGGCTAGGGGGCCATCGTACAGAGAAATCTGACCAACTCTGCAGCGGTCCCTGTAATTATAGTATTGTTGGAAAATGGTTAAGGAAATTTCGCTAACGTTTAGGCAGTAAACTCCCTGGCATGGTTTTTCAAAACGACTACAACATGAGTTTCTTAAAGAAAGGTTAGTACAATGTCGGTAACGCATGCCCATTGCCCGTGGGATTGTAAGCGTTCTTAGGCTATGGTGACTGCTTACCATCAGGGCCGTATGCTTGTTTGCCGCCTTAGAAGTATCCAAAAAAACGGTCACCTGTTAGCCAAGCTCTCAGGGGTAGAGTATCCGCCTCGTAGGCCGGCTCCTTCAGCTAAGATTAGCTCCAGCTCCGGCGTCGCACCACCAGTGATCAGTGATCGGATCAAGGTTAAGGCATTCTGGTTGAAGTACGTCTGGAACAATCAGACATTATAACAAAGAGGTTTTTTTTTGTCAATAACATATGAGTGATACACAAACAGAAATAATCCAGATTTGTTTCTGAAAATTTTCATTTCCTTTCACTGTTGCCACCTTTCGTAGGATTTTGTTTGCAAAAATCATCAATATAATCATACTAACAGTGGACATTAGGGAGTCCAGTACGCTGACTGCGAAAGCTGTACCGCAAGCGAACGGCTGCGTGAGGTATAGCTCCGTGTCTGGGTCATCATCATCGTCCTGGTCCAGGAACTGTACGTTGCTGTCGTTCACCAGCTCTGCGGACAATACAACCTCGATCATCATCGTACCATAATATCTCATTTTGAAACCAGGGTATACTAAGTCCATTACTGAGGTACCTTCTACCCATAAAACCAGATTTAACTAGATAGGACATTACATGGAGCGTTGCCATTTGACTTCCACATCAAAAAAATAGGCTTTTTAGTTATTTTCAAGATGGTCATCGATTGTCACTTGCCTAATAAAGCTTTTCTCGTATTTTTCCGACAAAGATTTTTATTCCAAAAACTAGATGATCAGTTCCATTTACCCGTAATCATAGGCACGTTGGCACCATATACAGATCCCCTTCGTTGAAGCAGCACGGGCGCCGGGTTAATTCCAGGCGGAGGTTGCGTGGCAGCACTCCCATTTGTAGCTCCTGCACTTAACACTCCTATCGTGTCGTCGAATGTCATGGCCTTGATGTTCAGCGAAGCCAGTATAGCTTCCTTGTCGGCCAGCGTCGGGTCATCATTGGATGGCACCTTCGCTGACAGTATGCAGCACATATCGCACAGGTTAACGTTCACTGCGCGCAAGTCGGCCCGGCTTAGCGGTGAACCCTAGAATTTATATAGATTTTAGTTTTTTAAGACAATTAATATACTAATATCAAAAACCCAAAAGTGTTTTGTGAACGTGCCTGCTATGAACATTCAAACGTTAATCGTTTTGATACAATCTTATAAAGGATATAATAAAAACGAGAAAAGGTCTTGACATAAACATTTGACTATATCAAACTATATGTATCATAGAACAATTAAGAAAAAAAATTTGAATTTATGTCGCTCTATTACTTATTACCTATTAAGCCAAAGACTCATTGATGATCATGCATGACTTGACTTCGGATTTATTATATTAATGTTTGTGTCGTTTAGTTCTGGGACTAATTATCTGTAAATATTAATGTCATTTTTAAATGCATTAGACATACATTCAATACAGAGATCTTCGGTAGATTCTGCAGCATCTTCCACTCCCTCCTGATGTAGTCGACGCTGCCGACGATCACGACGTGCTTCAGCTCGTGATAGTGGAAGTTGGAGGCCCTGAGCGGCATCACCAAGTTCCTGAGTCCTATGAGAGGGGAGTCAGGGTCCGCGAACAAGCACACTACCACATGCCCGTTCAGGACAGTCATGGCTGCTTGGTTTCTGTCCTGGGTAGCAGAAAGACCGGAATAAGTGATGGTAAAAGTATTGGTATTTAGCACAAGTTTTTTTTGTTATTACGTGAAAACATATAGTATATAGTTCATATAGTACAGTGGACGTTAAAAACTTCGTATTAGGAACATAGTTTCGTTTGTAGCGATATTTTATAACTTTCATAGTACTTACAAACTTTTCAAGGAAACATTAAGGTACCTAAAAGTAAGTGGATAACCCGCTTTCAACCTTAAATTGTCTCTACTTACTAATATACAATCCTCGAGATTCCTAGCGGGGCTCCAATGGAACATTCCGGTGGAGTCGTATTTCATTTCAGTCTTTTCAAAGTCGAAGTCCTTCGACTGGTCATCAGCCAACCCAGCTGGAAGACTGACGCCATTGCTATTTTGATTACCACCACTGCTCCTACTCGTAGGCCTACAAAACAACGTATGATCAACTTAAATTACCACTAAGTATATTAGTAAGATCATTTAATTATTTGAATGTCTACGACTATTAAAATAGAATATTAAAAGCTTTTTATTTTCGAACTATGATTAGAGTTTGAGTGCGATTAGATTTAGTTTTAACACTACTTGTGTGGGTGGAGTGGGTGTAATAGAAAGAAAATTTGTTGGGGTTGCAATGAATTGTGTGGCTAAAACTAATCTTATAATACAGTTTCTATTACAAATAAAATATTCAAAACATTTAAAATTGAAGATTCTGACAAAACATGCACATATCAATGTTTAAGTTGTGCTATTTTAGATGTTTTAAGAATCATTCCCACTAGATCGTATCGAAGCCTGATTGCTCTAGAAATTAAACAATTATTGAACACTTTAGGCATGATTTAGTGGGAATTCTCCTTTATATTATTTCTAAGGAAAGTCGTAGTGTATCATAAGTACGAGATAGTACATTCAACAAACTACTCATAGTATAACTGAAAACATCTCACGTAACTGTGAAGCAAGCACTACTTCTACGTCATAAGAAATCTGATCATATCTCAGCGCATGATCCAAACTACTAAATAAATAAATAGAAGTAACTAGCTGATATATAATTTTGAATTACATGAGCTTTTTCACTTCGTAGGCAAGATGGTAGGCCTGGTAATTTGTGTCTTGATCTTGTGGATTCCTGTAACACAGGGCCAAATTTGCGTCTCCATAGCAACATAGATTGAAAGGAAATGCACTAACGAAGAATTTCACTAAAGATTATCCGTGAGTGCGAAACAGCACATACTTGGTGCTGCACATAACATGAGTGAAACAGCGACAATTATGCTTAGACATTTAGTTTGTGGTCATTAAAGTTACAGAGATGCGATAGGTAATCTAGTAACTGGAAGGAAGTAAGGCGATTCATTCTTTACGATTTATCAAAGTTATTTATTTAGTAAGTTAAACTAACGTCACAGATTTTGATTAGTGGGGGTTTTTAGTTGTACAAATCTGTAATAACTTACGTGTCCGGAGGCGCTCGGTTTACGTTTGGCTTTACTTTGTTCACCTGTCTTGTTGTGGTTGTGTTCATGAGTTGGTTAGCCATCGGTGACAGTAAAGCTGTGGGTGCGGCACTGCGGTGATTCCGATTTATCACTAAACAAAATACGATGGATTACAATATAATTTAGTGTAAAAAAGGTTTCTTAACTAGGACCTTAACTAACTAACTAATGTGTGTGTACGTCAACTTAAATTAATTGATACCAGGGCTCGGGTTCAGGCGCTCGCCTTTCTATGAAAATATAGGTTGGGTTATTTTGGTCTTAGCTTAAGGTTAAAACGATACTTACAGCTTATATCTTCCCCGCGTTCACGTGCTATCTCACCTGAAATATTTATTCAGTTTTATATGAGTTGTTTAACTAAATGCTGTTCCAAAAAATTTGCTTTTTTTGAATTCAGATTTATTAATTGGGAATGGTTATTGACATTCATACAATTTTATAAATTAAGTGAAAGGGATTACAATTTGAAACATTTAGTGTATTAACAATAGGACTTGACTTAGCTATACTACGACGTAAGCATAATATTCATAACAACATTCTAGGATCAAAAAAATTAAAAACGGGGAGATGCAATGTCATGAGGTTCGGCAATGCTTGTTGGCGCATAGCTACAAACCAGAAATGATAAAATATATCCGCTTTAGAGTTTACCAAGAAGCACAGGTCGATTGCAAAGTTCTTATTAAAATTATTGATCGAACTGAAAAGATGCTAAAAAAATATATAACTCGTGGCACTGATGCAGTTGTTTAATTAAATTTTACAAAAATCTGGCCATAAGTGGCTGATACAGCCATTGTCAATGCAATAACATGGGCGTGTAACTCTACAAGTAGGGCCGGGTCATGCCAATACAAGCTATTCTCTCGTTTAAAATTTTCTCTGCATTTTTAATCGTATCGAGTGCTTACTAAATGCGTGATGAAGCGACTAAGTGCGGGCTACCTTTAGCAGCCCGAGAATAAAGCTCATTGCTGGTATCTTGATGGGTAAGTGTGAACTGGTGGTAAATAAACTCGAAATAAAAAAAACCACTCAGCCATTGGGCCTGAGATGTACCTCGGACATGGACCTTCTTGGGCAACTCTGGCGGCGTGAACGTGGGGGGAGGATGGTGGTCATCTGCAAAACATCAGCACAATGTCGCATTCCAATACACCACTCAATCAAAAATACATTAAACACCAGCTGACAACTCGCGAGTCACAGCGAGAGGCAGCCATAATCATTATATGAAACAGTTTATAATATATCTAAGGAATTCATTCGGTTTCACTTAAAAATACTTATACGCTAAGTTTGCTGAGCTTTTCAAGCCAAAAGTTTTAGTGCTTAACAATAAAATACTGTTACTATTAGTTTCAGCAGAACCGAACGAATTCACGAAAACAAAATACTAAAAGTAAAATTATATGATAAAACAATTTAACACTACACAGACATTCACATGCGGCAAACCTTTAACACTATTAAACACACGAAATTAAATTCTAAAACTACTAGACAAGCCCTGTGTTCTAAGAAAATTCTACTAAAAATTAGTTTGATACTTGAAAATGGATTTAGAACCCTATTAATGAATTTAATTATGTAAGGAATAATGATAAATGATTATAGAGCGTGATAAATCAGGAGATGGCACCGAGCGTACTGACGTTGATATTGAGATAAATGCAACTTTTGGATTTTCAGTTTCAGCATAGAATATTGAGTATATACCACGCGAGTCCTTGTGCTCAGTTGCAGTTGGCAAACACAGCTAGTCTCGTCGGTTCTACCGAGCCACGGCCATCTAACTAAATTAACATATCCAATGCAGGGATGTCTTAGTAAATAATGTCTCCAACGTTTAGAAAGCATAATAAAATATATCGTAACTTCAATTACACTATTACTTCACAACATCAATATTAGAGGGACTATTTTGATGCAAAAAGTAGGGACCAAAATACTCCTAGAATGTTTAAAGTTGTAAGAATAGTTTTTATAGAAACAACAACATCCAAATAAATAAATGACATTAGAAATATGTCTTTTGATGTTTGAATAATTTGGCTAAAAGAGGCATACATCTAGGTAACTGCTTGTAAGATGCACATAGAGTAACGTTTCAGACAAGACAAAGATACAGGACACGAGATTGCTATGCTGTGGTCGACGGGTACTGTCACCACGTCGCCACCACCACAAACCCCACCACTGGTTAAACATCACATTGACAATTACATTTATCCTTATACACATTGAGGTTACGTACTTGCCCTGCCAACCATCTGGACGGCTCGTACGCCCTTCCTGAATGTCGCCACTAAACCGAGAAACAATACATTTAATGCTTACTTAGTACAAGATACTAATTTAGCTGGTTGTTTAACAGTGGTACTTATTTAGCAAATAAAGACTTTATGCAGACAGAGATGCAAAGCTGCAAAGATCTACCATTGTAGGAGAACAAGACATATTTAATAGCGCTGTGTGTTTGGGTTACAAACTTCTTTATTCATACAATTAGTTTTAGATAAGGGAAGTAAATTAATACAGGAAAAAAGTCCGTAACCGAAACAAGCATTTCCAATAAATTCCTAAAAGTTTTCCCGATGATCTTTAAATGTTGTGTAAAATTTGGAGTCTTCTTTTGTCTACCGTTCATAAAACTTGCAAACTTGTAATTACGTTATAATTAATTAGCCTTTGCACTATTCTATAGCGATGCGTGTGTTGTTTAATCGTGAATTATTAGCGTATAATATAGCCCATGGTACATCATGTCGTTCAGAGCAATGGTTAGTTGATGCAACAAACTAAACGTGTTGTGAGGTACGGTAATATGGAATAGCTCGCTTTCGGCTCCGTACCGTCGAGGCAACCTCGATATGTATTAAGACTTTTCACCATTCCAGACTGCATCATCATCATTCCGACATCTGTAAAAATCCAAAAACTGACACAAACGAAGATGTACGCACATCTCTCCGGTGGATCAGGAATTCTGTTATCGTAGCTTGATAGGATCAAAGAAAACTAACACGTTAATTTCAATTTGATGATTGTTTAAGTTCATCTGATTCTATCAAACCATCTGTTGATGAAATGGAAATGACTGTTTTATTTTCCCTTGACCTTGCGTTAGTCACTTTGTTGGCACAAACAAGCCCAACCTGCTCTTTTCAGTTTTTGTGTTCCAAAGCTCACTCTTGATGGGCGACAGTTGGCTTAGCACATTTTATTTTCTTCACGCTAGTTCTTTCTGAGACATGCTTTCGTGGATTTACATTAACGGAGATAGTCTAAGTGTTTGAGTATGACGGTGCATATTTGTATTTTGAGATATTGTATTCTACTCATACATGCAATAGTTATATACTTTATGTGCTTGGCTCTCAAGTGCATCATATCAATCTGTTTGTTTTAATTGCACCAAATAGTGTGAAAAGAAGGTATAATATAGGCAAACATGATTCTAGTCATTTGTGATTTGAATTGCTCCTAGTAAAATTTTTGGTGTTTCTATTGAATGATGCACTAAACGCTCCGTATGCAAATCAGAATAGAGCGGGGAATATCTCAAAAGGCAATAGAAATGGCAAAGTGTCAGAGTGCTTTATCTTATCGTGGCGTTCCATATACGAGCGAGCGGACATTCACAATGATCGCTAAATATAATATTATATAAGGTGTAACGAGCACGGGTCAAGAGAATGCCTTGCAGCCGATCCAGTCTGTGAGGTACAGGACGCAACACCACTAAAGCAACTCAAAAATTATATAGACACGAAAAATAAATATTGTAAAACGTCAATTTGTGAGGTTAGGTTCAGTGCAAGTTACCTAGGTCGGCTCCAACCTTCCGCTGGTGCGCGGCCACTAAAAGTTTAGCCGAACAATCCATTAATTTCTCACAAATATAAAGAATACAGTGTAGGAAGGGATATAGCAAGTTTCATTTGTGTAAATGTGATCTCTTGTTTCAAGAAAGTGTTAAACTTGTGACATATATTTGTATTTAGTAAGATTTATTGACAAGGACAGTGTTTTATACTTATGTGAAATTCAGACAGAACACAGCTCGTGACTTAATTTTATTTGATCCTTCAGAAAGAATGTCACAGAATTATTTGTTAGTAGGCGATGTTTGATTTACTGAGTTTTATTTGTTCGAGCTGACAGTTTTATTAAGTACTGGGTTTAATTGCAATTGTGGGTATTTAAATAAGTAAAAACGATTCTTACAGTTTTTGCATTTGCATTTCTTGATGAGAGTTTCGTCTTTTATGTCTTCGTGACAGGCTTTACAGTAGAACCATGCTCTGCAATGGAAATCATATTTTAAATTTTGACACACACTTCAACGTCGTCCTTTGCTTTCATCAAGAAACATTTCGTCAATGGAAAGGAGTCAAGATTTTTATGGCAATATCTCTTTTTATGCCAATATAGATCTACTTTTTAACAAAAAGTCTCATAGTTCATTAAGGCCTTTTTTAAGGCGTATTTTTTCTTTCCACTGACGAATGTATACAATTTATTTATTAATCAACATGTATGTTATGCTATATTACCTTTTGACTTCATCAGCCGATTGGGCAATAAAGAATCCTTGCGTGTTGGCGTGGATCTTGGCACTTCTTGGATTGATAGAAATCTTGCTGTCAGCACCTTCCTCACCCTTTATCTCGATGGCCAGCAGCAACAGTTTCAGTTTCGTGAAACATAACCTGGCAAAAGTGTTCGTGATCTAGAGCATGTAGGTAAACATCCTTATCTACCACAATAACTCTGGTGTCATCATTACTAAAGATTTTCGTAAGGAGAAATTTACAAAGTTTTATTTACATCTTGAAATTCCTATTTATATAGAATACATACTTGATCTGTAGTTTTGTAATCCAGTGGTCTTGCAATCACTGTATTGTTAATTTAAAAAACGATGAACTTAAACATGCATAAGTAAACTAAAACATTTATAGAACAAGAACAAGCCTGCCAGACTTCTATATCTCAAACTGAGATCAGAGATTTAGTATACTATAATATAAGCAAATAATTAAGGAACAGTTAGTTGAGGCCTGGCAGACGTACACATATAAAGCACCTACCTAAAGTGTCAAAGTGTTTTGTGTTCAAGTGTAACATGAAGCTGAGTGCGATTTTTTTAACATGCGATGTATATCAGATGAGTTACGATTATGAATGTTGTATGGCATGCTAAGGTCGTTTCTTACCTTGAAATATAAAGTACCATAACATCAGCACATATGAACTGTATATATACATTTACTTAATATTTACAAGTATGTCTAAACTATGTCGTGTTTGTATGTGTTCTAAAACTTCATTTGATACGGTGTTTAAACAAAAGACGATGTACATACATACCAATAGCTTTCTAGTATTTTACCCATTCAACATGCACAATCTATTCTGCAAATTAGAATATCATATTTAGAACGTAAGGATCTTGCGGCCGAACCTAGTAACATAAGTTGAGGATAACAAGTGCACATTCAGTTAGCTATAGTGTGAGTATATTAACACAGACTACGTTGCTGGGAAGTGCTGGAATCTTACTCGCTCGCTTGTGGAAAGCTCATTCCCGTGAACGAGGTCGAAAGGGTCTCAGTATACATCTCGCAGCCAGTACCCTGGAGGTAATCATTCTGCCAGGCTTGTGTGTCGGGGGACTGCAATCAATAGGAACACCTCAAGCTCGTGCTGTGTTAGTCACAGCCTTGGAACCTTCAAAACTAACGTCATGTAATATGCTAACGCTGTCTCTTAATGCTATGTTAACTCGTGCATCCTCCAACATCGCGACAACGGCACACCTAAAACCCTGCAAAGTTATTCTATGCTAATGTAGCATGGAGTCGTTATGTTATTCAGTGCATGAACAGATGACGAGACTCAAAAAAAACATCAAGATTCAAATCACAGACTCGAAGCCAGCAACAAAGGTGAAAATCAAAACCATAACAGAAAATAAGCTATGCTATCCTCGATCGGTTAGTGACGTTTTTTCGGAGACCGTATAATGGGGTGTGGAGCAATTGTACAGTAGGTATAGGAAAGTTGAGTGACGTAGTCGTAATGTCACTGTTTGCAAGCTTCTTGGTTGCTCGGGACTTACTCTGCCACGTTGTGGAAGTGCATCTCGACAAAGGTAGTGCTCAGAGTTTGGGTGTACATCTCCATGCCGGTACCCCGCATGTATTCATTAGTCCATATTGCCATGTCTTGGGACTGTGAAAATGCCGCAGAAAATACATTAAACCCCGCAAGTACATTAGAAAATTTGGTTCTCAATAATTTTGGTATGAAGCCGAATCTAAATCTGTAAATTTTGCTGGAGCAGTTCTTGACCAGGTTTTCGAATGTACTTGAAATTGTCACTATATATGTCTAATGCGAAATAAGTCTGACCGTCTTAAAGCTCCTCATGGCGAAGAGGTTGGCCATCATTGTGGAGAACCCTGGCGCAAGGCAGCTCTGTGCGATGAACCCAAGCTTCAACTCCGCTAAGCAGATCACGTCGTCTCCTTGTTTCCAGTCCCACGATGGAATGTTTAATAGGTACGCCTTTAACAGAACAAGTTTAATCTGTTTGGTGTATTTTTGTGAATTTTTTTGACTTCTATGCTTGTTTCTTTTCATAGTCAGAAATCAAGCTACAACAATTTTAAAACTTCAAAAGCATCAAGCAAAGTTACGAACCTTATTATGGTATTGCATTAACTGAATAATAACTCTAATGTCGTCGGAGTAGTTTTTAATAGAGATAACCCTCATGATATTAGCTGCGTCTTCCGCATCAGGATCCTGGCAGTATTTATTTGCTAGCACCAAGCATGCGTCTGCTTCATGTACCTACAACATTTCAACCATTAAAACTAGTTCTAGTGTTTTAAATGTTTCGAATATCAATTGATGGGCTGTTTTAAATTGCACTCAGCAGTTTTATTGCGTTTAATAACTAACAAACTTACCTTATGATCATTTGTGTTAGTTTACTCTAAAATAAGCATGTTAAGGGCATTATACATTAAGCGAAAGTGATAGACGATGCTTTGAGTGATGTCTGATACGGTAAGAAAAATAATAATTTTGTTTATTTCGTTCCAATTGAAATTACTATAGCGAACGTATTAAACATCACAGACTTTAAAGCTAAGGTGAGGAAATGAAGAACATGCAAGCAGCGGATCAAGCATGCAAGTAAGCCATGCTCCAACAAACTTACCAACTCGACAATATCGATAATCGACAACTGTACTTGCATCTACAATACGAGGTAAATTTCGAAAACTGAAATCCTTTCTTCGGCAGCCATTAAAGCCAATAAAACGTATTCGGGCACCCAACAGTCAGCGATATCGATCCTATAGAGTATGTAAACACACGGGCCAGCATTGCATACAACACCCAGTTATTGGTTAGTACAATCAAACGCACGAGGCCGGAGTCGGCGAAGGATTGAGGGATTTGATTGGAACTCGTTCCCGGACCGGGAGGTACCGGAGGGGCGGGACACACGGAGCGCCCCCCGACAACACTAACGACCCCCGCACAAGTGGTCAGCACCAAACATCCCACCAGCCGTGGATTTGTTCAGAACAAACTGTATGCGTGTGCTCCAATTGTCAAAAGTGTTTTCGGGCGGCAGTTACAATAGCGATAGGCCGCACATTCAGCGTTCAATCCATGACATTAGAAGGGATCTCAACACCGCATTTACAGATATATCGAATGAGAGGTCAGTGGACGAGCATCGCTCTACGGCTATAGAAAAGACAGTCTGTACAGCTTCAAACCGACACCACGCCCAAAATTCACATCATTGTGTGTGCAAGTGCTACTTACTTTTACCCTCTGAAGGTCGATTGGATTCATAATGGTGCCTTGAAAGAATTCCACAGTGGTAAAGTGTCTCTTGAACAGCCCTTCGAGCTCCAAGTCGGGCGGTTTCCTGTTATCAACGCTCAGTTAACACTAGGTAGTGGACAGGTTGCCGCCTGTCGTGGGCCGACCTTACCATGCAAGTCTAGGTAGTACCAAAATACGCAGTCGTGGGGTGGGACGAAAGCGCCTACCTCAGCCGAGGAGGCGCCATCGTCCCGCCGTGAAAAGCAATGATTGCATCAAAATAACCACAAGATAAATTACCAAGGTGATAAAATCCTACTGTGACTATGGAACAGCATCTTTGCAGAATTAAAAGATATCTGTCTTATGCACATAAATAAATAAAAATACTGGTCCGCGTAGACGCGTATCAATAAGACGGCCGTGCGGTAACTATTGCCTGCGCTATGTTCTCTAACCTTGACTCGCTCAAGGTCGACGGCATTCATCATTGTACCCTGAAAAAACTCGACGGTGGTGTAGTGACGCTTCAGCAGACCTTCCAGCTCAAGGTCGGGCTCTTTTCTGAAAGCGTCGTTGGATCATGCATGATACATCGCCCACAATTTAGACTCTTTTCACCTAACAGTTCTTTGCTACTTGTAATTTCGTATAACGTCGTCGTTGATATTCTGACTGAACATTTATCTCTGAGCATTTCGGAACTCTTATTTATTTATTGCCAAAGTCACTTGATAGTTATTTCTCGTACGTACCTACGAAAGCTTTTCAGAATTTTTTAAATAACATCGTAAAAGTGGCGCGCTTCAACCTCTTTAAGGTTTTGAGGATTTAACGATATCTTATAGTCTAAAATCATCATAAGATAACATACAACTAGGTATAAACAAAACTAATGCATTACAAACCTGTGTAAAAAAACAACTTCGACGTCTACGTCTTCTCGGTCTTCGTGTAGGAAGTCTTTTAAAAAATGGCTTACTGATTCGTACGTTATATGTCCACATACAACAATATGTCTGAAACCGTTAAAACACATTATACTATCAAGTATGGAATCACATTTTTTAGAGTGCAACTACAAATGAAAGAGAAGCAGTTGAAGCTTGTAAATCGAATGCCTTTAAGTGTTTGCATTTTTGCCAGAGAAGAAAACTGCTCAATCAAAGCTTTAAAGCCTTTGATACATAGTGGCAGATGCTTATATAAAAGTTGCATTTCTCTGAATAAAAGTTTTTGAAGCTCACAAGCTTAGAGAATCTTAAATTTAACAAAGAAAGGAAGATAGATCAGCAATTTGAAGTTTCATTTAACACCTGGGACCACATTAACAAACTAAAACACAAACTGAGCAAACTCGGGTCACAACAGGTTTAAACAAAACACAATGTGATTGAAGCGTGACAAATAAAAATAAACAAAAGAACATAACTACTTGCAGTTTGTTTGGATTCTACTTCTTCGATGAAAATCACGAGAAGAATTTCAATATCAAGTAGTGTTACGTGAAGCTACGATTAAGTAGTGATGTTCTTTTAAACTACACAAAAAATTGAACTGTTGATTTTTACGCATTCCATTCTCATGAACTGTACATCATTTTTTTAATCATTGCTTTAATTTTAACGTAAATATGAATAGTCCAATTACTACTGGTAAGCTCAGTCTCGATCAGGGTTTGTGTTGTATCTAAGACACTACAATCTACATAAAAAAAATCTATCACAACAATGATTGGGGATATTCGGGAGAAAGTAACACTTGCAATGAAGAAGTGTTATCTTGCAAGGAATGGCACGAAATAGACGGACTTTAATGTGAGTGTCGGGAGTTAGGAAGGTCATTTATATACTGTGTCTTTTAAATACAGTTGATATTACAAAATGCTTGCGTCTCAGTACAGTCCTTGGCTTCTTTGATTTTCATAACATTGTCTTAGGGGAGTTAAAAGGCTGAATTCTTTGTAAGTTCAAATCAAAAGTGAGTAGGCATCAACAGCTAGAATAGTGAAAAAGTGGGGGCTATGTGTTGGTATATATATATTTTCGGATGTTAAACTCTGTTTGCAGCCAAAAGAAAAAAAGAGCAAGTTCAATACACTAAATCATTGCATATAAATTAGTTAAAGAAGGATAAAGTTGTTGTTGCTGAGAACTATCCCATGCATACTAGTATTCATCTAAGGTGTGGCAAAGGAGTAGATTTTAATTTTATTGTTAAACAAAGAAATCTCTACCTTTTATTTACGACTGCATAAACATTGCAAACAATTGGATTAAGATCAAAATTCCAAATTTTGAGTAATGATTCGTGTATCTCTGCTAGGATGATGTCGATCATGTCAATGGTATTTCGAAAACTAAACTAATTTGCTTTAAAAATGTCCTCAATGCACACAGCCTTGCCACGCTCTATGAATTTAATACGTAAATACATGAAACTAAAATAACCGAGGGGGATCGAGTCAAAAGTACATTACAAATTGCAAAACAGTAAAGAGGGTCAACATTAAGAGTAATAGAGTAAGAGTAGTCGTGCAGGCAGGGAGAGAGAAGGAGGCGAGCGGCAGGCGCTGGCGGCGCGCTCGGCCCCGGCCCGGGTGCCGGCGGCCCGGCTCGGGTGCCGGCGGCCCATTCTCCGGGGCCGGCGGCCGGCGGCCGGGAGCGCCGCGCCCAGCGAGCGACTCCAACCAACAACACACTACGGTACCACTCAACATTTAATTCTTCCTAACTAAGCTTTACCATTAACATTCCTTACGTAAATACGTATACTTTTACTAACAGAACATAATCATGAAACCTATATGACGAGCGATAACACTAGCCACTATCTGCGTTTTACTATTTCAACTGAAATTAAATTCAAAGATAATTTTACAATCAATATCGATTTATTAAAAATAAAGACAACTCGCGGGACTCGCGTCCCGCTAAAGATAAAGTGAGAACACATAAGCGTGCTAAGAGAGGAAAGGAAGATAGTTTTCACAACACGGAACACATTCAACGGAACGGAGTGAAGACAGCGGCTCACCTGCGTCCCCGCTCATTCTTGAGGGTGCCGCCATACTTGGGTCTAGTGCCGATTAAGTCAATTATCTCTGGGATACAACTGGCAAATATCGCCTAAACGCCGACAGACAAAACAAGACATTCACATTCAAGTCGACCAGCGTGAGTGGTGGGTGGGACGGAGCCGGCGGCCGCGGTGGCCGGCGGCTCCGCTCCGGGCGCGGCGCGGCGCGGCGGGGGGCGCGTGTGGCGCGTGTGGCGCGTGGCGCGTGGCGGGCGCGCGGGCACTGGCTGTGTGTGGCCTCGGGACGGACGCGGGTGCCGGAGCTAGCGCTACAGCGTGGCGACAGGCATCGTGTGCAAGCGAACAAACCAAACACTACTCATCGACAGCATTACAAAACTTTACATCGGCTCTCTCCAAGTCTAGTCTCGTTAGAAGGATTAAAAAGCTTAATGGTATCTCGATTAAAATTTACGAAAAAAGGCATGTAGTAGTGCGTCGGTCGACCGCGCGCCTGTCTCTCTAGTTCGGGGAGAGGGGCGCGGCCGCCGGGATCTAACTCTTCGAGCATGCGCCACGGCACCGAGAGACCGATTCTAGTGAAGGATTAATAAATTTCATTAGCAAACTCCGCATTCAATCAACAAAGTCAGATCGAAACCGTGAGAGGTAAGAAGGCAGGAAGCCGTGTGGAGCGGGGGCGTGAGAGCAGGGTACCTGCGGCGGACGTCCTTGTTGTATCGGCCGCCGTATTTGTTCCGCTGCGCCGCCAGCTCCGTGATCTCGGGGATCCAGCTGGCGAACACAGCCTACGATACACAGCAAACACCGCTAGGTGAGAGAGTGCCCCCCCGCGCGCCCGCCCCGGCCGCGGCCGCGTACCCTCGCGCTCGCACAAGGCTGTGTGGCTTGAGTGTCGTCAGTGTGCAGGAGGAGGTGCCGTGCCGACCTAACTAGCAAGCGTGACGGGACCGTGACCGGGACCATGCAAAGCCTAAGGATACATACGCTAGCTAATCGATGAACAGAACTTAAAAAGAAATCGGTATCGCCGGATCCTATTCTAAGACGTCGGGCATTCGGTATAGACGCTTGGTAGACGCGGGCACGAGCCGCCCGACGGGCCGTGGCGGGCCTGGGCTCCCGCGGGCCGTACGAGTACTGCGCGCACGAGGGGCGGTCCGGCAGCGGCCCGAGGCGGCGGCCCGTGCCCGCGAGTAGATTACACAATACATCTGACGGCACTGAGCAAGCTTTTGTAGGTGATGACTTTACATCGTCTCCGAGAGCTAGAGCGATTGACTCCGTCCGCCGGCACATCGGGCGCGCCAGAGTGAATCGCCCTCGCTTTCGTCTTGATTTAAATGACAAACTGATACCTTTTTCCGTGTTCACGCTTCAGCTCGCCACTGTACTTGGACCTACTTCCTACCAGCTCTATAATTTCGGGAATGCTACTAGCGAACATTGCCTGCAACAGACCATGGTGTCGATCTACAAGTTCGGAGCGCGCGGACACCATCGCGAGGTGCACGACAACGTCCACCGGAGACTCGGAATACTAGGGTGACAGAGTCGTAGAGTGTAGCCGGTAGCGGAGCGAAAAAAAAAGTAAAAGGACAGGTGTGTGTCTACCGGTGAGGTGAGCAACTGAACACAGCCAGGCACAGGTGCGGCATGCACAGGTCGCGGGGGGACGCGGGCGCGGCGGGCGGGTCCTCCGCCGGCGAGCGAGCGCGAGTATCACGTAACAAAGCAAAAGAAAAACAAAATACACCCATGCACTTTAAATAATTCATCGAAAGAAAGCTTTCAGGTGACGCAGCCGAGAGATGCTTAAATTTGGAGTTAGAAGCCAAAAGTTAGATATGTATTGCACACTGAGGCGGCGAGACGACGGCCCCGAGCGGGCGGCTCCGGGCGACTCCGATACTGGGCATGCTCTACTCGGGTGCACTAGGCAGGCTTACAACCATTCAACGAGCTGTGCGTTATATCCAGTACACTTTAACGAACGGTTCCCATTACGTATACGAACGATGGTCATTATACAATCGGCATCAAAATTATATTTCCTTTTGCTTTGTTATTTTTGTAATGAATCTTGCAAGGAATCGCAAGCGCGGTTGGAGTTTGCTATGGCCGTCGGATCGAGGCGTTGGTATTAATCCTTGATATTACTATCGGAGGGAGACAGCCAGACTTGCTTCTCCTTGCAACGTTAGGATTACAACAGTATTACAGTGATTTTCATCATTAAACACTTTATTTTCAATACAAAAAATTTATAAGTAGATAAAAGTGAAACTTACCAAGCCGACGAGGAGAAAAAAAACTAAAAACGTCCTTCCGAGGACTGTGTGACAGAAGACGTCACCGTAACCTACAGTGGACATGGTGACAATGAGAAAGTACACGCAAGTCCAATACGACAGCGACTGAGCGTTGTCGAACTCCAGCGGGTCGCCAGAATTTTCCAGCTGAAAATTGACACACATGATGGTTGGCAACAGACAAAAATATAAATAGTGTAGGTATATAGAAAATTAGGAAATAAATCTATAAATAGATCTCCAAGTAGTATCACATTCCAGAAAAGCTAAAAGACAACTTACCAAATGAATAATGCCAGCCGCGGTCAACCACACGGATATAAATATAGAAACTAATTGCGCCAAACGAATGGAACTCGATGTCTTTAATATATTGAGGTACTGCAAAATATCAGGCACGGTCATTAAGCGTAGAGCTCTTAGAAACCTTAGCCCTGGAAAGGAAAGTTAAAAGTATGGAACATCAGCGAAATCTATTAAAGTGGTAGCAAATATTTTTGACACGGCATTTTTGGATATCCATGCCTAGTGGTCTGTTCTGAACCGTGAATTTTTCTAGTCATAAAATTTATTAATACTTTTTAAACCCGTATAAGCTCTGAAGAATCTAGGAAAAAGATTTTCATCTTCCTGAAATCCGTCCTGTTTTTTTCTTGTATTCAAGTGGTGACTACTATTGTATATGTCATTTATCATTGCAGTCTATTAAAATACAGAACTGACTTATAAAGCTATACATTTCAATAAATAATCTTTTTTTTTCTAAACTTAAATTGAATATATTTTGTTATTCGTAATGTTGTAAAATTTGATTTTATTATAACTATTGTTTTTAATTTAACCGTGTAATTTTTACTGCACTATCGTATTGGTATATAACTGTAATGAGAGTGTAATTATTTAAATAAAAATTAATAAATAAATTTCCAATAGTTAAGAGTGCATGATGCTTACCAATCCACGTCCTATCCAGGTATATTGATACAAACGATGGGGGTATCGTGAAATAATCTACAAATGAATACATCTCCAGCATGAACCATAGTTTGTCACTAGCTGCTATAAACTGGAAAAGAAATAGGAAACGTATTAAAATGGACAAAAAGAAAAAAGTTGGGATAGGTTTTTTTTCAATTTATTTCTTAAATTTTTACATTCCCACGATCTCGGATTGTAAAACGTGTAAGCATTTTCGTGCAATTCTTTCCCGTATAGAAAAAATGTGAATTGGTTAATAGAGTTGACTAATGTAATGAGCTTTTTGTATCAAATTAAATTGAAATGCTTTTTAAGGTTAGTTAAATCGTCAAGTAATTTATTGATACTAGCGGCCACCCCGGCCTCGCTGGGGGAGAAATAAGTATTTAACTTTTTTTTTCAAATTCTGTCGCCGATGGGAAAGATGTAGATTCTAATTGAGACAGAATTTTTGAAATCAGTCCAGTAGTTTCGGAGCTTATTCAATGCAAACAAATAATTATTTCCTCTATAATATTACTTCGATAATAAAGATATTTTAAATGAAGTAGAAGTTGTATACTCACTCGTATAAAAAAGTAGACCATAAAAAATATGTTAAAGGCAAGGTCGATTTGCTGAGTAATATTGTCACTCCATTTCTGACATCGCTCCACATCTTCGCTGTAACCACAAACGTCCGATATTAATTTGATGGAGAAGATGTGCCAGTTACATTTAACGAAAATGACATTTCACGTAAAAGCAAACAAAATACATATAGAGACACTGAATCCAGCTAGTTAAACAATAAGCTGACATATACATCTAATGTAGCAAATACTGGGAACACATTGATGTTATAATGACTTTAACTCACGTATTCCTTTTCAGCATTATTAAGATATGAATAAATTAATAAATTGCGCTGTGAAATGAAATGATATGGTTTCGTTTTAGTTACAGGCGATTACGAATTGGACTTTGTTATTTGGATAGTAGGGTTGATTCTTGCATAAGAATTGCGTCATTGGCAGTTATAGGCAGACAGTTGCTTGGTTACCTAAATTCTACTTAATTGTTTTTAAGAAACATGATAAAGCTAAAACTAAAACTTGCTTGGTTAAGCTAGAACTAACAGTTTGATGGTATAATAGATCCTTTCTTTACATCCTTCAGTTTCTTTTCTATACAAGATACCTACTTAGTCATAAAGATTTATTAAGGTATCTAAATTCCACGTAATCGCTTGTAACTGTTATTAATTGCTTTGATAATTACCTGGACGCGTCAATGAAGTAGATGATGAGCGATGCTATACTCAGGATGAACACCAACACAACCTGGAATTAAACAAAGGAAATATAAGTAAGTACATTTGTGACTAAGGCGACGCAAGAGACCACAGGATCACTCCGGTTGGAAATATTAGGGGAGATCTAGCTATGTCCAGCAGTGGAAGTTTTACGACTTATGTTGTTGTTGTCTTTGCTTCAGTTGGTCAAGAATTAAGAAAAATGAAAATTTTTTACTTTATTAGGTTAAAATATAGAAAGGGCAATGTTAATTTAGATCACAATCTTTCTGTGTTTGATGTTACAAAAAAAAAACATCGACTTCCAACTAGCATTTGAATGGGTTTTCTTATTTAGATCGAATAAGCAGTTAACAAAACGATACTTCACTAGGCATAAATATTGTTTTCTGCATTCTACCTTTTTCTAGAGAAGGAGCGCATTTATTTATAAATCCTATTAGATTTTTCATACGCGTAATTAAAATTAATTTGTATTTTAACAGTACTGCCCCATAGTTCATTACAAAATCAAAATTCGTGCAACAACATTTTTATGGTGATATGACATCATTCCGGATACATGAGTGGTGCGTGAGTGTTTTTAATTTCTTGATTTAAATATTAACTTTTTATTCAAATTACAGTGTTTATTTTACACTTAAGTATAATCAAATAATGTATGTACTTGTGTCTAAGACATATTCTTAAGCAATTTTACTTTAATTTACTTTATAACCTCAAAATTCTTTTGAATTCGCCAGACCGCTTCGAAATGCTTATACGTGGATGAATCCGGCACAGAAACTTCCGTAATTACATCAAGCTGACTATATCAAAATAGTATTAATTATAATTATTATTGTAGACGTAAACCCAGTCCAAATAATAGATCAACATTCAAATATTTTTTTTCAGCTTTGCGTATTTTATTATTTACTTTTTAACATAATTAAACACTTCATCTGACCTAGTAACCGTGCCCGTGATCCAACCATCATGTCAGCGGAAGTCACGAAGTATTTAAGAATACTTCTCACTGTTTAATCTCGATTGACATATGAAGCTAACTTTTGGTAGTCTATAGATAAAAGGTAGAAGACGTCAGCTAATGCCTTTTGAAATTCATTCACAGTCGCGAAAAATAGTGGAAGTTTCAAAGGAGATAAGTCAAACGAAGCTGGGGCGAGACAGTAATCTTATAATTTAATTGAAAACTGTATTTTATGTTAAACTATTGACCCGCCCCGGCTTCATACGAATATTATGCATGTATTATGTACACGTAAACTTTCCTCTCTAATCACTTTAATCTTTATCTATTTAAAAAACCGCATCAAAATCCGTTTCGTAGTTTTAAAGATCTAAGCATGCATAAGGACAGACAGTCTAACAAGATTGTTGCCATAAAACAAAAATCGAATTGAAGGACATACAAATTGAAGGCGACTTTGTTTTATACCATGCAGAGATAGTGATTGAGCTTTTCTTTTAGTTTTCCTTTATTTTTTCTCAGTGATTTTTCTTGTTTTAATTGTAGTATTTAATTTAAATTTAGTAATGCTACTTTTTATTCATACATTTTTGTGTTATTTTAATAATGTATAACTTGTCGGTTACTTGCTATTTTCATTGTAAATGTTGTTGCTTCTGTAATAACTTTACAGGACTATCTAAAACCTAAGGAAACAACTTTAACACCTATCATTATAATACCTGTAAAGCGTTGATGTGTCAATAAAATACACTACAAGACGTACATTAGATAATTTGAAACGATTCATTACGTGCAATTAATTTATGGCTTTAATTGTAGAATAAATGCCATGTTCATATAATAAAGTAGGATGGTTGAGATCGGAATTCATAATATCAAATGACATTCATTTGTTCTAATAAACAACAATACATCCTATTTATTGTTTTAACTATGTAGGTTAATTAGTAATTTTTATGTGCAATAGCTAATCTTTATAAATAAAAAATATGAGTTACCTACACAAGAATGAATATGGAAAAAACACATGTAGAAATCCAGAAATTTGTTGCACCCGAAGCTGGCACCGGGGCGGGTTTGAAAAATATTTAAAACTTATTTTTCATTTCAGTATTCCATTCATTGGAACTATAAAGTTTCTGTTCAGGGCGAAATGCAAATCCAAACGGGCTCCTGTATAAAAAGTTGAACTAATTACTCTACATCTCACCGATATAGTTTCACAACTTTCTGTTTTCGTATAAACTTTAATATTAGCTGAGGAAAAGTTCCAGGATCGCAACAACTTGCCCAAGCTATGTTTAAGTACCTACCGTAACAGTTCCCAACTTGGCAAGTTTCCGAAAGACTCCAAGTTAATGGAAACTTAAAGTAGGACGAAATGCATCTGCCGCATTAGTTTTAACTGACACTAGTTATTTAATGCGCTCTCCCGCTTTGTAATAAAGTTTAAATTTCCTTGTCTTAGTCACTGAATACCTGTGTACCTATTTTAAGAAAGTGATTTTAAAAAAGTCTAGTTGACTATAAGTGTACTTATTATGATTAAAAAACGTAGTTATTCTATTGTTTTTGAATCTCGTATCTTCACGAAATATGTGTGTAGTGTTTTTCTCCATTACCATTACACCCAAGTACCTATAATTTTAGTAGGCAATTATGACAAAAAAAAAAAAACCTTATAAAACGATAATTTATTTCAAGAAGAGATCTCATTCTAAATATAGAATATGAAACATTTCGACACAACAGAAGCATCCATCATAAAACTTATAAGCTAAATATTTCGATAACATTTCCCTCACAGTATTCAGTAATAACATGAAAGAATTTAATAACGCAAGCATGCATCGGCGCGAGTGATTGCCAGAATGTGTCATGCAGAAAACTTTATTAGATTACACTCTCACGCAGTTGGTAATCCTTTTAGCTGGTCATCCAATTATGCATGTGGAATGCTGTGCCAAGGTTTCAGGGACACAGGGCCTTGACAAGTCAGTTGATTGATTACCGTCATAAGTATAGCTAGGGACTCCACCCTTGAATTCAATTTTATAGATATTTTAAAAGGTAATTTTAAGTGTTCTCATATTTTACAATCAAAGAAGTAAGCATAAGAAGGTTTTTAGCTAAAGAAGTAGAAAAGAGTTGAGGAAGGCGTCCTGATTCATGTAGTAAGCTATGTTTCTCTCTCTAACATTAAACCGTCAGTAATAGAGTATGATGATCTTTCGATTGAACTCAAAATCTAGTGGGAAAAAGGGGAGGATTTTTTTATGAGCCCAATATTTAATTTTGAAGTAAAATAAGGGATGAATTCATGATTCATCGTATATAGCTTAGTAAGTAAGACCGCGAGAGTTACTCAAATGGTACAAAAATGCTTAAATTACATACACAAAGGTATCTTAATACGTATCTATATGAATGTTCGGAACAAAAGCTTTAGTAAGTTTTGCAACAATACGAAATTTAGCTTGAGATAATGTTTCAGTGGTAGCTAATAATCCTGAAAGCCAACGCCTGAAAGAATGTAGGTCGCCTTAATATTTAATGTGTTTTACTGTTTTCAGTCAGGTGAGAGTTAGTTTCATGTTAGGTGGCCACTATTTTCTGAGGATAAAATTTTTAAGTCTCTCTCTCATGACAGGATGCTTGGTAATACAAGATTTAGCTTTGGTTGTCGGTGAAAGAGGCCAGTGGGTTTCTTTTCCTGGATAAATTCTTTTAAACGCAAACGGGTATGCTTCATTGTTTAAACTTACACTATATTGTGTGTTGTATAGGTGTCGTTTATGCAAAGTTTTTTAATTCTATTCCTCATGCAGACAAGCAATGTAACGCAAAAACAGTAAAAGGACACGCAATGCGGTCCATAACTCGCAAAACAACTAGGGCACGGGGTAAAGAAACTTATTACACTAACAAGTCTAAATAGTCCTGCATAGCAATTAATAATGTAAATGCATGAAAGCACGACATAACTAACCCACATTCCCTTGAAATTATATTGAAATCGTTATAGAAACTTCACGATCACAAACATGTTCTTATTTGCAAAGTGCATTGGCATGTTTCCATTTTTGAAACTACATACATAGATTTAGGTGAAACGGTTTTTAATCAAATTAGCTTTTAGTTACATACAATTTCCGTATTCTATACTTAATACCTTTATTTATATAATAAACCGCTGGAACGATTTGGAAGAATTTTTGTCCGCCGGGTCAGTTATTATTGTAAATAATAGTTTGTCGTGACTGACTATCCACGCAAAATCAAAACTGCCAAGTTTAGAACGCAGAAATTTGGTAGGCAAATAGTTTATATAAAAGAGTTTTCACGATTGAAAGTTTTAAAAAAATCATTGGCGGGAAAAAGCAAGATGACAGTTTGTATGAAGCTGCAAAATCGAATCCTTGATGTATTTTTCACACCCTCCTCTATAAATGTGCTCATTATTCATTTATCCTGTCCTCTTTTGCAATCATGTTGGGGTCAGTATCCAATTAGTTCTGGGCTTTACTCAAGTATCAGTCTTAGGCATAAAGCGATGACCATTCGACTTTTGTTAGTGACTAGCTTTTGTCCGTGGCCTAGCCTGCGTATAATTCCTTTTTTTTTAACAAAAAGTCTATGACAGTTTATTCTAAGCAAATAATTTTTGTCCCAAACTTAGCCACATGCTTGCACTATGGAATAAATAAAGAGATACAAATAAACGTAAAAATAGATAGAAAACAACCATGACCTAATATATATGTAAGTATTCATTTTTATCACACATATACCTACCCAAGCCGGGACTCGAACCCGAGATCCGACTTGTTACAGCCAATGGTTTAAGCCGTAATTAGTTAGTAAGTATTTTTTTGCAATTTATAAGTTCACTTCCCCACATGCAAATTTTACTTCTAGGCTTTTTTTTAAATCACCAATGCAAACCCACATTAGGACCAACATATGAATGTTTTTTTTTCATTTAAGATTTTTTTTAGGTATTAATGGCAGGAGTGAAATTTCTTTTAGGGTTTATAGGGCTTAATGAGTTTTAGTTTAATGACCCGATTGTCATACAGGCCACAGATCAAAGCAGACACACACACACATAGCACATCCCTATATTGTGCAACGAACCACCTCACTGATCAATTTAGCTAAAACGATGCTAAACAAAATTAATATCTAACTGCTAATATTTAAAAGCGATATTCAAAGTTCCCTTTGTAGGGTTTTTGTATTGTTTATTATTAAGTCGAATGAAATGATTATAGCAGGTATAATTAACATTTTTGCTTTTGAGTTTTCTTTCTTTAACAACAAAAAAAAAATCGTTGAAGACGTAGCTCAGTTAGTTACGTGTTTTAGTTAACCGACCGACCCGACCTGACAGGTCGTGGGTTAGAGTCTCGGGTTGCCGTACATTGTAGCTGCCTTGCTCCTGATTGTGTTTGGATAGGGGCAACAGATTCACAACCAGTCATTCTGGAACTCGATATAAACATGGAAATGCTGTGTTCAACATCTCTGTCTACCCCTCTCGAGTTTATTTTTTCTAATGTTTTATATTTTAGCATTTATTTTGCCATAAATATACCTATGCATACCGTTGTCTAGTAGTTGTAGTGTGTCGTGAGTGAGGCGTCGGTTTCAGACATTTACTATGGTTAGAGAGAGACACAGTACGCTGCGACACAATACTCCATATAGTTAAGGCAATGGCGACGTTTTGACCCACCCCCTCTTTTTCTCCGAATCGTCCATTTAGGGCTTAAGGAACACTGTACACAAAAGTTTTTAAATTGCCTCAGGAACTCAAATAACAAAAGTCATCCGGTTGCTTTTTCCACACTGAAATTCTGCACCATTGCCTTAACTAATATAATGTATCTCTATCCATACTAAGTGTATGAAACCGATATGCTTCTGACGACATAACATAATTGTGTGTTTCATTACATTATACACATTAGTTTTAGGCTATGGTAATTTATGTGAATTGTCCCAAGATATTATATTATACTGTTTGTATAATAGTAATAGTAACACAGGTATAATAGTATCACAGGGTCGGCGATGCGTGCGATACCTCTGGTTTTGCAAACGTCCATAGACTACGGTGACTGCTTATCAGGCAGGTCGTTCGCTTGTTTGTCACCTTAGAGTAGAAAAAAACACGTGTGCATAGAATACATGTACCTACATTGAAATACATATTTCGTAAACTACGCATTTTTCATTCACTATTCACTATCAGTTGATAGTTGAAGGTTTAAGATAATTTTAAGAGGCACTTTTATATCCAATGAACCATTTTCTTGTTTGGCCACGAAGTTATATAAAAATGGGTGTTAAAAGACTAATCTAGATGCCTCGAAGGCCAAGGAGGTCGTTACGATACGTAGGCGACAGAAACCAGACAGACAATGAAACTTTTAGATTCTTCATACTCGAATTACTTGATATCTTTTTGTCTAAAAGACCACAGTTTACAGACCTTCTTTTAAAATTATATTTTGGAACAATTCTCATATATTATGTTAGTCTCAAACTAAGTCAGAGGCTAGTTACTTTGAGCAATAATCTATGTTTTAGATAGAAAAAACTTCATTACCAACTAGGCTTTCACGTCTTTATTTGTCCAGAAGGGAAGTCCTAAAACGCTTTCTTACTACCTCCTATTGCATCTGATTAAGTTCGTTGCGGGTCCCAAGACAGCCGGTAGGGTGTCCGGGCACAGCCTGTGCGTCATTGCACAGCTTCATTATTCGTTGATTATCCGATCAAACGACGCCACTGTTGATCCTGATATACAAGAGTTGCAGTGGTGGGACAGACTGGCGGGTGTGGCCCGAATTACCTTGTTTGTATAATCTTGTAAAAACTAATACAGTTGTTTCATAGGTAACTACATAAAGTTACGATGTTTAGTCCTGTGGGTTTTGTAATTAAATTAAAAATAATTATCCAAAGCTGACCAAATAGCCATAAACATGAAATAAAAATTGCAAAGTAATAAAATCAACATCCGCATAAATATTGAAAACGAATAAAAGGAATATGATAAATTGCGGTCAACATAAACATGAGTTTAAAACGAACAAAAAAGAACTCAATTTAAATAGCGAAACATTAAGGTGTAAAGTGTACCTATGTAGGTGTGCGTAATCGCAAAAGGTATACACAGTTCGTTTTTGAATGTAGTCGTAGTTATTTTTTTTCGTAGTCGTAGGTTTTTTATTCCCGCCACCAAGTATTGGAAATTTCTCCCGGATGTGACCCAATTGAGAATAAGAGCCTATACTGTCGACTAGTCGCTGGGAGACTCGATCTACGGCGACCA
Organism: Choreutis nemorana; assembly: GCA_949316135.1. Taxonomy (NCBI): domain Eukaryota; kingdom Metazoa; phylum Arthropoda; class Insecta; order Lepidoptera; family Choreutidae; genus Choreutis; species Choreutis nemorana. The sequence continues at coordinate 2,634,094 of OX438603.1, read as the reverse complement.
GAAACAAGCAATGAGATGGGAGACCACACCTAGCGACTCAATTTACATGTACATTCGTTCAGAAAGGACATCGAAGAAGTGGCAACAGAAGCGTTACTAATTATAAAGTGAAGAAGGTAAAAAACTAAAACATTAAAAACATTGATATATTTGCCTTTTGACAAATTTCATATGAGTTTTCGAAATTATGCTTGCACTACATGTTTTTTTATATATCGACCTAAGCCAAATTTGTGCATGACGTCCAGTCCCGTTGATAGTCAACCTCAGTGCTAATGCTCACCGCTCGTGGTCGACGCTCGGTTCGAAGGTCGCCGTCGAATAGACACCGAAGGACAAGTCGGCAGTGAGTATAGGCTCTAAGCGTTTTCTAAGCAAGCAATCTCACTGTCACACTGTCATTTACTTTCAGATAAGAAGTAGAAAAGATTTAACTTAGTTTGTTTACTTGTGTAGGTTTAGTAATTTATTTTAGAAATGTAACTTTAATTTTAAGATTTATTGTTATCCTTCCTATTATTGTTTGTAGAGTTTATGTTTGATTCCTTTTTGTTGTTTTATTGATGTATAAGGCTAAAGGACTTTGAATCCAGGTCAGAAATAATAAAAAAAACTATCAGATAAGATTCTACCCAAACGCTTTCCATTAAAGACATGCACGCGGTAAACAACGTTATAAAAAACTAGATTCTGCTTTTAAAAAAAGATACGGGGAAAATTAAAAAATACTCACTGTAGAAAAATGATTTTCGCCAACGGAAGTTTGGAATGTTATTTTATATTTATAACTAATCATTTGTCATCTCAGTGCGGGAAGCTAAGCTTTTTATGCCACATTTAAAATAGATGTCTCAATTTAGAATCACGTAATATAGGTTATGTTTTATGTCGTGAATATGTTTTGGAGAACTTTAATTTTATGGTTTTTAAAACTTCTAACGATATTTATTTGTTTATTTTTTTGCTTCGCTAAAACTTATAAATACCTACTTATTATATTGCAAAGTTTTTTTTTTGCCATGTCATATAAAATTCCAAAATGAAATAGATTACATAAATAAGAAATATGGTGTTGGCATCACTCATTTTTTAATTTTGAAAGTTTCATAAATATGCCCGGATGCAAATATTCAATTCCCACCCAGAAAGCCAATATCAAGTAATAATAACCACATCACGACACACACATTGGTTCAATCCCGATGTAAGATTGCAGAATCTTGTGTCACAAACAACGATATGGTATAAACTACATAGATAAGAAAACTATATCCAAGACCGGTAAGCGAAATAATGCGTCTTGCATATTCGTCATATTATATTGGTGCGAGAATATTTGAATGCCTTCTAAACATAAACATATGGGGATGTTTATGTTTAGGCACTCAAATTTAAAGTAACTGTTATTCGATAAAAATAAGGTTAGAACTAGGAGGTACGTAGCTTTAATAGGGATATGATTCGAATATTCTCGGTCAGTGTTTCAGCATGGTTTTAGCTAGGTGAGCTTAATAAGCCACTCCAGCAGAGCCTCTGCGAGTGACTGTGCTCAAGTCCGTGTCCCGACTCATGTCTGGATCGGCTAAAAAAGTAGGTTATGCATCTTTAGCAACTAATCTTAGATAGGAAGGCAAGTCTTGAAGTTTTTAGTACATAGTATCATTCAAATGCGAAAGTAGTAGTAGACTTAAATAAATTGTGTTTCATATGTATCGAATTTTGAATTCTACATTAATTTTACTGTTTTGTTTATAGTCTATACCTAGTCTTATATTTAACAAATAAGTTTCCATGACTTATTTATTTGTATTTAAATTCAAACCACACAATCGTGTCTCAACGCACAGTTCCGAGGTAACTTAGCTTTAATACACTTACATATATACTACATATATACAAGCAGGCTTGTGTGCTCCTAAAGTCCAACAATAGTAGGTTGGTGGAAGAGAAGACGGAACACTATTGTCCCCGGGATGAATGCAAAAATGGCTTTGTCCAAATAGAATTTGCAATTTAAATGTTACTGCGTAGGTAGTCTCCGCCTTTTTGCGATTCTTTTGCGACCAACTACGTGAGCGAAACATTGTGAGGTATTAATAATTAAGAAAAATTAAATTAAATATTAATCTGAACGAGGTATTAAAAATTGAGAAGAATTTACTTACATTTTCATTTACACGAAAGGTCATCAAATCATAACGAACACTCATCATATGTTTAGGTACAATTACTAATCAAAGGTAGTAAGGGAAAGGTACGGTGAAGTTAAATTTTAATAAAAATACTTCTTTTTCAGTTTTTTTTAATCTGTTTCAGTTTTTAAGGTATAATCTTCATCCGAAACATTTTCAAAAAGTTTGAATAAAGTGATTCGGGTTGCGAATTCACAAGCGAAATATTTTACGAGCTTACAGGCTGACAGTTTTTGATCGTTAAAACTGAAGCTTGTGACCTAAACATTTTACTTGCTAGCTCAGCATGTAAGTATAAAAAGAGTTTTTTAACTTTAAGGCAGTAACTGTGATCTAAAAATCATATCTTATTTAAAATGAAAGAGAAGTGTTACCAGTAAGAATAGGTATAACCGTTTCGAAGATTAACCCATAGACAAGTTTATGAAAAATTAAAACTGAACAAGGGTTTCCTAAATAATGACAGTTCTTTGTAATATTATAAACGCGAAATTTTGTAAGGATGCACGGCTGTTTGTTACGGATATGTGTTGTCACGTAAAAACTACTGAATAGATTTTAATCAAACTTTACGATAATATAGCTTATACATAAAAATAACACATGGGTTATAATTTATAAAGATATTGTATGAATTGTCCAAACCATAACGGTAAATGTTAAGTGATTAAAAATCCTATTAGAACCGTTTTCCACTTCTACGCGGACGTTTTGGGAAGAAGCTAGTATTAAAAAAAATGCAAAGGAAATACATCGAAATATTGTGTAGATACACAAATGTAAATACTTTTAGTAAATTTCATCCTATTTTAATCAGACACATCTACTGATATATTTCAATGAAAGATGCCGGATAATGTTAACTTTAATTAATAATTAAAGCATTCTGTTAATTTACTTCTCATAAAGATACCGCGTAATTAGGTATATATTTAAAAAAGACCGATATAATGTTTGTGCCGTTAACAACAAAGTCCAATTTCCAATGAAGCTGGATACTTAGTGGGCCGATGTCTTGAGATGTGACATCGTCGGTATTAATATAGCACAGTAAATATAGCCCACTCTCATGGAATATCGGGTTTGAGGACGGCCACAAAGATACGGTAGTTCACCTGCCTTTTAGTTTTAAATTTTCATTGCAATCGGTTGACCTGTTCTAGGAAAATAGGTGCCGTACCTACGTTAGGAACCGTACGCGTCGTAACAATACCTCAGTATCAGTAGAAACATACCCGAATGATATTTGCTTGGCATCTTTTATAAAAAGTGAGTTTGGAGGGTTGGATACTGAATGGGAATAGAATTATCATTTTGAGGGCAGATCTATAAATCTGGTTCTAGATCTCATATCTGATCCTCCAAAATACGTAAATATCCAGCTAAACAAAAGAAATCTGACCGTCTGCTAGAAACGAATTTGGACAAGTACTTGAACATCCGGTTTTTCTTTTCTTCTGAACGACTATTTAGAATTTAGTGCCTTTACCCACATCAAACTCTGGTTTTAAGAATAAAAAATAACAAACTCATAATTTAAAAAGACCAGCCGAATCTCTGTTTAATGTAAAACTAATTAATTTATAACGTAGGTATATATAAGTTTAGTCCGGAATAGTGACTCGGCAAATTGCCACTTGACTATTTACGTATTTGTAAAAGATTTAATGTCTCCTAAACAGCTCCTAATATTATTAACATTATTAAGGAAATGTCTGAAAAAGTTACTCATAATATTGACTTTAAAGTTGTTTTAATTATTTATTCAGAACTTATATTTAGAACTTGAGTGGTAACAATAGTACAGAAATAAATGAGGTGTATCTTTAGACACCTGTTGTTATGATAAGAATAATATTATGATGATATTTAAATTTTAATTATTACTTTGTGAACTATGTACAATTTTTTTTAAAATATAAACTTAACCAAGCAACAGCAAAAATCTTCTATAAATATCAACATAACACGTAATAACAGATGAGATTCCGTTAAAAAGTTTCCCTAGTTTAAAACAAACTCATAATTTTAAGCTTAATAGGTAAAAGTATTTGGGACGAAGAAACCACACAAAGAAGACTTATAAATCGCATAATCTGTGACCTGGATCCGTGTTTACCCACTTTCCTTCGGTAAACAACCACAGTTCTTCATAATTCCTCGTGTTAAACTATTTTTAGAGAGTTCCATCGAATCTTGGTAACTGATTGATCTATTGTACTTGATCACTAGAAATTTGTTTAACAAAAAAAAAACTTATCACTAACCATAGATATGCATTGACATATTTTAATGTAATGTTTTCTGAATGAAAAAAAGGCAATTTCTCCATTATGTCATAAATCCACCTACCTATAATCATAAATACACCTCTAAATCACTATTCCCTATTTTTAAACCACTAAGCAGTTTCCGCCATTGAAGCAGTCACCGTAGGAGGTTTGCAATACCAGGGACATTATACAAACGTTGCCAACCCCAATGCCTATTTATGAGCGCAATATAATTTCAATAATACATCACTTCCACTAAAAAATATAAAACAAAGTCGCTTCCCGCTGTCTCTCCATGTCTTAGATCTTTTAAATAACGGATTTTGATGCGGTTTTTTAATAGATAAAGTGATTGAAGAGAAAGGTTTATATGTATATATTGCATGCATAATATCCGAGTGAAGCCGGGATGTGTTGCTAGTAATTTATGAACAAGCTAGTAACTAGTGGTTAATGGTATGATAGATTAATGATTGGCCTCTGCTGCGCTACCAACGCCGCGTGACCGTGGCCACCAATAATTAATCTATGGGCATGATGTTAACAGTAATAATTGACGTGTGACGTTGAAATGTCATGTCTCCAAATTATAGTTGAAGGGTTAATTAATTATTGTTCATGAATTTGATGTTGAAGCTAATTTCCTCAGTTGGTATATGAAGCAGCACTATAAGTACAAAGTGCAATGATTTTATCTTATTTACCAAATACCATTAGATTAATCAAACAACCACCAGCAACCACCAATAATAAATCTAAGCAAATATCTTTAAACCAATTAAATAAACGAAACGAATACTATATACTGTTTCAGTTCTGTTGTTAGTTCTGTGGTACAGCTAATTTGCCTGAGGCGTTGACAAGCAAGCTGAGCAAGCTGTTACGAGATGACGTTGCATTAGATTTCTACTCGGTCAGATCCAAGAGCTATTGTCATATAAAAATATAACTGATATAGGTATCATTAGGTAGGGAATTATCCGAATTTAGATAATGTTACAGTGAAAAAAGAAAATGTTGTTATGGCTTTTTGACGGTGTAAATATAATTTAGTAGGGCGCCGGGAAGGGGTTGCGAAATAAAGCAATAGGACAATATAATTTTATATTGGTTAGTAATGTGTGTAGATGCGATGCCCACGATCATTTAACGTAAAGAGTAATACTCAAATTACCAGCGAGGTTACAAAGGCCATTATACAATACGGCATCTGGATTGAATGTGACACATATGTCAAACCGTTAATTGGCCCCATAATAATTGTGAATTGAACTGTCAGATTTCCATACTAATGAGCGGCCATCTTGCAAAAATAAAAGATTAGAGAAATTATATATGCTATTTGAAAAAAATCAGAAAATGAAAACATTCTGAAATGCTTTAATCCGGCCATTTTAGATTCAAAGATCAGTTTGATATTTAACTTTCTGATTTATTATTGTTTGCTAAGTTTTGGAAAGTATAAAGATTCAAGAAATAATGGTTGTGTTTGTTGTTCAAAGATTTACCCTAAATTTTGATTTTAGGTTAGTTTTGATATTGTTGAGTTTATTGATTGACTGCATTTGCGGAATACAAGCCATTAATCGGTAGTGCATATGACAGTGTGGCTATTGTTGATGTTATGCTGTGGCTATTATCGAAATTGACTGATATGTTGTAGTCAAATCACTAAAATGGTTTAAATAAAAAGAGGGGAGGTGAAAGGTGAAGCCAGGGGGGTTGTTTTATTCGATATCTTCAATCTTAAAGTTCATCATTCAATCGATATACTTTAAAGAAAGTCATGGTTTTTAAATAGGACTTATGTTATGATCGTAGCGAATTAATTGAAAAGTAGGAACTTCCGCCTACTAAACAATAGTAGCTAAATAATTAAGAAGTGAGAGTAATAGATTAATGATTGGTTCCCACGGATCCACTACCAATAATTAATCTATGGTAATAACGACTTTGTCAAAAGTTTTTTTTTAAGATTTTTTTTAATTTGTTATAAATCAGCATTTGAGTGTAAATTGTAGCTATGTAAAAGTAACCTTAGTTCCGCTTGGGTATGATATCATCAATTAATTGCTTAAGAATCCAATGTGGGTGTTCAGGAATTCAATTATTGTATATGGAGATGTGTTACTAAAAATTATGGACTATTACGGATCTTATTATATTTTATCATTAGAAAAAATTATTTAATTTTACTTTGATTAAATACTATTTTTTTAACTAGTTCCAGATAGAATAATATGTCTTCCTAAGGAATATTATAATTTTCAGATAGGTAGACTCAAAATTTGATGTTTATAAATATAAATAACATTTAGTAGTGAGTTTAGTAGGTACCTATATTCTAGAAAGCTTTGGAGATATACCTATTATGGAATTAAACTTCGTTTGATTCATATTTTTAGATGAACTTTATTTCGTAGTTGCTAAAGGTTATTTTTCATAAGCTAAAAATATACAGAACAATGCAATGATAGCGAGAGTAAATATTAGGAAGTAGGAGACGTTGCCAACTAGAACTACTATAAGGAGAAAGATTTACATTTTACAGTATTCCCTTAGGACTCGTTCGTACGGGATTGAGAAAGCATTGCGGTAAAACCACGATGTTTGCGCATTAAAAATCACCATCAAACATGCAGCTATGCTTATACCTACCTCTATCTGTATCTATACCAACATTATAAAGAGGTAAGGTTTGTATATTTCAGTTTTTGAAGTAATATATCCAATTAAAAAAAAAACTTTTTAATTTTGAACGAAAGATAAACCAAAACCAACGCGAACGAATTCTTGGAAAAATGTTCGCATACCCCTACCTACATACACCGTAATATTCTAACCTCTATATATTGCACAATATAATTGATCGTTTACACCCCGCCTAATGCAGCTTGATGAGATGAACGCCGCGCTTAAATCACTCACTAGGCGGGCCCTAAACGATCAATTATATTGTGCAATTCGTAATATTGAATATTGTGTAATGATTGAACTAATATTTGAGCGTGTAAAAATTTTATTGCACCATTATTTTTACGGTGAAAAGATGCGATATATGTCATGCGTGCATAGCTGTGTACTAGTCACTTGATCTGCAAAGAACTTTTATCACGTTTTAGTTGTCGACTATTATCAGTTATTTATACAAAAAAAAAATAATGCGAAAAGCGATACAAAGCGTATAGAATTATAAATAGGTAGAACATCAATGACTTATTAAGTATTGAGACTAGACGAGAGTTGATGATGAGCATCATCTATATAAATTTTATTTGGGTACTCGCCATTCTGAGCCACCACTGCAACTCCTGTTAACCAAGATCAACAGTGGCATCCTTTTTAATGCGTCGCTTCTGGACTTCCTACTGACAGAATTGAATCAGAAAGTGTCAGAAGTAGTAAGAAGAACAATTAAATTAGATATGGCTTTATCAAATATCGTCCAGTTTTACTGAAAATAACTTTGTAATATGAATAAATATATACCTAATGCCATAGTTAAAATTCAAAACTACCGAATATAAAAAGGTATATGTGCTTCTTTCGGAATTAGGTCAGAAACTCAAATGTCAAGAGAGAAAATGTTGAAGATATTTTTGGGAGTCAATCGATTGAAAATTCAAAGTAAACATGCTGACAGCAAATAAATTAACATTGAAATAGTTACATTTGCAGGGCTTCAATTAAATCACGAATGGTACTGTTTACTAAAATAATATTATACTACCTGCTTTCTCTATGTAGGTAGTTACTGTGTTAAAATAGAAATAATAACGACATTACGACCCACACATTGACTCATCCTTGCACTTATATATAATCTCGTATCACTGGTACTAACCAACTAAGAATCCTTCATCTAAGACCCGTAAGCGAATCAATACGTTTTGCATTGCAAATAACAAAAAGTTCTATCCCTGCCGGGATTTGAACCCGAACTCTTTTGTGTCAGCTAGCTGTTACACTGCTACGTCACTCAGGCCGACAATAAGAAATATTATTAATTATAACCACTTCTGCAGTTATATTGGTAGAACCTTGTATCGCAGGTGCTAAGTAACGATATGGTATAAACTGAATAGATAAGAAAGATAGATAAGACGGTCTTGGATGTAGTATAAAAGATCGTTCCGAGACTGCACTGCCGAGACTCTCGAGAACACAAAGTTCTGACCCCGCCCGGATTCAAAAACGGAACCTCCTTCGTAGCAGTAACCTATCACATAGTTAAAACATTAAGGGTTGGCTCAAACTTGCACATGGTACGATATATAGTTGTATGTGGTGGCGCTTGGCAAAATATGTCCGCCTAGCTATATTAAACATATATCACGTGTGGGTACAAAACAGAAGTGAACTTTATAAATATTTTCTTTTAATAACGGTCGTGAGTGGACCGGGGACAGCTGGGATGGCATCTCGCCAGACTGCTGCCGACTGTACACAGTGGTACGGTCTGCAACTCAACACGTTATATCCCCACTGAACAAACTGAACTTTGATATTTATGTCCACGTGACAGAGCGTCACAGTCAACATGTCACGCCCTCGACTGTACACGATCTACAACTAATACATTTTCTATTCAAATTTATTATTTTAGTTTTTTTTTTGTCTTTACTGCTGCTTGTTTTTACTTCGAGAAAGGATCTGAGTCACAGAATTATTAATAAATCGGTCGATAATTTTTTGTTTATTTAACATGAAAAGTCGTGCTCGTATCATAAGCACCACATCTCATTCAAACGTTTTGCGTGGATTGATTCTACGTAAACAACTCAATAACTTGACAAAGGCTTGACGATTCTTGGTAACTTATTTATTTTATTTATTATTCAAGGGCATCAATAGGAATACCCCTTTATACGGAAACCATTAAACAAACCGCCTCATTAATATTTACAGTACAGTGGTTCCTGAAACTACAAAGGTGAATTCAACGAAAAGGCAGTCTGCATTCAGTGAGAAAGCAGCGGGGGCCTGCGAACTCACAAGTGGCAAGGGGCAACAATCGATAGGGCCTCGCCTGGGCCCCGCCCAGTGACCTATTTCACGTGGATTAGGGAGGTCGCCCCGGGGGGCATCTTGTGTCTTTTTTTCTACCTCATCTATCAGCTGAGCTGAAATGCAATGGTTTGTTATAACATCGGTTGTCATTTAAATCGAAGATGTTTCAATTGGAAAATATTATAATTTTTCTGAAATGTTACTTAAGCCAGGAATATATTTTTAAGTTCTTAGTTATTTGATTTTCGACAATTATTTAAGTATATAGCCAATCAATATCATAAATGTATAATAAATAGTAGGTATGTTATGAAATTATAGTTATAAAACAGCGCACTAAAGTTTTCATTTCTCTTCTTTTTAATAACATCAGATGACAATATTATTTACATTTCTTATTTCCCTCCAGATTTTCTATTTCCTTGGAGGAAATATTTTCTCTTTATACATTTCTTAACCAAAGACATTGCTACTACATAAATTACTCGTTCATAAGAAAATAATGATTAAAACTAGTTAGCAAAACTAAATTTATTCTTCTTTAGATTTAAAACTTGTGAATGTTCTATTTGATAACTTGCGGTGATTTTTTATTGATCCTTACATTTTAATGTAATCACTTAAGATTTCATATTCTGGTTTTAATTTCAAAGTTATTAAGCATAATAAGAAAGAGATATCATTGTAAAAATTTAAAATTAAAATAAAAATAAAAGATTTTTTTTTTAATTTGTATAAAAATTATACGTGATAACCTTGATGATTCAAATCATATCAAACTTATAGATATTCCATATTAGGAAGAAAATTAGGCTGTGGTTGTTATTTGACGTGTACTTCTTCTTCTTGGTTTAATTGCACTAGCCTTCAATAAATTATATAGTGACTGTCTTTGAATATATGTCATTGAATTCCATGGCTACACAAGAAAGCCAAGGCTAAGTGTAATCGTCTTACTTTGATCTCGACCGGGCATAATCCAGGATAAATATTGACTACTTAGTGTTAAAACAGAACAATGAAACTCGACATAAGCTGCTTAAGTAAATGCCGATCTCTCTATACAAGTGTTCTTGAAATGTACGAATGCGTTTTCTTAGCAAAAAACTGAAATGCGGCGAAAAATTATAATTAGAAAATATTTTTTAAACAAAACGTTTCAGATATAGTTTCGAATTTAATAATTTAAAATGTAATATTTAGTTATAATACCCGCTACCTAACAAGTACATACACATTTTAACAATGAGATTAACTATAATTATATCATTTTAACCCGGTAAAGCATTTTATAAAAGAAGCAACCAAACAACCTTGCGTTATAAGAATTGTAAGTAAGGCTAACAAAGCTTCATGTGTCGGTCATTTTAAGGTCACTGAAATGTATATAAATAGGTGACCGTTACTGCTTACCAATAGGGTGCACTTATTTGCACTCTTTGTATTTACCCTCCACCAACTGGTCACACACACACAAAATGGTCCCATATTTACAAAACTAAGCTAAACACTAAAAATAACAATTTTGATCATATCACCTGACCTATCACCAAAATTCATTAAATCCGGTTCACCTATGATGCCACAGACAAATTAAAGTTTTGACTGCTTTTTGTGTGAAAGGTTAAAAAACTAACGGTTCCTTGAGTTTTGTACCCAAAGGTTAAAAACGGGACCTATTACTAAGACTTCGTCTTTCGTCCGTTCGTTTGTCGGCGAGCTGCATCTCATGAACCATAATAGCTAGACCCTTGAAATTTTCAGAGATTGTCTATTTCTGTTGCCGCTACAACAACAAATAATAAAAACATAAAGCATTTAAAATTAAAGGTGGCTCCCGTACAAGAAACGTGATTTATTGGACATTTTTGGTTTGCTCTTGTTTCTTTTATGAAATGATCTAAAAACTTTATAATGTTTAATCTTGCAAGGTGGAACCCATTACGTGAGTCCGACTCAAACTTGACAGGTTTTTTTATTGCAATTACAGTAAGGAAAAACCATTTAGAGTACTATCCGATGCCCAAGTGGATTCATTCGATGCAGCATGAATGAAGTCTCAAACAAAACCTCCTCAGGGATTGCCGTGAAAGCACAAAGGTAGCGTTAGCAAGCAAATATTATTAATTCATAAGGTCACTAATGTAAAGGTCAAGCATATGTGTAACGTTCTTGGTTAAAAGCTACGAGTTAAGGAACCTTTGCATTTTTAGACTGTTAAAAAATTGTAGTCGATGAAAATTGTTTTCGTTCTTAAAATAAAATATGAGACAAAACTTCAATAAGTTTGAAATCGCATCGTTTGTTGAAAATACCTTCTTACTAAGTGACAAGTTTTTTACTTTACTACCAAAGTTAGTGTAGCTAACATTCGTACATACTCTACTAGGTATATAATAACAAATAATGTAAAATTCTATAGCACAACTAAAAAAACAAATTCGATTCGAAATTTTTATGCCATCTGTACTTAAGTTCCTTTTTCAGCTTCTTAAAATGGTCTACTTTGTCGACTAAACGTAGATGTAAGTTATTGCTATATCTTTTTGGTCTGAAATGGGGTAAGGAATGTGAATTTGAGATAAAATATCCATTTCCGAGCAACTTATCTGCAGATACAAGGCACATTCATATGTTAAATAGGGTTGATGTCAAAAGCTTACATTTTAGGCCCTTCTGTGATAAACCTTTTGATGTTTTTAATAAAGGGACAAGGACTTTTGTGTCCGAGTACAAGATCATTACTTAGATTGCGACTGGACTAGTAAATACTTTTATAATAATAATTCTAATTCTTTTTTTTTTTTCATCAATGAGGTTTTATAAATCTTAACAATTTTTTTTGGATCTGCTGGTCTATTTTAATTTATTTTAGTCTTTTTATCTAGTATTTTTTCAACTTGTTTGCAATTGTTGTCGCTGATTTTCTATATTGAACGCTGTACATGCCTATACTAAGAATTAATATGCCTATGAGTTTATTTCTAAGAATCCTTTAATGTATATAATGTTGGCATGTCTAAATAAATAAGTAATGCCTTTGTGCATTGATTTGTAGAAAAAGTAAAGATGAAAATAAGTTGATTTTATATAGATGTAAAATATAAATATTTCGCCATATACTTAAGCTGTGAAATTCTCAAAACATCTCAAACGAAAAACTTATTTTCAAATCACGCGGCAAAAAGAAAGTTATAAAGGTATTCGTTCCCAAATATGGGCCAAATTGTGGGCTATTGCACCTCCCAAATATGGGCACAACTCCAACCAATCAACCCGCCAAGTGCCTAAATACAGAACGAAAAATTCCGACAACTTTTCAAAAGCACCTAGCGGCACTTCAATAGTTTCCACTTTGAATTTCGAACTCATGCAGTTTATTACAGTACCTACCGCTTGAAACAGAATTGTGGGCGGTCGGTATAAAGGCCTGGAATGTTTAATGATCCAGTTTGGCCCGTATTGGGGCGTACGGTTTGGCAAACGGCCGTTGATGGGCATTCAAAGCCTTTGTTTGTGACACTTTGATTTCCGAACGAAAACGGATGCTCTCTGGATGAAACATGGGAATTGCCCGTCCGATTCTTTATTGATGTTTCACGAATTATTACTGTATGGATTAGAATTTTCTAATTATTTTGTTGTTGGTTGTCATAAAACTTTTAACTGTAGTGTAGCTACTTGAAGACCGAAGTTTTATCATTTTCATTCGACTTTAATTTAATTAAATGGAACTAATTTCGAGTTTTAAAACCACAACACAATAACTTTAGCAACAACGCCTCTTTGGTGTTCGCCTCAAACTTCCTCCAATCTAGTCCGTTCTATATTCCACTTTTAAAACCTTTGCCGGTCGATTTAAAGTTTAATAGGTCGAGCCTTTGTCTGGACCGAAATGGATGCAGTTTGCCGACACAGAAAAGCCATTTATGTATTTGGGTGTTAAATGACAGATCCGGGTCGGGGGAAGGTTTATTTAAAGAAATAGCAATCGTGTTCCGTTCGACCCAGATTTTATGAAACTGACAGACGTCACATGAAAATAGATCCTTTTAGCTTTATACCTGACATTGCTTTATTCGGATAGTTTCGATTGAAAAGGTTTTCGTTCGAAGATAGACCCTGGACCAATCAGGGGACGGCATTATTTATGCCCTTGCTTTAATTATTCAGTTCCATTCTATTCCTGGAGGAATCAGACCACTATGACCTTTAGCTTTAACTTTGACATAAATTTGAAAACTATTACTTAAACATGCTATTTGTAGAACAGTTCCAGTTAGGATTTTAGTTGGTGGTTGGTTTAAAGAGTGCAAAAAATTGCATAAAGATAAATATAAGATTGAATAAAAAATTAAAATAAATATTTAATGTATGTGAGTACTGGAAAAAGTTCATTAAAATGTTGGTTTGTTTTGTCGATCGTTATATTTGATTAAACACTGATCCTGATAATGTTTTGATTGAACTCGCAAGAAAAATTTATTCAGATAATTATAACAAAATTAAATCAAGCACGTAAATTAACAAAAACAACGTTTGCATAACTATGTTTTGATGACTATATATCTTTCTGCATTACACTTTTGTTTCATAACTAAATGAAAATAAGAGGGTACGAGTATCTGCAAATTAATATTTTTAAATTATAATATTTAACAACAAAACCAATCATTTTCAGATGACCTAGTTTCAAAAACAACATTGTATATTTTCTTTTTGAAATTTGTGAAATTGACTGTGAAGTTCAAAATGAAATCATTTATTTATCACTACTTTAAAGTTATTTACCCTGACTATAGGCGGATAGCCAAAACTACTAAGTCTAGAAAGCTGAAATTAAAGCTGGCAAGTAAATAGTTTTTAATTGGATATTACATCTAAGAATGAGTTTTTTGACATTCATCACCAAAGCGGTAAAATAGGATAAAAGGTCGTTTTGCTTTCTCTAAACTGAAAGTCAGTAGTGTTTATTGACACAATACTGATACTTTTCATCAATTACATATTTATCTGTAATTAGTTCGATGATAACTGATTTATGATAGTAAATGCATAGCCAGGGAGGTGCTATCAGTGACTTTAGATAGAAATATAACGTTTAACAAGTCCTCAGAACCACTGCTTTATGCTACTCCGACAACAGGGCATCAAATATTTAAAATAGGAAGTAATATTGCATTGTTCTCGCGTCAAAGAGCAGCACTAGCGTAGATTTTATAATATAACATAATAATTTTTGTCATTTTGCATATTTGCAGTTATTTACGTTATATAACGTTATGTGCTAGCGCGTTCTGCTTTGAGCTCTGCGTAGTAATCCCTACTGCTATCAAAATTAAAGTATACGGTTTATAGTTCAAGATGACACGAAATCAATTTAAAAAAACAATCACGGTCAATTTAATGCTTGAGACTGGAATAAAAAATATAACTGAATGATTCAATATTAGTCATCGAGTATTTGATTGAAAAAAATGTGTCTGTACAGTAAGACAGTAGAAAAAACACGATGACTCGCGTCGATGTCTTTTGAAGGACGCTGCTTAAGTTAAATAACTTATTTCTGTTGATGTTTTTACTTTTGTTTGCCTTTCTTTTGTTATTTGTTGTAACTGTAAGAGTAGGTTGTTTATTGAATAAGAACGTTGTTATTTTTAGATTGATAAAGATAAAAGGTTCCTTCAACATTAGCACTTAAATACATTTTAATACCTTCGAGTCTTGTAGTTTATTTATAGGGATGTGTGGGTGTATAGGTGGTTTTTAGGTTCAAATAAACATTTATTCTTTGGGTTCAAATAAATATCTACATATTCCAAATACGTATAAGCATGTCTTCCAATTTTCAAAAAGTTTTCTGTGACTTGTCTGTTGAATATTTTTAAATCAACCTGTTATCTTCTGATATGTCATGAAAACCCCTACAATTCAATAGAGAAAAGAATATTTATGACTATTAATAAATAATGTTACGATCCTAATACCAGCTTGCCTTTAAGCGACTTATGGGAGTTGTGGCTTTGCCC
This sequence comes from Choreutis nemorana, assembly GCA_949316135.1. Taxonomy (NCBI): domain Eukaryota; kingdom Metazoa; phylum Arthropoda; class Insecta; order Lepidoptera; family Choreutidae; genus Choreutis; species Choreutis nemorana. Next base: position 2,618,590 of record OX438603.1, on the reverse strand, counting down.
CTCCCCATTAAGACAACAAGTGTGTGTTATTACATTATGTATGTTAAATTAAATCATACAGGAAATAATCTAGTGATTTAAAGTTAATGGCGAACATAATTGGGCCATAAATTACGAGAATTTGTACTTGTCTCTTACAAGTCTGTCTTACTGAAGTTTCATGAATTTATTTGATTGGATTCATTGATATTTATCAACAAATAGTAAACAAACGTCTTAACTAGCTGAAAACGAAAGGGAAACAATGATGTAACGGTCTTGAACTAGGCAGGGCTTGGTATCGCATCGATAAAGAAGTGGGTCACGGTCCCATTGCTGGCCACGTGACGTCAACAACCGTAGGGCTCTAACTAAAGCAGCGGTGGAATGCGAACACATTGCCTCATTATTCGACTTTTGATAATGATGTTTATCTTGGTACAGGGATCTATAAAAGGTCTTTTAACTTTTAAACCTCAGTTTAAGTTCTTGTGTAAATAATTTTGAGTTTTTTTGTCATTATGTTTTAATTAGATGAAATCAGATTTATTATTGCCTGCACCAAATAGGAAATGATAATCAAATATTAATTATTATCTTTGTTATAAATTTATATTTGGCGTAAATAGCTGAATCCAAACTGATTTTATTTTAAGATAATAATTTTTTTTTTGGAATTAAACTATTATTCAAGTTATAGACATTGACTTACAACTTTTAAAAAATCCGCTAGAATAATAAATGTTTGCCAGTCGTGAAAAACAAATAAGAAGGTTTTCTACCTCGTTTTTATTCGAAGCTTTTCTAGTTACGGCGGTGAAAATGAAATGCAGGTAAGAAGTAATGTGAGCTAAGAACAATCGAACGAGGGGAGGTACAGAATAAACAATGCTAATATTTCTCTGTTGAAAGATATGAGAAGCTCGCAAGGCAAATATGCTTTCAAGATAAATAATGGATTAGTGCGTGACAGGGAGTGATGGGGGTTCCAATATTGATAAAACGGTGACGTCACGAGATGTTCACTCCGACATAATGCGAAAACAACAAGAATCAAACTACCGCCGAAACCTAGCCCGCACCACGCGATGACGTCACCCACCCGATATCTACAGCCTGATTAGGTAATCATTGCCATCTCATTGCTTCTCCTTGTATCCTAAATGTTTCAGGTTAGGTAAGGGTTTACATGGATATTTTGGAAGTTTAGGAACAGGGTTATAATTAGTGGGTGTCTATGAATTTTGATGGTGAATGCACTGATAAGAGATGGTGGTACGTACAAGTATCCGTCCGGTGGTGGTTTGGCCAGAGATGAGCTCGCCGGCCCAGTCCTTGGCCTCGGTCATGAAGGTGCCCTCGAACTCCTGTTTGTTCTGTCGCGCCGCCTTCTGCTCCTTCTGCTTGGGGTCGTTGGGCGCCAGCTCCGGCTCCTTGCGGCAGCACATGAAGGCGCAAGCGCGCCATAGCAGCACGATGAGCAGCCCGGCGAGGAACGTGAAGATCGACGACAGTAGGAAGCACCACCATTTCCGGACGCTGAGGCAGTCATCCTCAGGGATCGACGTGGTAGTCGCCTCTTCCTCGGACGAAGCCATTCCCCGAGGGCGCTCGGCATCCAGTCAGGCGCGCCATGCACGTGAGTCGATGCGCGCGCCCGCACGCTGTCCCGCGCGCGACTGGCCCGCTGCCCGCGCCCGCCGCCTATCCTCGCCCGCTGCCCCCTACCCCCCGCCTGCCCCCCGCCGGCCCGCGGTCGATGCCGCGCGATCGATCCGCGCACGCGCACTACGCGGCAACCACCAGCATCGCGCACCACGACCCACCACGCCTGCCCGTCACCCGGTACCACTCACCGCGCCGACACCTCTCTCTACCACTCTGCACAGATCCCTCTATTAAACCACTAAAGTATGAATGTTGCTGGTGGCGACGTTCGGTACGCAGGTTTCGCAGGCACAGTACTCGATACGAACTAGTCCAGTGTCTTCCATTATAAATAATAATTCACGGTAGAAGTTTCACTCGTAATATTTTCTAAGCGGGAGACTGGGGGTGATTGTTAAATGATTTAGCGGAATGCGGAGGTACTTGAAAGGTCAATGTTTCTTGTGATCCGTAGCGCTACGGCGCGCGTCCCTTGTACTGCAGCGTGCGCTACGGAGCTCGTAGCCGACTACGGCCGCGCTACGATTGGTTAGACGCGATCGCTACGTTTTTGGGTTATTGGCGCTTATTTGGGGCACTCATGTTTTCTGTTGTCGATTCTAAGACGGAGATGTGACCTTTATTGTAACTTTAATGAAATCTTTCGTGTATGAAAATTTCATTTTGCAGAATTTACGCATGGAATTTAATATCCTAGTAGGTAGGTATTAACCGTGCCATTCGATATTTTCTACCATTGAAGTAGACAAGAAGTCTTTGGTTTGAATCTCGGCTCGGCCCAATATTCCTGGAAGATTTTTTTCTTAGGTTTTGTTCGATATTTCGAATCCATTACAAAACTATTAAATATAATAAAAAGTTCTTACTGCATGCGCGTTTTCTTGTTGTTTACGTAAGTTTTGTAATCTATATACCTAATAATAATATTATAAAGCGAAAGATTTGATTGTTTGTATGAATTTAATAGGACCGATTTATTTTATTTTTATTTATTTTCGAAACCAACAGTTTTATATTTTTATTTAAATTAACAAACAATCCAACTATCAATGCAGTTTCCACTGATTGACATTTACAATCGAAGCAGAAAAATCAAATCACAAATGGAAAATTAACAAACAATTAATTTAACGAGGTTCAAATTAGGCATAATAAATAAATGGGCATATGATGAATAAACGATTTGAAAAATTGTTTCATTATTAGAATCCTACATTATCCCTGATGAAAATTCAATTATTTAGGTGATAGAATTATTAAAAAAAACTATTTCAACCCTCGCAAAGTCGGGGCATATGTTAGTTAACGCTAGTTAGGTATATGTTCAGAACATTGATATTAAATCATAATTATTTAAAAAAAAAATCTTTAATTTAATAGAACTACTTGTTTAAATAATAAAGACATAAAAACACACATTTCCAAGGTTACTACATAGAAAGTAGACCTTTCTTATGTAGTAATCTTGTATAAACATAGGAAATATTTTGAATATACGTACATATTAGAATTATTATGTTAGAAGTTTTAATGGTGACTAAGTAGCTTATCTAGATCAAAGAGATAAGTAATAATGTATGAATGAATGAATGGGCAATTAGCTCTTCTATGTTTATATTGTATATATGTATAGTAAAGGTATATTGTGTACTAGCGTACCCACCTCACGTTCGCTCGAGTTGTTAGAGTTCATGCAAAAATCATAAGAACAAGGACACTTTGTTTTCCCGGGCCCCTGTTCAACAACACTTACAATATACAGTTTGTATATTGTAAAAATGGCTTCAATTCACAAGTTTATTCAAAGTTATACATATTTCTGTTCAATAATATTTAACTTTAGAGGCGATATTACAATTGTAACAGCATTTAAAAGTTACAAACATATTTGAAAGACAAATGAGCTTTATTAAACAGCACTAAGTTGATGAATTTAACACTTCAACAAGAATTCTAGGTTTCATTTAACAGGGCCCAGAATTAAAGGCCTCAAATGTAGGCTTTTTAACACACACACACAAATACAATCATATATCTTTGCAAATAGTGTCGATGACGAAGATGTAAAAATGACATTTGATATTTTTGTTTAATTATCCGACTACAGTTCAGGTATACTTGTGATTTTAGTGGAGAGAAATGTTCTGAGGGCTTATTCCACATTTCTATTCGTAGGTAACTATTTATTTAATCAGTTAAAACGATCGATATCTAATAATAATAAAATGGTTTTTCTTAAACTTCAGCATCTAAACTCAAATAGGTTTTCTGTATATTTCTGCCAAAGTATTTCACCCGGGGGAAGTATTGATCATTAGTTCACTTTTAGAATTCCGTACCCAAAGGGTGCCACCCAAAACGAAGACCCTGTTACGAAGGCTACGTCCATCCATCTTTCTGTCAGCTAGCTGTATCTCATGAATTGTATGTAAGTCGTAAATAGTTGACATTCTCACAATGTAGGGTATGAATAATTTCTGTTGCCGTTTCCTAAACTAAGAAGAACTAGCTCTTTTTATTTAAAAAGTGTATAGGTGTGTAGTTTCAATTCTTGTGCGATGGTACGGGACCCTACGTGTGCGAGGCCAACTTGCACTTGGGCAGTTTAACAACTTTAATACAACAGGTTTTATAATAATGAAATCATAAGAATAGTTTTTCGATACCTCTATTACTTACTAATATTAATTTGAAATTTCTAACGTAATATCCACCCTTACCATCGACTAAAGGAACGATATATAGATTATTGTCAATGATTAATGACTTCGCTGCGCTTTGACAAGATGTCGCCCTTCATAATAACGATAGCTCAAATAATGTGGCAAAATAATAATTATGTGTTCCTCACTGTGCCCAGATAGTGGCGACAGATCCGCAACCTGTCACACTGAGACTCAACATCAACATGCGAAATGCGGTGCCTACCCCTCTTGAGGTATTAATTACGGCGTGAGTTTATGTTTTATTTGGAAACTCGTTCTAGAGATTTGTATTTTTTACATTGTTTGTTACATGAAAATCAACTATGCACAACAAACAAGGATTGTTGAAACAAAACTATGTGACACACATGACCCGCGGTACAGGGATTTAGCCATAGCCTTTTATAGCATACGGACATAAGTATACTTATGACGTGGCAATGACAGTGTACAAAATCACTAGTAATGTATGTTACCTGTCGTGTAGAACAATTAAGCGAACTCATGGTGAGGGAGCGAATCTACTACTACAGTGTAACCAGTACATTGGATCAAAAACTCACAAGCATCGCTGGATGCAAATAAACGCCCCTTCTGGTCTAGATCTTACAACATCAAAGGTAAAACGCGTGAGTTAAGGTCCAAGGTCTTGGCATATATAGATACTATCAACTCGTAAACAAATTAACACTCGAGCCGTTCGTTATTTTTTCTATAAATTCCAGACTGCAACAGATCTTAATGAATATCGAATCGATATCAAATCGCCGGGGGTATCGCGGCAAAAGGTGAGACGTTGACGACGCTCCGCTTCCGAGTTCATAGCCGTGCTATAACCCTACGACCTTTAGCACCCATTTTATACAAAAAACTAGCTGACCGGCTTCAGCTTCGCCAAAGCAACCTTCATATACTTTCCTAGCGTATTTTTTGCGCTTACGAAAGATCTGAATCTGTTTTAGTTCTCAATTTTATAGGTTTTTGCCTTGAACTTAAATTAGTTTTCTAAAACAAAAATAGCATAATGTACTTAGGTACAAAATAAAACATCAGCTAGTGAAAATTAAATAGGTTTGTACGTCAAAATCGGAGACTAGCCGGCAAAGGCCGACAGATAAAAATGTAAAATGTTTTTTTTTTGTTTGAAGCAGGAATTTTATATGTACCTAAATGTTTATCATTTAGTAAAAATCTGTTATTTTTACTTCATAGACAAACATTTTATTTAAAAAAAAATGGACAGACTTCCATAGTAGTCCTCGAACTACAAATATTAATATCATTTGCTTCTGACTGTAACTACAGTTCGTACTTTTCTCGAACTGCATACGTCAACTATACTCCCCTAGGCCATAGGCTGCCGACGCCCTGAAGTAGGTAGCTACATTCCATTAAACACACTTAAGCATAGCTCGGTATGAGTGACGTAATTTACCCTGAATGAGTCACCAGTGTATCCACAAGGCAGTCAATAAAATGTCTTCTTCAAATCTTTTACGATTCGTCACAAACTGAGTTAGTCAGAGTATCCAGGGTGTTCCTGATCAAAAAGCATTGTGACCTTAAATAGGTTTCCCTCATTTCCATTTAATGGATTTTCCACTTAACCGATCGTTAATGATAGTAAGGGTCATGGAAAATAAATTGTCATAGCCGGGCTGATAAACTAGTCTAGTATATGATGAGTACCTAATTAATTTTTAATCAAAAGTTATGTTCAAGCTCTCTAAACGTTTCTGGAACAAAATTTGTGCTCAGAAAACCGAATTAACAAATCACCGCTAGAGGGAGCTTTCTTTGTTATTTTCTTTAACTCAATGATAACATTTGCTTAAACCCAACACACTTAGAGGATCTTTAAAACGGATTTAAATAATTAGGATTAAAAAGCCGAATTCAATAACTGTTTATTTATCTGTCTATTTATTTGCCCTTAAGTGAGAACTCCGATATAGTTTAGTAACGCCATCTACCGAGGAAACGGAATGTAAATTTTTGTCATCAAAATATAAAGGATGTAAGTTTGGACTTCCATACTAATGCTCTCTGGTCAGAGCTGCAATGTCGAAGTGACAAGCAAGAGATATGTCTTGTCACTATAATAATTTAAATATATTATTGTTTATAAATTATCCCATGTACATATTGTTGATTCAGGTATTATTATGATTTATTGTGCTTAGTTAGTTTATATTTTATGTTCACATTGTATATAGTTTAATGTGTTTTAATAAAACTTTCAGTTATAAACTTGCATCAACGCTGTACATCATTTATATCGCTAAGCAATCAAGATCAATTCTTGATTTCAGGCTTATAAGGATATTTAGGGTTCCGTACCCAAAGGGTAAAAAACGGCAGCCTATTACTAAGACTGCTGTCCGACCGTCCGTCAGTCAGCGGGCTGTATCTCAAGAAATTTTCAGAGAATGTCTATTTCTGTTACCGCTACAACAACAGATACTAAAAACCTTTAGAAATTGAAAATTAAAGGTGGCTCCCGTACAAGAAACGACATTTTTGGTTTGCTCTTGTTTCTTTTATGAAGTTGTCTAAAGAGTATCTAATGAAATTTTTAATCTTAGGTGGTATTGATCCTGTCATGTGTGAGTCAGACTCACTTGACAGGTTTTTTCTCTTAAACATTTACTATACACTATTGACAATTCAAACTAATTGTTTGTACAAAATTAAGCTATATTAATCATCATCAACACAACATCTCAATAACAATAAACCGTAACTCCAGTCCATTAACTTAAATTAGGATTTTGGTTAAAATTTACATATTTAATTTGAAAAGCTGTTTAGTTGTTCTTAAATATATTTTGATTTATTTTTCACTAATTAAGCCTCTGGTACTGTGTCTCCAATCCATTTCAAATATGGGGGGTTTCCATTCTTAATTGGTAATGAGATGACTTCGCACACTTCATATGGGTGGTTTTCCCTAACAAACTCTGTCAGTTTGTCAACTAATGATGTTCTTGTCTTGATCATCAGCAGGGCCTGTAATAGAAAAAACAAGCAAACAGCTTAATTTTGAGGAAATTTAATTCACTTACATTAACTTCTTTCTTATTCTTGTCTTCAGATGATTTTTTATACAATTATGATCTGATTTATTACATAAATAATTTATTTTTATAAGTCAGTACTTTTATATTCCTTTATTAATTGCCATAATAACCAATAGGTAAGTAACAGTTGGTGCAATGAAAATTGAGTACAAAAACACAAGATAACACGGACACAAACAGTTTTAATTTTTAAGTTCATTTTAAATTCAAAATAACTGTATTCCATAAACTTAAAAGAAAGTACTTAGAATCGTCAAATGAATTTAATTTTTTCTTAAAATTACTCAACCACCAGTTTGGAAAACTTATGTGTGGGAAGATACCGGCAAGAAACCCCAGATTCTGTAATTTGTTATATGAACATGTTTTTATACTATACTTATATCAACTAATACATCTTACAGTCTGGGTCAGGGTGAGATGTGATTTCATTTATTTTCCATTTTAGATGTCTTGAAATAAGTACTAAGATTATTTTTTATTCTGAAACGAGCTTTTACCCTTAACATCATCTGCATGGAATTAAAATTGTTGTTTTTTTCAAAATATTACTTAGTTATGGAAATGCGGTCTGTAACACCACTGCCAACCCCTCTCAAGGGATTATGTGTAGCTTAGGTATATCCACTCTGAAAATCTCTCTCGCATTTTATGAAAGGATTGGTATCAGGTCAGTAGTTTTGAATACTACAGTTTTAAGTTTTTATAATTTGAGATTCAAAATTTACATGAGTATAAGTATGAATCAATGATTTACCTCACTGTCCTCATTTATTTCTTCCTTCCACTCATAAATGGAGATCACCTGTGGTACAATGTTGATACATGCTGCTAGTTTATTCTTCACCAAACCATGGCCAATGGTCTTACCAACTTCTGTGTTTGGTACAGTCACATATGCCACAGAGTATTTATCTGAAATATTTTAAACAGAGGGTAAGAATAAAATATTTAAAGAAATCATGGCTGTTTATGCCTTTAGTCAAATCCAATACGAAAAAAAAATTGACTGCCAATATGCTATTTTGATCGATAATGACACCTGGTAAATAATTAATTTTTGAATGAACTTTTTATGCCATTTTCTATGTACTAATTTACTATTTTAAAGATAAATAACAGTCTACACTTAAACTAAGATAGTTTTTTTTTCTTAATTAGGTTATCATTGTAATGTAGCGTAGCAATAAGTTAATAACAAAAAAAATAAAAGAGTTCAAAATAATAAGAAAAATTACACTTACCGGCATCTAAACTCCCTGTAGAAGACATGTTATGGGCACACAACAAAGAAGGACGCAACAAAGTTAAATAAAGGGCAAACACTGTTTTTTTGCCTAAACCTGTTAACATTTTACGCTATTTTTTATTTTTCTTCAGACCAGCTTTTTGTTAGTTTTCAATTTTCAAATCGAGATTTTAATATTGACTTGATTGACGTTAAACTGACAGACTGACGTCTCGTTGACATAAAACTGAAGCAAACACTTTTTTTTAAGAATTCATTAACGGTATCGTTATTATTACCATACAGCCAATCTTCAGTCATTATATTTACATCGTTCTTGAAAGTTATAAAATGTTAAATAAAATGATGATGGTAGGATGAACGATGAATCTGCCTTAATTAACATGCTAGTACGGTTAGAGTTGTATTTAGGGAGTACTACAGATATTCACAGATTAAAACATTAGTATTTTACACTTAAATTCTGCTGACATACAACAAGACAATAATTAAATTTAAACATGCAACCTTTAACTGCCATATCCCATTTCCGCCAAATAACTCACTGATAAATCTCTTTAAATTATTTGTGCTAGCTTATTTGTTAAAGTTCTTTATTTCATCGGTAATTCCAGTTAACATAAAGATTTGTAAAATCTGCTAATATTTAAATTAACATTTAAATCCTTTTTATAAAATAAAGATAGCGAAATATTTACATTTCTATAGATGAACTATACCTACCTACTAATATAAATTTTCCAAAAAGGTTTTTATTCTCAAGTAGCCAAAATATGTTGCATCGCTAAAATTGTATGGAAATATTATCATGCGATACGCAACAGGTGAGTCGATCCAGTACTACGTAGATATTAATGGTATTGACCGCATGGCGATACGGTCAATACCATGATATCAATAAATATTTGAACGTATTACAATATCACGATCCTCTATTATAAAATTACACCCCCCATAGAATTTTTTGTTAAAAACTGAATCTAGAGTCACAGACAGGCTGGTACGTCAAGTTATTAGCAAGTTCAGAAATTTATAATCATATTTGCATACATTTTGTAGGACATTTATTTTCTGTTTAGCTCTTAAATAAGTAGGTAAAAACGTCCGTTTGGCCAAAATTACCTACAAGCGATATTTTTTGATAACTTGCTAACTCAAAAAACTTTCCTTTTTGAAACTTACGTGTTTGACATGAGTATGAACTTATCACTTTCAAAACAAACTATATTCACTTAATAGTAGGTAATTGTACCTACTTGTTTTTTTTTTCGTGAAATCCTGGAGCCCTACTCCGAAAGTACGTAACCGAAACTACCAAATTGGATTCATTCCGATGCAATTCATGTCGCCATGTGGCTCAGCCAATGGGAACGCACGAAAATTCGGCCGTAAAACTTCATTTTTCTTTAAAAAAGTTTTGTATTTATCAACAAGCTTCCCTAACTGAGATTTATAGAATGGTAATGCTTGCTTTGATTTAACGTTGAAGAAGTTACCAACTTATGACCGAAATCGATTTCATTTCAGGACTTTTAGGACTAGCAAGGAATAGAATAAAAACTTCTAACTTCTCTTACATTTAATGTAAAACACTACATTTTACACAAGCGAAAACTATTTACAAAATTAAGTAGATCATTTCCTAAGAAATAAACGTCCATAAGTAACGCATTTGCGTGCCTGTTTGCCATATTTTTACGCATCTTGTGTGTGTCCTGAGCAGTGATGGATCCAAGATTGTCATTTCAAAAAAAAATCGCTTCAGGAGCTTAATCAGGAGCTATTGCAAATTTGCCAGTGCTTCTGATTGATGGTGCAACCACGTTGAACTCAATGCATTTGAATTAGCGTTCGCGTCCACTACAGTGAGTCTTACTTGACTTAAATTAATTATATTCTCGTCAAATACAATAGATTACTAATGATTTTTTAGCGATTTGAATTTTTAATTTTCCGATAAAGGCTTTTTACAAAAATTCATAAATAGGTCAAACTCATGGTGGACACACAGACAAGTTTAAATGGATTGAATGTTTCTGCGGTGCACTCAACACCTACATATAAAGTTTTAAATTGCTCTTATTGCAACATGTACAAGTCCAAACACATCCGTTGTTTATTCGTGCACTGCGGAATACTCTTGCGTTAGCACATATAACACAAACTTACAGGATCCACACACACCTAGTGTCTTACTCAGAATACACACTAAGAATTCAAAGGTACTGCTAATCATCAAACTCCTCAGTTTTGATAACGCAAGAGCAGCAGCTAGGTAACTTGAAGAACTCCGAATACACTTCGCCGTTTGTGCTGTTGAGGGCTAACATGGATCTGTAAACGTATTTCTGTTTGCACTTTGTTTTGTTATTCCTGAAGGTGGCGTAAGTGGTATCGCAAGGCCCCCCCGGATTTCTGAAACATGATTGTCCTCATTAGAATATAGTATTAATAATAAAACCAATTTCGATTTGCCATTACTTGTACCATAAGAGAGCTGTTTTACTCGACTAAGGTGAAGCAGAGTAAGATTTGGGTTTCGAGGGTTTGAATACTACCTAATACATTTTCCACAGAGATTTCGATAAGTAGATAATTTGAGATTTTACCTAGATATATCTTAACTAAACAAGATACTTGGCAAAAAAGTTTGCATCATAGCAAGGAATATAAAATATACTGCATTATATACTATACAAACGCAACTTACGTGCACAGTTCTATTCGAAATATCTGCAAGGCGTCTTCGTTTCGTTTGTTTACTATAAACTTCCATTTGTCATCCTGATTTGGGAGAGCTTCTGGTATTGAGGCCTGAAAGAAATGGTTTAGTTTTTCAGATTAGTTCTCTGCATGTTATTTAGGTACAATAGATTACTACTAGTGATTTATAGTAGCGATCGTAGTTCATAAGCATTTCAAGCTGTAAGTATAAGGTAGTTGTAATTCGTGGTACAAGCCTCGTTAAATCGTAAAACACCTGGCGTCTATGTTTGTTACAGCAATCAATGACGTCATCAGAAACCAAGAACTACAGATAACCAAAAAAATCTACCAAATAATTTAATATCTAGAAACACTGAATAGTGTGCCACTAGCTATTGATTGAAGCCTTAGGCCTCAATTCATATTACAAATAACATGTTTTATTGTTATTTATCTTATTTTATTCGTAAAAACGCGTGATCTCTACCCAGCCGACTTCAACGGTCGTAGATTGAGCGGAAGACAAGGTTTTATACAACACTATACTGACATACTGTATTTCTAAATATCATTTAAAATTTTATAGATTTTAAGTTACACTTAATTATGAGTAAAAACGCATTGCTTTAGGAGAATTAAATCCTGCCATAAACCAACAAGTTGCTGATTCTTACGTAAGTAATTAATTATATTAATTGTATAAATTGATATGTACCCTTTCTATAACATTGCAAAGCGAGACTTCATCTGGGGGTCCCAGTCTTTGCGATATCTCCGGTTCTAGTTCGTCTCTGTTCAATTTGTATTTGTTAACTTCCATCTGAAATGGGAAATTATTTGTTAAACGTAAATAAAATATGGTTGTTAGTATGTAACAATTATTTTCCTCTAACGGAACATTTTACAGACAATTTCAAGACGTAGATTTAAGGTTCCTTTATCGTCTTTATACGTTTTAAAGTATTTGATTACCTATTACAATGGAGAAGTTTACTAGATATTTTTTTTCTATAAAAAATTTATGTGTAATGAAACAGAACTTTGAAAGAATTATTAAATTGTCTCTGCAAATCAAAAAGTTATGACACAAACACGCGACGCTCCAGCGAGTGACGTCATACGTCTTATCAAGCTTACCATAAGGTAAAACAAGTTATGTATAGACTTGGAAGAGCAGACCTTCTGACACAAACAACAATACCCTTAAAGGAGGATCTCCTATAACCAAAAAGGTTTTATATCATTAAGGCAAACAAGTATAATCAAACACTTATAGTCTTTAAGTACTTGCAATACCAGGGGCAGGACGCGTTGTCGACCCTTTATTACTGACACTTGTATTATCTGTAAAACTGATATAATGAATAAATATACGCCAAATCATACACATACCGAGTTAACTAGGTTGTTGACATAATCCACAGGGTAGTTGGGTATTTTTTCACAGATACCAGATTTCTTGCATTCCTCAGGTACCTCAGGAATGAATAATCCAGATCTGGCCGTCGGCCCAGGGAAAACTACGCCATCTTTCATCATCATATTTTCGTGGGTTTGACCTGGAATCGAAATCGAACAAATTATTTTAAATAATTTAGGTTTTTTAGAAGAAATCAAAATTATTGTATACAAGCTTTAGTCTACAACTTCCCCTTTTTTATTTCGAGTTTAAAGTAGGTATCAAATGAGTTAAGCGGTTCACAAATAGACGCTATATAATATATAGCGCGGTAGGAAAAGCGCTTCACAGATGCCCGCTGTACCTTTGATATACATAACAGCTCTGTGAACTGCTTTTCCCGTTGAGTGTGTGATACCTTGCGATACCGAAATATATATTGTATCGCAAGTCTGTGAACCCCTTTAATCTGAAAAATGGACCATAAGGTGATAGATATAAGTACGAGATCATCTGGGTTGGTACCACCCCCTTTCTACTTCTGCCGTGAAGCAGTTAGCTGGATTGGAGAGCCAGTCTAATAATCGCCACGAGAGGTATAACATCTTTACCTTTACATGGGAAATGCAGTGCTCTTGGCGTTCCTCGATGTCGCCATGTCACTTTTCATCAGGTGAACCATTTGCTTGTTTGCGGATGACGCTCAAAGTTTTAGGTACGCGTGGTCTCTACTATATTATAGTAGTATTATAACTTTGTGACAGTGTATGTAAGAGGTTTTATAATAAATAATTATAATTGAGTACTCAATCGATTTTTAAAATTATTTTACCTATTGAACTTTCAAGCTGGACAAAGGCTACATTTTGTCACAGAAAATGGAAAAATAAAAGTTTAAAAGGACGAAATCGAGAGCAAAAGGTAGTTTGTTTAAATATCGGGGTTTCTTGCCGGTGTCTTCCCCAACTTAAATTTTCCGAACCGGTGATCGAGTCATTTAAAAGAAAATTAAATTCATTTGACGATTCTAAGTACTTTCTTTTAAGTTCATGCAATAAAGTTATTTTGATTTTTAAATGAACTTAAAAAATAAACACTGTGTTATCTTGTATTTTTGAACTCAATTTTCATTGTACCAACAGTTACCTACCTATAGGTTATTATAGCAATTTAGTACTTTTTTTTAACTAAGCGGAATGAAGTAATTTTGATTGAAACATTAACAATTTTAATAGAAGAAAGGCTTTAAATAAGCATAACAAACCGTTCGAGTGTTAAGTGACTACGCTTCAATTTAATTTTCTTTAATTTTCATGGCGATTGATTGCGATAACAAGTCATAGTTTACAATCAACAAACGTGGTAGGTAAATAGGTATTTTACATTTATGGACCGTTTACTTATTTGTAGCATGGTAAAGTGGGTATATATAATAATAATAAACCACCTCACGACACACATATTTACTCAGCCTGCAGTAAGTATCGCAAGAACTTGTGTCGCAGGTGCTGAGCTACGATATGGTATAAAGTACAATATAGGCAAAAAGAAGAAGACAGTTCATCTGATGGAAGTGTAAGTGTAACCGCCGCCTATTGACATGCCCTGGATGACTCAAACGCCAAGAGCACGCCAAAGCGTTGTCCGTAGATGTAAAGATGTTTTACCTCTCGTGTTGGTTCTCCAATTCTTCGAACCGAAAACAAAGGAACCGCTTCATCGCAGAAATAGAATGCAGTTTCTATTACAAAAGCTATAATGTTGAAACTAAACACACATCTTCTTACATATAAAGAAAATCATGAATCTATTTTTTGTTATAAACTTTGTTAAAATAACTGTCTTCATACAAATTATATTTAACTAGCGGCCCGTCCCGGCTTCGCACGGGCATTAAACATTACATTTAGATTTGTTAATTTTTTACACATTCAAAGGTATTGAAGCAGTCTTAAATAATAAATCATTTATTTTGATAAAGTACAAATAAAGAGCTTTTTATAGCGGTGGTATTTTAGTTTCTTTTTTTTAAATTAAAAAAACGCTTATTGTGACATGACTATAATAGTTGGAGACATGCTGCCGCTGATTTTTTTTGTAGATAATGGTTTGATCTAAAATGTCATATTTCATTTTGTCATATCATAAATACTTTTCGCAGCGTACGCGATGTAAGGAAGTTTTTTGATATTTTTTTACGCTTTGAAATATAGCCTATGTCGCTCAGGAAAAATGTAGCTTTCCAACAGTGAAAGAATTATTCAAATCTGTTCTATAGTTTCGGAGCCTATTCAATTCAAACAAACAAACAAAAAATCAAACCTTTCCTCTTTATAACATTGGTATAGATTAAATTTTAAACGTAGTATTGTTTGTTCATATACTGTTTAAATATCGATTATCTTAAATATTGTCTTAATAAATAATGCATTGTATAGATGAATAAATGAATGTACAATGCCAACGAAATTATTTTTGTCGAAATGAATATATCATTAATCGGGTTTTTAGCAAGTTGCAGGTGTTTGCAATTAAATTTATTTATTAATCAGTAGTTCTTTATGTCCTTATATGGATTTATAAGTAAAAGGAGGAAAATGTAAATAAATACAAGCTCAGCGCCAAGGTTATGTAATTGGCACAATTTACCAAATAAGTGTAAGTAAACATTTCGTTGGAAACCTCAGTGTAGGATATATTTAATTAAAAATTATAGCACAGAGTCTCAAAACATTAAAGCTTGGACTAATTTGATTCTTCGGTATCCTTAACTCTTAATAACTAACAAAATAAAAATAACATACCGTTTCTATTTGTCAACATGGGCAACCTTGTCCTCGAGCTGGAATTAACAATTTTGTACGATCCGTTCTCATTTCTAATAGGAGACACAGTCTTCGTAGAATCTAATCTTCTTTTCTCTTCTTCTTGGACTTTCTGCAGCTCAGAGTTCACTGGTATGGATCGTTCGTTGGCTCTGATCGGTCTGCCGTTGCCTGGATACCTGTAATTAGTGTTACCAGACGTCAGAAATTTTCCTACCATGTCAGGACTCTTGACCGTTTGTTGAAATACGGAAGAGGTAGTAGTTTCTACCTTTTTTTCATAGTACAAAACAAACCAAAACCCCTGTTATTTCTGTATTTGTAAAAACCAGCGCCTTGTATTATAATGTACTTTTTTTTAAACAATCGACTGAACCCAGGTCCATGTATTAAAATATACTCCTTTAAACATCCTCAACTGAACCCAGCGCCGTGTATAAAAAAACTGGTAAACAACCAGACCTGTAATCCTCAGGGTATTGTCTGTAGAACCTCTGGAACGATGGGGTGCCTGTCTGGTCTTCTTCGAACGTTATCTGATGTATGTATCTATCATTATTTATATTGTAGTCTCTGTAAGCCTGGGATGAAGTCGATATCTGGAAGAAACAATCAAAATCAGGAATAAAACCTTGAATGATTGTGTTGCAGTGCTAAAGGCAAGGTGCTTAAAGGAATAGATATGTTTCATGAATCATGTATTAGATATAAAAACAAAATTCTGGAGTGTTTCAGCACTGTTAATTTTTGATTTGGTGAGTCAGTGAATTAGAACATTCCTGATTAGTTGTATGTGAATGTTTAATATGTCTGTATATTTCTTATATTGCTTATGTATTAAAAATGTTTTCCTTTGTTAGAAATGTTTACCGTTTCCATAGTTGTGTCATTGTATTCTAGTTTATTACCTTCATTAGTTTGTCTGTATATTGTATTAACAAGTAGTGGAAACTATTTTGGTTTGTCAGTTATATAAACTGTTTGTTTCCTATAAATAAAAATAAATAAAATAGGGTGCTTATATTTAGTTGAATAATTAATTTAATAACTTCGAGTAGGTACATATTAAATGTTCATACAAAAAGTTGTCTCTCTGAAATAGGAATATGTAATCGGTTTAGTAAGTTTAGACGCGACACGTCAATAAAGTTGTTTTTATTTTTTTTGTTATTTAATTGTATCTTCTCAAAAATTTGGAATTTATTTAGATAATCATTTATTTTTATATAATCTATTATAGATTCCTACTTTTACCGGTTTTTTCTACGTAACTTCTGTAATATTACAATTTTACAATTATTATGAGGAGGACAAACCCCCAATAACAAACAAAGTTACATTTTTTTTACAAAAAATTATGTTTCTACTTCTTATAAAGCAAATAAATGGACGTCTATGATTTTTTCCCCGACCTCTATGTCTGTATATTTTTTTAGCTAGAGAACTAAGTAAAGCAACAATTGAAAAAAATAGCCAAAAAAATATAATGGTCATGATTATCCGTGACGTGAAAAAAATTTTGTTACATATTTTTATATTACCGAATTGTTTGTACCTAATTCCTATACAATTGTAAACTTAAATTATTTGAACGATTTAAATTATTTATAATCATTTTTCTTGAAATATTTTAGGTATAGTGACTAGTAATGAAAAAAATTACAATTATAGGTATCTACATCATAAAGTAGTGAATGTATAAATTGTGGCATTTTTTTTGTAATTTTCACTCAATTTTTTTGTTTTTTTCCTTGGTTTATTGGTCGGATTCCACATGAAAATCCATGTTTAATGTTTTTACAAATGTGAAAATAGTCGCGCTGAAAATATTTATTTACCAAAAAGAGAATTATTTTTTACATGGAATCTATTTCAAGGTTTGGAGATAGGCCCTGTCAACTTTTATGATCATCATTGAGTATTAAAGCAATTAACTTCGCTTATATTTTATAACATATATACCTAATATCAAGTGCAACTCGCTCTTTACCTCAAGCGTGAGTAAATTGTCAAGGTCGCTTTGTCCAATACAAAACAATTCATAACCTTATTCACAAAAGGGATTTCCCCTGAACCGTTAATAAGGAACAAAGAATAGCCACAATAACTTGTTTACTTCATAAGTTCATCGTTTCGGTGGATGACGACCAAACTCTAAATGGAAAAATGTGTTTGTCCTAATTACTCCTATTTTCCCCTAAACGACGGGTGCTGATGCTCGGAGGCCTTAGCTTTACCGTGTTATTAAATTACCGTAGCTATCGTTTGCTATACAATTAATCAGGCTGTATTCTCTTTACACAACACCACAAGAAGGAAAGCATAGGCACGACTGCCATACCTGTCCGCTTCCCCATCGAACCTGACCTAGTGCAGACCCGGTTGGTAGCCGAAATATCAAGGAACATTTGGGGTTTCAACGCAGAAGGCGTTCCAACCCTTATGGAAACATCCTCATTGGTCCTGTATTTTGCTTGCCTATGAAATAATTAGACGATTTTTTTTTCATTATTTGTATTGTATTGTACACTATTGTCAAGAACGCAGTTGAATTTACTAACATTAATTTGCTCTTAAAACCTAATTTCTTAAATGGTGACAGAGAAACCTATGGGGATTGAATGTTAGATAGGTCGGTGTTGCAAGTGTAAAATTTAAACAAACAGACATTTCATTCTACTTTTTACTCGACTATGTACGACCAAGAGTATGTATATATGTATGCATGTTCTACTGTAGCGACTAAACCACAGGACCGATTTTAATGAATGAGGTTTCAATTGATTCGTAATAATGGTACGGTATGCCACCCGTACCATTATTACGCTAATATACATTTATTAAAATTTTATACGACGGACGTAAAACTTCAGATTCTTACATCGAAAAAAAAAAACTGAGATAATCATCACGTGTTTAGTATCAAAAGAAAGGTCTTGTTAAACACATTTTATATATGAATCATATTGTAAGTCAGAATAAAGTTTCAGTTTCGGAGTCGGGAATCAGGAAACTAAAAATATTAAATAAAAATAAAGTTTATAAACAAGAAACAATAATGAAACAAGAAACAATAATGAAACAAGAAAATAATTCACTTTGATTATGTGAGGGACAGGATTAAACAGCAAGTCTGTAGGTATACATTGGGTGCGATTACGGCTGTACGGTAACCATTTTTGTACCTATTTGTCTGAATTATTTTCTTGTTTCATCCTTTTTAGATCTTCTTTTAGTCGTAGTCGGGTAATAGTTTTTGAATTTTATTTTTTTAACTAATCCTCGACTCAGGTATCTTCGCTCCAAAATCCCGAAATTGAAACTTTATATTAGTCAGTTGCGGATCGAGGAATGAAATTTAGGGGGGCAAGTCAGTTAAAGTTTCTTTCAAATTGACGACTTTATAGTGAAGTAGGAAAGGTAGTGAATTGTTCTTTTTATCATAAACTCTGTTTGATTAAATTTTCCAATCAAATAAAAACATACATCAACAACCGAAGGAGCGCGCCAACTTAAGATAGTTTTTTCTTTTTAAACGCTAGCGCCGTCTGCACCGTGTCAAGTACAACTATTCATCTAATACATAAACTTTAATCAAAATGTATCTGTAAAAGGTTTTTAAACTGAATAAAATATCGTAGTTCCGCTACAAATTTATTTTTAGAAAAGCTTTTGGGGGAGATTGGGCCCTCTAGCCCCCTCCTAGATCCGCTATTGATATTAGTTACCAGTCTTAGATCCGCGTCGTGAGACTTAACGTTATGAGCGCAGTTTACAAGATGCTTGCATGATTCATCAAATTTATTATCATTTGAAAATCTCTCACGGATTACGTTAGCCGGCAAAAATAACGATACCGGCTACCTTATAATAGGTCCTCCATGAGCAATTGTCTCTCGAACTATAAACGATTTGCGTCAGACGAAAACATAAAGTGTATAATCGAAGCTATGAATAAAAAACGACATCAGTAAAATAATAATTTCGCACGATTCACTCAATTTGCCTCAATCTCAAATTATGACACAGGCTGGTACAAGGCATCGATATGAATGATGTTAATTTTAGGTAGCCTTCTAATAATAAGAATCTCAAACAATTATTTGATTTTTGTATTCATACCATCAAATTACCTTAGAATTTTCTTGTCGCCTTGCTTCATGTTTTTGATTAACACTCTGATGAATGATTCGGTTTAAACCAAATAATATACCAATTTCATTAACACTCTTATAAGTTTGCAGTAACAGAGTTAACGAGAAAATTTAAACAACATGCAGATTATGTCATATCTTAGGATCCAATCTATCTCTTTTCTAACATTGTTTTAATAATTGTTTAGAGGTGTTTGCCTTAGACAGACGGGATTCTATGCCATCATTAAATTATATAGTATCGTGAGTAAGCAAACAGATGGTTAACCTGATGGAAATTGATAGTGCCTATTGACACGACGATGCTCTTGATGCCTGGACGAGCACCATTGCACCATTTGAAAAATCAATTTAAAAAGGTAGTCACCATTTTTAGATCTCACACGTTCGGTGCCCCTATAAACCGGAGGCCCCGGATCATTACGCCCCTGTTCTGCAATGTAGGCGGGAAAATGTAATAAAAAGAGCTTTCTTGACATTTCGAATTGGCAATTACTTAAGATATCGAGGGCATCGTGTTATGGGCGCCAGTTACAACTGTCCTCATGTGTACCCATGGCCACAGTATTTTGCCCATGAAGTTGTATTTCTTTTAGTAATTATAGAATTATAATCATAGACAAGAGAGCTAATTTAATCTTTTTTGACACTAGGGATAGATACAATCTTGACTTGCCAAAAACTCTGTTTACAATTGTAATGGATTCACTGTATAATGACAGACAGATATACAAACATGGTTGAAGAGAGCAAGTTTCGCTTCATTAAAAAACTAGGCAAGCGCGAGTCGCTCACAATAGGTTCCGGATAGGTTTCTTAAAACTTATGAACCTTTAATAAAATATTTCCTTCCTTATTGTTCCCCTTTATTTTAATTCCATAAATTTTTATTATATGAGGTTATAGCAAGAATACAAATACATATTCTGTAAAAATTTCAACTGTCTACCTTTAACGGTTTAGAAGATATCCGCTGATAGATAAACAGGCGGACGAACGGACAGCGTAACCTTTCTAAAAAGGGTTGTCGCCCTTTGGTTACCTACGGAATTCTGAAAAATGAAACTATTCTCGTGTTATCGTTTTAGAGTAGTGCCGGCAATATAAGTGGGTCATTGCATTTCACTTGCTCTGGTCAAAGTCGGTCTGATGACGCGAACCGAAGAAAGTTATTTACTTTTACCGATTTATATTAATAGTAGTTAGGTACCTACTTTTACTTGTTACTAACTGCGCTTTAATTAGTACAGTTTTGTCTGACGGACATACATATATTACATTACTTTGAAATGGTGTAACAGTGTTGACAACATTCAATTTTTCATTTCGTAAAATTTTTAACATGCATTTTGGGATCTCGACCGGATAGAAACCCTAGAAATAGGTTGTTTTGTAGCATATATATTTTTCATCAGACCAATGTTATACCAAAAAAATTGTATTCTCTTAATTAAAAAAAAAATAGGTATATGTAGAGTCATATCTTTTTTTATTTTCGAAATCTATTCATTCAGTTATTATTTTCTCTTATATCTCAATACAAAATATAATTTTAAAATAGTTCTGCGGTTACGGAATGAAAACTACAGGAAACAAATTTGCTTTAAAAAAATGAACATTATGAATTTTAAAACAATAGCAAAGTTTGTTGAATATATGTGGATTGAAATAATGTTTTTGTTTTTACGTTATAATTTTTTTATACTGTCTCCATGTGACACTGTAAAATACAGTTATATATCGGAAGCCCTTAGTAAACCATATTTATTCATATTCTATAATATAATTTTCCAGTGAATATGTATGCAATAACATAATATCACATAATAATTACAAGCAAGGTCATGTATACAAAATACCTAACTACCGGTACATAGTTACGTAGGTAAATGGTTTTATCGGTAAACTTATAAATAGCTTACAGTATGACATTTTATTATGTACATGTTGATTTTTATTACCATAAAAATAATTATACACAATACACCGAGGTGCTATTGTTTTAAAATTTTAATATAATGATTGGATCTATCAAACGAGCTCCAAAATTTGTTGTAATATTAGGTCTGAATTTAAAGATGGTTTTAATAAAAATACATTTGTAATTAATTATACAATCAACTTGTATTATTATTTAAAAATGCATGTTTATTTATATTTAAGTTTTTAATAAAAATATAAATTTTAGTACATAGAGTTCTAATAACTGTTCCCTTTTAACGTCTAGGCTTTATATTTCCGAAAACAGGTTTTGATGAATGTTATACCCGTAAAATAAGAACCTGTAATTATACAAATTAATGCGAATTAAAAGTTTTATGTAATTAAATTTCAAAATGAGACTATTCGAAATCATTTAAGTTCTCCTAATATAACTTACAGTATTATTCATCAATAAATGTTAGAATAAATACGAGTCCAATATTATGCATAGTAAATTAATATAACGCCCTATGAGCAAATAAAATAAATATTTGCGCTGGTTTACAAGAACTCATTAGCATATTGAACTAAACTTAATTGAACGTAAGTAAACATTTTAAATCAATAATAAATATTTGAGGAAGGTTAACAATTTAGTAGGAATCATAACTTTAATAACTTAGTTAAGTATTACTTACCAGAGCGATCCATAGGATGTACTTATGTGCCATGACTACGAATTAAAGTTTTTCACATAGTCACTTGTCACAGAACACACATTAAGTGCGGCTTCAACTATGTTTTGAACACATATCCTTTGTCCACTTTATATAAAAATATTTTCTACTTCATTTAACTATCAGTATTAGTCAACCATTGATAAATGTGACGTTAAACATTTAGTCTTATAAAGGAATATCGACATCGATAATTGCACGTGCTTCTTGACTTGCGACCTAATACCGACTGACTCAACTGGTCAGGTTTTAAAACAAATATCGTTTACAATTCTCAGCAAACGTTGGCCATTTTTAAAGACCTTTAAATCTATTATAACTTACCTGACAGCCTTCAAGAATTGTAGGATGCCCACTCGGACAAAGGTCTCTGTTGTTTGGTTATCTGTGATTCGATTCGCCAGGCGTTCGATTTTTCAATTAGCGTTTTATACCGTTTTTTTTCACCATTTATCGATATTCGATGTCTCAGCAATTGGTTTATTGTCATCCCTAATTTTAGGATTCCGTGGAAATTTATGATTCTAGGCCTTGTTTTGTCACACTCAAAATCGACAGTTAATAGGTAAAATTATAGCTATATATTTCTTTTAACCGAAATATTTACTGAAGTGTGGCGAAAGCATAAATAATGCATACAAATAACCGTTTAGTGTACCAATAAACTCCATAAAAAGAATGTAATCTAAATAAAAGTAAGTAATCTATTTATTTTATGTAGCAGTTGGACCTATATAATGTGTCTAAAATCTGATAAGTATGGTATTTTATAGTTTTTCAAGGAAATTATAAGTTGACAATATATTTTTCAATTTCGTTCGTTTGAAAACTTCGTTTTGTTACTGTCTGCCCACTCAGATATCAATTCACTTTTAAGCGTCGATTGAGATGCTAAAAGCTGGTTGAATGAAATTGTTTTGAACTGTCAACTTACAATGAAAGGGATGATCAATTGAAATGCACATCTTTTAACAACTCAATCTAACCGCTGATTAGTTAATTTTACGTCGGTAGATCAGACTTTCAGTACCAATTGAAAACATTATTTTAAATACCAAACTTAATACTTGACTACCTACGGAACCATTTACTCTGCCTGTAACAATACATTCTTGGCTACGTTTTAATTGGATGTACGTAAATGACGAAATTTAATTTTATAATCTGACTTATAAAGACTAATGAAGCCTATTTATTTAAAATAAATTGATTAAATTGTATTATTTATGTATTAAATATGACTTATTCATTGTTATATTAATTGTTGAAAGGAAATAGGTACATTGAAAACTTTTAAAACGTCATTTTTTTGTTTACCACCGAGTCGGAATGCTATTTACGGGTAAGAAGCCGGCAAGAAACCTCCGTAGTTGCTTTTTTTTTTTTAAAAATACAATATTTCTCATTACATGTTCAAACATTTAAATTTTCTAACTATTTCATACAATTTAAAGCTTCTGTGAATAAAATCAAAATAATGCTCGCAGAAAGGTAAAGGAATTAACAGAAGCTTTTATCTCTTTTAGTTGTATGTGCTTACAATTTGTTAGAACAAATTATAATTGTTCATGATCATGTTTAACTTCGTTTTTTGTTGATCAAATTTAAAAAAACTGACTTTTGCTGGAGTTAACGTGAAGAAAATCGAATGATGAATCGAATGAATCGAAGAATGAGAAAAGCGAACCATCAAATTAATATTCAGTAGATAATGTGGGTTTAAAGAAGTTCACTGTACCTAAACCCTTAAAAATGTAATAGGACTTTCGTTTGTAGCTTTCCTTGTTTCTTATTGGTTAGTTATAATCTAGATGAAACAGGCCAGACTAGAAAAAACTAGAGAAATAAATTTAACATCAATTATATAGGTTATATAGTTCAGTGCGTTTACCATGAGTTTTTTGCCGGATTCTTCCCCGTAGAAATAGCATTCCGAACCGGTGGTAGTAAAAAAAAAAAATTTGAAAATGCTTATTTTAAGTCTGTTCGAATAAAAACATTTCGACTTTGACTTTGAGTTTTACTTTCCATTGTCGCTTGCGACTGCAGTTGCGTAAGAATCTTGTTAAACGCCTCTAACGGAATTAAGAATGCTCATACATGTGAAATCATTGTAATAATCTACAAGTGTGATACCTGTGGGCCCATCATGAGTTTTACCTTCGATTGCGTCTTGGGACTGCAGTTACAAATTTGTATGAATCTTTGTAAAGCGCCCCTAACGGATTGTTGAGGAATTAAGAATGCTCATACATGTGAAATCATTGTAATAATCTACAAGTGTGATACCTGTGGGCCCATCATGAGTTTTACCTTCGATTGCGTCTTGGGACTGCAGTTACAAATTTGTATGAATCTTTGTAAAGCGCCCCTAACGGATTGTTGAGGAATTAAGATTGCTCATACAAAATCACCGTAGTCATTTATGTTAGCCGACGTGTTGAAAAACTGTAAGAACTCATTGTAGACACAGGTAATCTAGAAATATCTCACAGAAAAAATAGTTTGTCTTTATTTATTTATTCATTCACATTAAAAACGAACTATTTAATTACTGTATATATATACCAATGATAAATTTAATAAAATAATGACTTCTTTCTTTATTATTCGATAATGACTCTATTAGGTAATGAACTATTTAATTAATTTTCATTGTCACTAATTATAAATGTTATTAACCGTCTACAACTCGATCTTTTTAAATAAAATTACAAGTTGTTATTAATTTCAAAAGCTTTAAAAGATCGTTTCTACGTTGACCTTTGCGATTTGCAAAAATAATAAATATAAATATACAGATGTTTAACTAAATCTTCATTAATTAAGACGGTATGAATAAGAATAATTTTATTTATCCTAATTAAAAGACGGAACTAAATATGTTGGTTAATTTAAAGATATTATTTTAATTTTACAAAATTGACGTAGATCTTGCATACCTTTTAACCTAGTAAAGTCGTGGCCATATCTTGTAATTAACGATTTCATTATGTTATTATCATTTAATGAAATGGTCGTGTTATTTAAAAATTGAATTGACCTCGATTCTGGTCTCAATACCCAACCTAACCTAGCCAAATTTCAATAAAACGTGTCTATTTTTATGTGACATTCGTTAAATTCAAGTATTTCTATACCTTAATTGACCATTGATTTTCATAGTGTGATCACCCAACATACATTACAAAAAGGGCGAATTCAGCGCCTCCAATGTTCGATAATATAACTATTTTAGTTTGAACACATTATCATGAAGTAGTCATGCGTTTAGCTGTCCATAAAGTCAAACATTGATAGTTCATTAATCTGGTACGATCATATATGTGGTTTACCATTTCATTAAATGGTTGTGTTTCATGAAACGGCCGCGTCATTCATCATTTAATGAAGTGATGTTTTCTAAGATCTACTCGCGATGTGTATAAAATTTTTTATTTGTAAGTCTTGCTAGAACTCAAAGACCGATTTATATATTTAGTATTTGTAATAATGGCAATAGAAAAGACAGACAGCGAAGGCTTAGAAAAAGGGTTCCGCTTTCATCCTTTGGGACAGAACTCAGAAACAGAAATGGAAAAACCATTTTTTTATAGTTTTAAATAATCATTGTTACTCGTTCCTCACCTGCTTTAAGTTCCAATCAATAGGTTTGTATGAACACATCCTGATATTAGGTATGACTTCATGTATAGGCCACTATCCTATTTACTACATAAGGTATTTATAGAGGGCGCTATTAGTTTCAGATGGTTGCTTGATTAACTTAAGGTAATTTTTATTACTTTAAATTACATTTGATGTTGGCTGTTATACCTACGGACGCCTGATATTTTATTGATGACAAACTTTATTTATGTCGTTTTACCATAAACAATATCCTCCTATTTAATTTTTTAAGATATATCCCGAAATTGCATTTAATAAACAATATAAATAATAAATAATATGGGTATTGTTAAATATTATATCTATAACTAAATGTGATTATCAAAATGGAGAAAAAAATGCCTAAAAATAAAACAAATATGGTGAATGAAATTACGACCTCGGTGGCGCAATGGTATAATCAGCCAAAAGCTACGCTAGGGGTTCCGGGTTCGAATGCCGCCGGAGACGGGTCTTTGTTTTATTTGCAAGACTCCTTGTTCCGCTTACCGGTCGTGTGTGTTGTATTCTTATCTATGTAGTTTATGCCTTATCGTTGCTTAGTGCTTGTGATACAAGATTATATCTTAGCGCAGGGCTGAGTCAATGTGTAGTTATTATTATTATTATAATTCTGAGGCTTTATTAAAAGTTTTGTTAGTAAAAATACAAACTGTTATAAACAATGTAAATCTAAGTAAAATCGAATGCAAAATAATAATACTTAATAATAATACAGGTAGTCGTCAGGAATATTTTCAATTGTGTTTTCAAAATTAATGTTAATGTTCAAATGATTAGTTTACCTGTCTCGAAAACTATAAATGGTAAAACAATGACAGATTAATAAGTCGATGACAATAGGGAAATTAACAAATTAAGTAATAGACTAAAATGATTCGTCATAAAGGCGTTATATCATAATGTTAGAATTATCCTGGACAGAGTTTAAAATTAAGGTAAGGTTCTTTATGAATTCAAAGTTAACCTATCTTTTTGTTAATCTAAATAAATTTAAATACATTACGTAGACATAACAGTAACATAAATTAATTCTACTCGGATTTGGTCGGTGCTCACCCTCTTCCCTACATTATATTTAGGGCAAACATACATAAACCTATGCATGTTTATCTCCTCTCTAATACCTTCCTTGAGAGAATAAGCACAAGGTACTAGGCTAGCAGAGATAGAAACATCTAAAATGAACGTATGAAACAAGAAATGTTAGTTAACTTAACAATACGATAGATGGCGTTAGCAATCTATTTGAAGAAAATCTTATTTGTTAGTGGCTACCTTTGGTAAGCTAGGATTTGGAGGATTCGTTCCTTCCTGAATTTGTACTTCAGCAAAGTTATTTCTGAACTGGAAAGTCAAATACGACCTGTTAATACTTTTTTTTATTTGTTGAAAACGCAATAAAAGTAAGCTGGTGTGTTGCACATTGCACATCAATAAACGACTATCGGTATATAATCTATCAATAGTCATAGTCACATCAGTGGTTTCAATAGCATTAAAATCGATAATATTTTGTGTATTTTTAAAGTAATTCTTGTAGGTGTGCAAATCAACAAAAGGATTAACTTTTATTTTATACATCACTAATATTTTCAAGAGTAGGTAAGGTAAGGTGTGAAAATTTCAGTAATGAGGAAAAAATTAACATCTTATAATAATTATTGTGTGAGACATGAACTAAATACTATTTTAACTCAGTCAGTGGAAATCCCCAGTTGCTACGTCAGATTTATGTGCCTGTAAAATTTAAATAAGATGAATATGATGTGAAGAAACCCAAACGTTGTTATAAATATTTAAGTAAGCGAATAAACCCAAAAGCTCGGATGGTATAACCAAATTTGGTTAATTTGCATTCAATTCGCTACCAAAAATTACATACCGCCTTATTATAATACTTGGACAAAAATAGAACTAGGGTTAAAACCATGCGCAAATGTCATTGCAATAGGCAGTTTCCCGCCAAAATATGGGTAATTTATATAAGAATTATTAACCTATCGAGTTGAGAGGTAACAGTATTACAGCTGGCTGCTACCCACGAAGTCTTAGGTTTAAATCCCGGTGAAGGAGAAACTGCGCAATTTGCAAGATGAATTATCTCACTCGTTGGTCTTTGATAACAAATACCTCATGTATCGCATATTACCGTACATATCTTAGCTTGGTACCTATTTCCGAAACAAGAAGGAGTTAAATCATAGTGCAGGTATACCTATATGTGTTTATTAAAAAGATTATTAGAATAAGCGAATTTGATTAAAATTGAAGCTTATTAGATGTCGTCGACTTGATAAACATTTACGAGCGATGACGTTTAGCTTCAATTAAATGAGCCTTTATAGAATTAGTAAAGTCTATATTATGCATAAAACGATGACTATTCAATTAATCTTATGTAATTGGGATTACACATTGAAATGCCCCAGATGTAGAGTATGTTGTACAAAGTTACGCAGCGTACTGACGTCAGACACAGTTGTGTTTATGTATAACTATTTACTTTTACCTAAAATTTGCTCGCGGCTTCGCTCACATTGAATTTTCATACAAACATTTAACCCTTCATTCAATTTGTTTGGTTAAATTTCGGAAAATCCTTTCTTACCCGGTTAAAATTCAGCTTTGTAGGTACAAAGTTTTAAGCTTGGCGTTGATGAGTCAGTCAGTCAGGTGTTCTCATTGTATATGTATAGCGGCCCACTTCGGTTTCGCATGGGTAGATATAGCTATTTAATTTTTTTTTTAATATTCTATTACCTATATTCTTCTAGGATAAAGTAAGATTCTTATGGTGAAAGAAATTTTCAAATCGATCCTGTAGTTTCCGAGCCTATTCAACGCAAACAAACAATCAAATCTTCAATAAATATAAGTCTAGATGTATATAAAATATTATTTTATTTGTATACATACATTAACAGCACACATACTTATTCATGCTTGCAATATAACTACAACATACATTGAAATACATGTATGTATTATGGGTCTAGGTGAAGCTTTATTAATAATAATAATAGCCTTTATTCAGTTTTTATATACAAATATTTGCCTTTGTCACTGATCTGTGTGCTCTTTAGCAAAGCCTTCTCCCAAACTTATCCATTTAGTCCTATTCCTTGCTGGCCTAGTCCACAAAACGCCTGCGATTGAGCTGAGCTGCAGCGTTTTAAAGATCTGCCTCGTTTCCTTGCTTTGTTCTTTGGTTAACAATTAAAAATTGTCTTTCTCCACTTATCTTTGCCTATAATGATGTTTTCATCTCTATTTCAGTTTCTTTATTGTAGTTTTGACGTTATTTAGTTCAAGTTGTCCCCTTATAGCAGTTGTTCTGATCCTATCATTTTTTTCTTCCCTAACATGCTTCTCTATATGGCGTTTTGACGTACCTCAAATTTGTTTGTATTGATAAAGGCCTTAGTGTGTTACCCGTTTGTTACAAGTAGTATTGGCAAGATGCTGTCAAAAAGTTTGCGTGTTACTGTCATCTTCATTGTTTTCTTCAGGCTCCAGTATCTTTTCGGTGAGTTTCCTATATGCCTTTCTCTTTCTTAGGTAGTTATGTCCAGAGAAGAGATTATTAATCCTAGATAAAAGTATTCATCAATATATTCTGTTAATTAGCAGCAGATGCGGAAAAGTGGCTTTTGTTGCTCGCTTTTACTAGCTATAGGTAATTTCATCGTTCGCTGGAGCCACTCCTGATATAGTAAATACAATAAAACAGTGTTATCAGTAAATAATAATTCATTACATGGGCAATGCGGTGTGATGCGGTTGTTACATGATTAAGTCACTTTACATGAAATGACGTTATTATAAATTTTTAAGCTTTTTAATTATGAGACATTTGTAAGTACATAAAATAAACTCGCAGAGGTGTTAAACAACGCATTTCGTATGTTTATGTTAAGTCCAAGAGTGATAGGTGCAAATCCGCCACTATCCGGGCACAATAATGAACATGTCAGCTACAATGTACGGCAAACTGAGACTCGAACCCTTGACTTGTCGGGTCTGGTCAGTCGGTTAACCAAGGCACGTAACTGAGCTACCACGCCCATTTTATTCACCACCGCGTCGTTTTTATTATTAGTTTTAGGAAAATAATTTTAAGATAGAAGATAAGTGGTATAAAGCTAAACGGCTCTGCTTGGTATCCGATGTTAAGTTCAGACTTGTTAAATAGTTTTAAGGTCATATGTACATTTATATGCTTTAAAATTAGTTGTATTACAGATTTTTTATTTTATATTTATTTTAAAATTGAAATAATAAAATCTCGATTGTTAGAAAAACCAAAAAACCAGAGTTCCCAAAAAAAATACACAAAAATGTGTGTACCTTAAAATATATTATACATACCAAATAACGCTGATAAAAAGCTACTCTAGTTCTTTTCTCTCTAGTTACTCTAATTTGGACAAAAAAAAAGACAAAATTGTACTTGATTTTATGTGTGGACTCCTATGACTTATGCAACTTTTAAAATATTTCGTCTTGGTAATTTTCATGAGACAATTTCCTTTACGGAAAATGGTGTTGTTATAGTATAAAGGGCAGAACCAGTTTACCGCTTGCGGTATCGGCTGCACTAGTCTCAGTGTAAAGCTCGCTTAGTTCGGTCGCTCGTCTCTAATATTCACAACAATAGTGTTTATTAAAAGTGCTGAAAGTGTTCGTGTATTAACCTGTAAAATGTTCCGAAAGATTTGTTTAATTTTGGTATGTTATTTTTTTATTTTCGGATATTTCGTTTAATTTTTTTTTTGTTGTGGCAAGTGACAAAATTATTACCGTTTTTATTGTTATTTAATTAGCGTCGTTTGGTTGATTGAATATTTTGTATTTCCACCTGAATCTATTATTTTTATAACTAGGAAAAGTATACTGTAATTTAAATTGAAAATCGGTCTTCTAACTACCTTTTGGGTAAAATCGTAAATGATACTAAATTAGCTTTTTCTGAAAATCCTGATTTTTGGGCTTGTTAGTTTTTTTTTGTAAAACTAGTATTAATTATAGTCGTGAAGTCATTGTGTCTTCATTCATAAATCATAAGGATGTTACAAAGTGTTGTCACCAGACTGCTATAATAGCTAGCATCTAACTTTGTATTTAGATGAGTTTTTTTTTTGATAAATGACCAAAAACTGAATAGACATTGAAACCAAATAAAAATAAAATATAGAAATGAATATATATGATGTGAATAAAATTAATTAATCTTTGAAATATATTTGCATTTATTATACTTCTACTTACTTATTATATTCTGATACCTACATACTCGTAATAAATAGGTCCTTGAATTCAAAGATGATATTTATCAAGGAAAATGTATCTTTAATGTGATTCTGTTGGTGTCTCGTGTGGTTGTTGAATGTAGATTTATATTAATTTTAATGGTCGACATAAATATCACACCTTTTTAAAATATAGTATTTTTAAACTGGCACTGACTTTGCTTGGAAGTTTGTTTGCTAACTATGAGACTTGTGAGTCTTGGATAATTTGTCACTATTCAAAGTGTTTAAGGTCTTGTAATTCTTGGATGATCTGTTGTGTATTTACGTTTGTCTTGATTTATATGCTTTGACGTTTGCTTACGATTTTGCTCGAAAAACAAAAAAAAATACGGAGGAGGTTCTCAAGTCGACACGTTGATATATTTTTTTACAGATTGTTAATTCTTAAAGTACTTTTTAACTATCGATGAATTAATTCGCAATGTGCTGAGCAGTGTCTTTTATTACAAGCTAGTTTGTTTATACAACATTATACACTATACCTTTAGCAGTTGTTTCGTATCAATAGTATGAGCTTCAGCTTAGTGCAGGACTGAAATAATACGTACCATTTTAAAAGTTAGGTATTTATCGATTCCGTTCTTTAAAAAATCGTAAATACATTTGTTGTTTGTCAGCACTGTAATAGGTTTTTCGATACAAAACTTTGTAAAAAGTAAATGTTCAACAGATATTTGCATTTTTAACCTCGATAAACATTATTTTATCTCTATAAATAATATCAGGTAAATTTTGCTTTTAATTTTATCGAACGCTCATACGAGGTTTTTACAGTACGATATCGTTGAAAGAACTGTCCTAAAAAAGCTTTTTGTAACTTTAAAACTGTTGAGATTAAAAAATTTCGGTAAACTCTATGCGTTAGTTTTTTTTTTAAATTGAAGTTGAGGTTGAAATATATTATTTTGAATTGGAAATGTTTGATTGCATAGGGTCTAAGCTACTAAAAAAAAATTGGAACCATAAACGAAGTTACTCATGACTGTAGTTTTATTTTCGCCGACTATGGTTTTAGTTAACCGAGTTGAAATACGGTCTATAGATCTAAGCTTAAAACGGAAACTTTAGAAACTACTCTACTCGTCTAAGAACTTTCTTACTGCACTTAGTCAAGTTTGCTTATAAATAGAAGATGTTGAGTTGCAACTGGCTTGGATCCTGATCAGAGACTTGTTTTGCTTTCAGGTGTTGGTCCAAGGTTCGTGGAATGCCAGCATGGATGCTAAAAGGAATAGCAAAGGTGAATGAACTATCATTACCATTTACATATATATACGGTTCTGTGAATTTTATTATTCCAAGATATTATTTTAAATTATCAAGAAATACTTTGTAACTTTCATTGCTCACTGAACTTTGCCGGGACTGGAACTATATTTGAAAAAATAGTTTAAGTAAATTATTTTAATATCTTAGAGTTCATGTTTTAAGGTGACAAATTCTTGACGTAAATCATTTTATCAGGTAACAGGTACAACCAGGTTTGGGCACTCCGGGTAATTATTGCAACTTTTTTTGAGAAAATAAACGATATTAACATTATGTTGAACAAAAACAAACTATGGGGTTGAGTATACAATTTTTCCTCGCTGTGGCTTATGTATTTGTAATATTTTTTTTCCGACTGACAAAAAAGGAAGGTAATGTGTTGTGTATGAAGTAGCTATATCGTACCACTTTGTATAAGGGTATACTATGTTTATTCTCCCATCCCTTCTAGTTGAGAATATGATCATTTTAAAGTCAGTATACTAATATAGTAGTCAGTAAACTATCAGATGAAATAATAGTCAAAACATAACATTTAAAAAATCTAGTTAAAACTATTTTGCAGATTCCGGTGACATCGTCTACCCTGGACCAAAGAAGGAGATGAAGAACAGAAACACGATACCCAGCAATCTCCCTGAGCAGTGCCGGGGCAAGAACTACTGCACCATTAAGCCGCCAGACTACCCTGAAGAAGCCTTTAACAATATGTTCAAGGGATATGTAAGAGTAACATTTTAGTCCATGACTTTATGTCCAATAGAGGGCGCGTTATTCAATGTAATGTCAAGTCACATAGCCTTTAACCAGCGGAACACACTTAGAACGATGCCACATTTGTCAAATTATGACAAGTAGTCTAGAAGTTATGAGGGAATAGATGAACGTACGGATATAATTGCTGGAGAAACCCAAAACCCGCCATTTTGTCTAGCCGTAATTAGCCAACTATCAAAAATCTTTCTAACTGAACAACCGCAAAAATACGACACACACGTTAATCCTTTATATAAGGATCAAAATACTTAGCCCTGAAACCCTTTTCTAGTTTTATACCACTAAGATTGAAATCAAGTTTACAGCCTTTTATTGCTATAAATACGTAAATGGTTTATCAGATATATATTTTGTAACGAGAGCTGCAGAATTTATCCAATAAGTACCTAAACATAGTCCCACAAAAAAGTATGCATAACTTTTTTTACCCTAGTGATATATTTTTTTTTCCAGAAAATAGCGCCAGCGCCGGCTCTAATAGTACCAGTTGATATCGGCAACAGGCAGGGAGATCCAGAACTGAAAGACAACTGCGAGAGCACAGTCTCGGTAAGAAAAAATATTACCTGTAAAATCAGTGTTGTTTTAGTGCTATGAATTAACATAATAAGTTAAGTAAGTAAGTAAGAACTTTATTCATAAAACAACACAGTATCTCACATCACAGTGTTCTAACAAGAAATATGTATTAACCTAAACGATTACATTGAGATGCTATGTTACAACCACGAAACTCAGCACTGTATCAGCTCTTACGAGACCGACGCTGATCTTCCGTTGCACCCCAATTGATTCCGAAGATGAATTAAACATGTACAAATAATTATGAATGTTTGTGTGTGTGCAAATTTAAAACTTATTCTCAGATTATATTTATATTAAATAAAATTTAAACAAGTTATAGGGAGAAAATAGTTGAAATTACCATATAATTAATTAAAAGTTTTTAAAATAGAAACAAAAGTGGATAATTAGTCATTAAGTTGTGTAAGTATTGTTAGTTTAACACAAGGAGTTGGCCCAAAAAAACTAAAATTGACATAAACTAAATGGACAATGACAATGGACAATGGGTTCATTGTAATGCACAATTTAAGTAAGTGCACAGTCAAAGTTTAAGGTTAATTTATTTTTAGGACATATCCTTTATTTTACAAGTCAAAAATGAAAATGTCAAAATTAAAAGTTTAGGTATGGGCATGACCGACCTCTAGGTTCCACGTTGTTTGTGGAAGGGGCGTTCTAACCGTGGCGTATGGTTACTTTTAGGAAAGGTTTTAACATTATAGGTAATTTTTTGGTTTGTATCTTATAGTACCAAACTTAACTATAAGTTTAGTTCATATTACCTGGTATATAGATTCTTACAAAACTATATTAATGAGGAACAGGAGTCGTCTTTTCAGAGATTTTGTCATCACGTTTGTCGCTCGACAAACAATATTTCTACAACTAAATGTATTCCACTGAACAACTCATGAGATTGTTCCAAGTAAGCATAGCTGGATATAGAATTTAATTCTCTTAATCCTATTTATTAGCCGTAAATCTCTTTCGTATGGTGATTTTGTAATTAGATGTGATACAAAGTATTAATAATACATGTGGTAGATGACCAATAGTAAATTATACCATCACTTGTAGGTATATAAAATAACTAAGTGGTCAACTGATAATAATACATTTATACGGAAACTGTACTGGCCAAGGTCAAAAAATACTGGTTTGACTTTACTTCAAGTTTTATTAATTTATTGCATTATTAAGCCCCATTCATAATGTTGACATTTTTGTAACAGCTATTAAGTAAACTAACGATACAAAGAATTGGAACATAATGAAATCTTTGATTAAATTTTTCAGAACACGCAGTAAATAACTATAACCAAATATATATTTCTTTTGAAAATAGTCCCATCAGTGCGATGCGTTTAATGTCATATTTAAAACTAAGAAACGAAATTTACTATACGTTTATACTGGCTGCACCTTTTAATAAATAATATGTCTTTGTAATAAATTAGTGCTGCTGAAATAAATGCTATTTAAAAGAAATATATGAGGTCGCGCTGAGTTTTATATAATTTTGAATATTTAAACTTTTAGACTTAGCGTAGTTTAGGATTCACGACAGTTTAGCAAGCACGCGTTAAGTGTCCACAATATGATGATATATATTTATACATTTTTCATATCATTTTAACTCGCTAACTTGACAAATAGCGTAAATGCTAGAACCGGCTTCACGATAGACAATTTTATTGGACTACATATGTCATTTAAAACAGATTTTGAGCCTTAATTTATCATTGAGTCTTAATACTTATCTCAGAACTATAATAGCAGACATGTATCATAAAAGTGTCATTTTTGTACATACTTTGTCTATGAACCATTTGGTAACAGTTGGTGACATACTAGTCTATAACTTATAAATGTGTATGACATTACATGTAAATTTATAGTTCAAAATGTTACTAGTCAAAAAGGAATTAGTTGAATTTAAATTCAGGTTTTATCGGATTTGTAGCAAAAAAGTAGGGTTGTTCTATTAAAAATAAATAACGAGTTTTTTATTTGTTCCAGTATGAGCCTCTGTACCAAGTACAAGAAACTGGTACAGACAAGTGGTACACGGTGGTACAAGCCCCTAAAGTGGACTACATACAATCAATCCGTCTTGAAACATGCTTGTAAGTATCTTGTGCATATTGTATAATTTTAGGAATTTTTCCTTTATCATACTCATACAACTCACGACGTAATCCCTTGAGAAGGGTTGGCAGAGGTGTAACATACCGCATTTCGCATGTTTATGTTGAGTCCCAGTGTGACACGTTGCGAATCTGTCGCCACTATCCGGGCGCAATGAGGAACATGGCAGCTAAAACCCTCGACTTGTCGGATCGGGTTCCTCGGAAGGCGCGTTACAAACTGAGCTACCACGTCCTCACGACACGTCGTCCTTTCTGATTAAAAGACAAAAAAGAACCTGTAAGTTTCGCTCTAGTTGGCATGAGCATGAGAGTGGTTCCTCTATGCCTTTGCGCTTTTGTGGATTTTAGTTTGCTACTGGAATGTCAAGGGATAAAAATAAACGGCTTAGCAATTAATTTCAACACAGGTGATTTAGGCAAAATTATAAAGCAATCTGAACTTTTTTCACATCAAGCATTTGGCCATAGAAGTAAATCACTGTTTCCTCTAGACTCGAAGAGGTCCTTTCGCACTTTTCTATCATAGTTTTCTTTTACAGGGACGCTGGAGGTACTTGTTTCACCATTTTCCCAGAGTTACCCAGCATAAAGACGACTTGCGAACAGAAATATAACCATTGGGAAGTGCTCGTCTCTGACGGGGACAGCGGGACGAAGAAAATTAAAGCGCAGCTCCCAGTTTGCTGTTCATGTCGCTACAAATCGGTATAAGCGACCTAATTCGATATTGTAAATTAAGACTTATTTAAAGTGCGAGTAGGTTTCTATTTAATCGTGAACGTTTCACGCCATGTGTAGACACATGCAGGAATATGTAGAAAGCATTGCATAAAAACTCACTACCAAGGTTTAAGTCACAAGGCATATCACACCTGGTTAGATGTGGCCGAGAAAATTTATCTTTTCGATATTCCATTCAAAAAATCTTCATGCATTTCATACATAATTTTTTAATTAATTACCTATAATATGTAAGTTAAAAAACGTCTACTATTTAAAATGAAGAAAAACAATTAAACTAAATCAAATCTTTATTATGTACTTAGTACTTAGTAGTAACTAATGTAACCAAACACACCACTTACAGTTTATTAATACATGTGTACAAAAACTTAAAAAAAATACAGTGTAAAAACCATTAGTTAATACAGTTACTGGAATATTTAAAATATGTAACATATAACAAAATAAAATTTATTCGGTCCAATGACATTATACATAAAAAAGGCACTTATGTTATAAGCGAGAGCTAAGTGAAGACTTGAAAATTTCAAGTTTGGAATTCTTACTTAATTTTGTTTAATTTTGGGGTGAAGTGACAAACACTTTTCCTCCCCTTCTTTCATATTGTTTTAATAGCGGTATCCCTTTCACTCGATAAGTATTAAAAAAATGTATTTGTGAGAGTGTAACTAGCTATGTTTGGAACACTATTTTCAATTGATTTGTAAGCAAATAACATATCTATGTTTTGTAATTGTAGACGTTAAGCTTTTGCACCCTATAACACCGCTCTCATTAAATTACGCAAAGGAATTGACAGCTCATTAATGGATTTACTGAGTTTTTACCTTACTCAGGTTTTTCATAAATTAATTTATTATTATTGCATTGTTAAATGACGAACAAATCGAAAATAATGATCTCACAGATTTTTGTTCTTGTTGTCCCTCATTCAGTCATTTTAATTTTATTTCTTTCCTCGAAATTTGTTGTTTAAAAACCCGAATTATTTTAAGATATTGTAAGTTGATATTAGGTATGTACATATATGACTAGTCAAAATTAACTTATGTCAATTAGATGGTATGATATTATTCTGTATATTTTTTAATGCTTCATTAAAGTGTCTTATTGCCAATATACCAAATTTATTTATTTTGAATTTTATTACAGCTCACCCTTCTTTTTGTATTTGCAAGGTTTAAGATAAAACATGAGAAGGATTCAGGTGACACGATATTCCTATTAGATAATCTATCTATTTTTTATCGAGTTTCGTCATCAAAAAATAAAAATCTCAGTTGCAATCATATTAATATTTTCGACAAGCATAATTTGATTTTAATTTAATCGTTAACAGGTTTCCGTAGTTCTCGATTTTAATTAATACTATTAAATTAATGTTATTCACGTGAATATTGTGTACACAGTTTTCATATCTAAACTCTAATATGTTTTATTACTATTATTATACTGAAAGTACCTATAGTAATTGAATCGAAAGAGACGCCTTTCGAGCAATGCTCAAAATGATAATGACAATGTATGTCATTTATATGACAATTTATTCCACTTTAATAACACTTGGTACTTGCTTGTATTGTAGTTTATCCAGGAATAAATATTTAAAAATTTAATTCTTTAGGATTTTATTTTATTTTATTACCCGTAGTTTGGTAAAGCGTAGGAATTTTTCCTACTCATGGGGCTGACTAAGACCATCCATGTAAATTACCCCACGATGCTATTATTTTATAACCCACAATACACCTACGTTTTATTGAGACACGTCTTCACTATTCCACGTTACTTCGAAGCGGGTTTTCTTTGATATCTCGGGTTTTCCTCCAATCAAACTATTGTAGGCAGTCGTGCATTAAAACATACGTAATCTCATCAGTTATTATATACTATGTAAAACTATGTAGAGAGAGTTTGCATGTATTAGTTGATCAGAAGAACTTTTGGTGGTAGTTTAAAAGCTTTCAGAAGATTTTTAGGCCAACTGACAGCTTCTGTTGGTAAGCGTTAACACTCAAATTACACCTACCTACTAATATTTAAAACTTTGTAATTTTTATGACAGTAACAATATCGCAATAATAGATGAAATAAAATATTCTTTCAGAAAATTCGTAAAAATTCGTAAAAAAGTAAAATTCAAAATATGTTGATCAAAACGTCCTTATTTATTTAAATAAGTATGTAATTAGTATATACTCACATAAAAATTACAAAGTTTTTTCATTTTAGTAGGTAGGTGTAATTTGAATGTTAACGATTAGCTGTCAGTTGGCCTAAAAAATCTTCTGGAAGCTTTCTTTGTTTGAATTTGCTGATATATATTATCGCTAGAGCGGAGCGGAGACCAATCATTTATCTATTTATTTATGACATTGAATTGAAAAAAAAAAAAAAAAATACGCTCATTAATATCGATCACTAAGAGTTCAATTACCAAGCCGTGAGTGCCTATTTTACGATTAAACATATACAATATAAATCATATGTGGAGCAAGAATACCAGGAGGGCTGACCCTAAGTAAATTGGGACACGAACCAGTTGAAAGAAGAAGGTAATATAGATTGAGATGCAATTGAGCCAAACCTGCCTTTTTAGGCCTAATATTTAATCTCAATTAACAAAAGCAACGTGCAACAGAATTGAGAAACTCCTCCGTTTTTGAAGTCGGTTAATAACTTAGTATGGAATAGAATTCTTTAAGTTAAGACAGGAAGCATTCCTTCGATACTATACCCACCCGTAAAAGAAGGTACCTTAATTATTTAATTTTCATTTCCCTCAAGTGTCACAGGGACATTCGTTCACAGTTTATATCAAATTAAACATTTACTATTCATTGAACATATTAACTGATAATTTAGTTTTTCCTCGTCTGATCAACTTGTTAAATGACTACCCAATACCAACTAAATAAGAAAAAAGGCCAAGTGCAAATCAAAATCATACACGAAGGGTTCTGTACTAGCATACAATATTTAATACTGTACTAAATAGATACATCTCGACACAAAGAGAAGAAGAGGCAGACAATATCGCAGATGAGAAGATGACATCCTTAAGGTTGCTGGAACAACATGGACGAGGATAGCGAGAGATAAATCGTTTTCTAGAACACTTGGGGAGGCATATGCTGGAGAGCAAGACAGAAAAAAACCGGGGTCAAATACATTGTTGTAATATATATTTATACAATATCTTGTGTAGTATAAAATGATAATATTAATAAATGCTATTTTTATTTTCTTTTAAACTATTAGATAAAGGGATTAGTAAGGGTGAGCAAAAAAACTGAGATAATTACGATTCTTGTATGGGGGCTTCTATTTTTTTTACTGAATTTCTATCTGTCGTTATAGAGGCAGAGGTAATTACACCGCTCTACATAGATCATGAAATATAGCCCGCTGATAGACAGACGAAACACACAGCAGAAACTTAACCCTAGAAAGATAGTCTGCGTCAAATTTACGCATGTGTTTTAGAAAAATTGCTCGCTCTTTCTAAATAGAGCGAATCCGAATGTTCCTTATACATTTAATACATCCTTATATTCTATTTGTGATAAAAAAATGTGATTAATTAAAAAAAAAAAATTGTTCCTTTTAGAAGAGGTTTAAGTTTTTTTTAATTAATAAATAAATTGTTTGTAGTTTTTATTATTTGTGTGTATGGTTTTATATAATAAAATATATTTTATTAAAAAATATGAATATATCCCGACCTACACAGAAAAAAACTTATGCGTCAAATTTACGCATAATTATCTTTTACGTACAACCAAATATGATTATCTTTCTATGGTTAATAACCGGGTCCTGTTGCCATATTTTGGATAGGAAACCTTAGAATTCACCTTCACCGGAAATGGATCCTAACCTCAAAAACTTAATCTAAACAATCCAAATTCACGACAATAGTTTAATTAATTAATTACGATTAATAGTTACAAAGAAATAACAATGATTAAATTGTATTCATTAAACTATGATCAACAATTTATATACCAACACAGGGACATACCCTCAATTTTGAAGCTAAATATTTCCGTTAATTATAAAACTACAAAGACAATTATTAGAGCAATGAAATAAATTTAATTATAATTA
This sequence comes from Choreutis nemorana, assembly GCA_949316135.1. Taxonomy (NCBI): domain Eukaryota; kingdom Metazoa; phylum Arthropoda; class Insecta; order Lepidoptera; family Choreutidae; genus Choreutis; species Choreutis nemorana. The sequence goes on along the minus strand of OX438603.1, from coordinate 2,577,564 downwards.
TTTAGTTAATTAACCATTTGTAATCTTTAACAAGCCTACTGATAATTTCTTAGTCACCTGTACACACATATCGTTTTGTGACATCAAACTGATCTGTGTGTCATTCATTAAAATATAGGATAAATTTTATTTTTCGCAGCATACATTATATGTAGGTGTATAACTTATTTTATGACTAGTAAGGTGCATTTTAAGTTCCTTTGTAAAGAAAGGACTTTCATTTCTTTTACTTTGTCTTGTCGTCTTGCTTGTACTTTATTAGTTTTTCACTTAACTTTACTATCTACCCATCCCAAATAAATAAGGTCGTGATTAATTAACATGTTTTGTAATAGTTAAATATCAAGTTTAATTAACGAAATCATTGAAAAAACTTCTACACTAAACCAATTGGGAACCTTGAACCTTGCTGGGCTCGAAGCAAAGTGAGCACTACGCAAACATACAAAATAATAACTAAGTAGTATTATTATTATTATGTTATCGCATGGTTCCAATTACATTATACGCTAGTGCTGCTCCCTGGCGCATCCCAAACATATCCTTGACCATTCTCTAAACCAATTATCCAACATTTAAAACACGATAACTTTGCAAGAACAGCAGGTGGGTAGCGTCGCGTTGATGTGTACCAAGCTGCCGTGCCCATCTGAAGCTAGAAGACTCCAGGTGGTATACCCCTGGACACATGAGGTCGTTATGTCTGCAGCTCCTGGGAACAGGTCGAAGCAGCTGGCTCCAGGGTTTCTGGGTAGAAAGGTTTTAATGAGATGGTTTTATCAATAGGGAATTTGAATGACTTTTTTATTAATTTATTGTAATTCGATAACACATGTTTACACAAACCCGTTAGATTTTCTCAAATATCTGACTTATTAACTAAGTTATAAAGCTTCAAAGTCGTTGGTTAGACAGAGAGATCCGATATGTACTATGACGACAAACTACACCGGCGCCATGCAACTTACACAGAAAAGGTTGTTCTGATGAGCGAGATAGATATAATTACTTTTAATGGTTATATCTCCCTGGCTTATTGTTCATTTCTAATTCTTTTTTCGCTATAAATATACTATTTCCATATACTTCACGATAAATGTATTGAATAATAAAGTAAATTTCATGCATTTTCCCTATTGAATCAGTTTGAATACAAGTAATTTAACGTATATTTAATGTATCAGATATCCGCGTCTCATGCAATTTAACTGATTATAATGATTTATTATAGACTTAGATGACAAATTATATACTTGACATACATCACATTAAATCCTTGATTACATTGATAGAAGATTGGTAAAAAGGTAATGATCATGTATAAAGGTATTATGTAGATCTCTCGAATTTTCTAGTTTAGTACTCTGTACATAGCGCCATTTGAAGGCATATTACTCGAATTTTCTAGTCCAGTACCGTAGTAGTATTAATATATATATAGTGAAAGAAAGTTTATATTACTTCTTAGTTAGTAATTTCTACTAAGACAGGGTTATTGGGTTTGTCGGTTGGCAACACACAGGTTACGCCAGTAATGATGCGAGCGACCATAAATAACTGTCTGTAGCCGAATGCTTGATTGACAGAACGTATTTACTTAAAAGAAAACAATAATGATAACATAATGCGAATGTATTATGAAACAAAATAAGCTAAGACGATGAGAAGTTGATTTATAAATGCTCTTTGGTGAGCAGATCCTGAATACCGCGGGATGAGTTTACCAATCAATCAATTTTATTATACACAGTTAAAGTCGGAGTTTTTAAATTTGAATAGACTCAAAGTACATTTTATTATATTCTATTGTAAAGTAAGTATTAAATTGTTTAATAAAATTTTATTTTTACTAATGTGTCGGTTTTTTTATTATTATTTTAAGTGGGTACTTACGTGCACTCCTCTAATCTGATGGACTGATGGTAGTTCACTTCTGGCGCCTGGATCACTAAGTAGTTCTTCCTATCTTCAGCTACAGCTGTGTAGATAGGCTCGTACTGAAAGTCAATTAACAATAGACAATAACAATGACAAGTACCTACAGCCGCGAACTGATTTCACGTCGATTTTTACAGGATTTCTTCTGATTTCTATAAAAACATATTTGAAACTCCTTTCGACCTTTCCGGGGTTGAGTTCTCAAAATTCGATTAATTACCTTAAGCTGTGCGTTGATAGATCAAATTCTGGATTTCCTTTATTTATATAAGAAGGAAATGATTTTAAATAAGTTAAAAAACTTTAAGAAATTATTGCTTTTTTAAATGTTAAGGCATTTTGTTATAAATCAGTCATTTTTAGTCATTAAAGAGCTATAGGAGCTTTGTGTAACTTAAAGCCGCGACATTCATTTCGACAGTTATTTAAGGAAATATCTAAATGAGTTTGATAGACTAGGTCACGGTATAAATACCAGAACTAATGAAAAATTACGTATCCCTACAGTTATATTAGCAAAAACTAGTTAAGTCATTTATTGGAAATTGTGTCCGTTTTATAATAAAATAGCAAGAAATGTCAGATATGAAATTTAAGCAATTTGTTAAACAAATTTGAACTAAGAAGGCTTACTATCAAATTCAAAATTATATAGAGGTTAAAGATATATGGAAGTAATTTAATTAGCTGCACAGGTTTATCTTTTTGACAGTTGGAAGTGTAGCTAGAATTATTATGTTTAAAAATTGTAAGATGTAGTAGAAAATATTGTATTTGAATATTGAAAAAAGCAACTACGGAGGTTTTTTGCCGGATTATTCCCGATAGAAATAGCATTCCGAACCGGAAAAAAATGACGAAAATGGGTGGAAGTAAAAAAAACGATGATTTGAAAGTGCTTATTTTAAGTCTAATCGAATAAAAAGCATTTTGACTTTGACTTTGACTTTGAAATGAGGAGTTCGATTTTTCAGTCGTTTTAGTCTAGTTTTAGCATAGCACTCGTGTGGGTTATGCTGACGAAATTGCGTGCAGAAGTAAATAATTTAACTAAAGTCGGTAGGAATATAAAACTTACCGATACTTTTGATAGACACATGTCTTCTTCTTCAAGACTTCCAGATCTGGAGTAGACGTCCAGGTCAGGGTCAGGCAAAACCATGTCCGGATAGGGATAAATCTAAAAAAGTATTAATTTTTTAATTTTGGACCATAAGCAAGGCACCTTTATAAAATAAGCTTTAATAGTTTTCATCGATGCAAATAATAGGTAACTTGAATTGAGAAAAAATATGTCGATAAGGCCTAGTTGACATGTGGCTTGTGAAAAATACTTCGACACGATCTGTCACGGTGTATTCGTTATAATCCAAAAATTTAAAAAAGAAAAGATACATACATAATCTTTAAATAACTTATTGAAGACTTCTTCAGGGTAGTCATTTGGTTTTATTGTGCAGAAGTCCTGGTCCACACATTCTGGCGGCGTGGTCAGTCCAAGCTCTTTTAAGCTGTCTGAATCTTGAAAAAAGAACATTGGTTCATTTTCCTATATCTTTTTAAATTTTGCCGTTTTACACCGGCCTTAGCGTCGAAATTGCAATAATATCGCTTTTAAATAATAGCACCATCCATGATCAATATTGGGTAATTCACAACTAATGATATGTATTGATAGTTGCACCGGAGGACACAACGTATTTCTGTACGTCATTCCTGTCAAATAATTTGTTCCGCTTGTCTTAATTATTACATTTTCCAAACTTTGTCCTTAAAACGGCCGTATAAAGCATTCTTCAGACCTTTCAAACTTTTAAAACTTCTGATATTCGACGTAAAAGCAACTCCCCTTTATGGATAATTTTACGAATCTCCATGGAGTAGTGTCAAATGCGCGAATTGCAATTGTTTGTTTGAAAAGTTTGACATAAGCAGAAAATAATCAGATTCGGCAAGAACCGCACTAGTCACAGTTGTATGTCAAAATAAACCACTGTATAACCATAGCTGACGGACGAGATATTTTCACAAAACAATTTGACCCCACATCGTCTTGCGAACATTCTGAGCTTGATACCAAACAGTCAATTATAGTGACTATTTCTTCATAAATATGTGAAAATAGAAAGGAAAATTTTACGACTGAAGGTAACGAAGACGCAAATGATCATATCATACAGGTATCCAACAAAGGCTTAAAAAAGTCAAATTCATCACGACCACGTTTCCAACCCAGGAACTCGTTATAGAATTGTCTGAGCCCTGGGACTAGTCTAATGGCTAAAGATGTTCATACCTTATACAAAATATGTATAGATAAATTAAACAGAACCAACTTTAACAATATCAAAACATACTAACATTGACAATTGAGAGGACGAGGTAGCTCAGTTTGTTACGTGCAGACCGATACGACCCGACGGGTCGAAGGTTCGAGTCTCTGGTTGCCGTAAGTTGTAGCTGCCATGTTCCTCAATGTGTCCGGATAGTGGCGACAGATTCGCAACCCGTCACACTGGCACTCAACATAAACATGCGAAATGCGGTGTTTACACCTCTGCCAACCCCTCTCGAAGGATTACGGCGTGAGTTTATGTTATGTGTATTTACAGCAGTTAGTGTGTTAAATGATCTTACAGCATGAGGTTGACCTAAAGATTTTTGTTTGAATTGTAATGATTTACTCACAATAATTTGATGGTACTGCATTCAAACCAGTCATCCCAGAGCCCTAGAAAAATGAATAAAGATCAATAGGTCGTGAAAAAATTCAAGTGTTTTATTAACTGATACAACAAACACACGTTTTTTCTGATTGTTAGTTCATGTAACCGTTACACTATTGCAGCATCAAAGAAATGACACGCTCGTTGCTTATACCACTCTTGAGCAAAAAAAAACTTTTATAGAGCTGTTTTTTTAACTTACAAGTAAAAGTAAAATACGGCAGTCGAAATACATTTTCATGTGACAATAGATACAACTAAAATATACACGACCAAATTCGATTAAAATTAGTTTGATACTATTCATTTTTCCTCATAACTAAAATAGTTATATGTAATAACCCGTTGTACGCATTAGTCAAGGCCTAAAATCATGGAACAACCCAATCAGACTGTAATCGGAACCTAACTGAGTCACAGGAAACCCTTGCACAGGTCATGTAGGTTATCTTATCCTGTTTGTGATGACGTAGACTTCATTTGAGTACGATTGACAGCTTTATGAAACAGAAGCTAATGAATACTACTGCATCTATTTTTTTTTCTCATTTTAATAAACTCTAAACGAAAAAAATAATCTTTTGTGTACTACGAAAAGTAAGCCCCGTAAAATGGTAAAACACCTGATTGAAATTGAGAATACCTAAAATTTAAGATACTTCCTGCCTTTGAACTCTTAGTATTGCTAGCAGAACTAGTTACGAGCATCACTTTTAAGTATTAATCTACTCATTTTATCAACAGATAACAACAAAGTTAATAAAAACACAAACAAAAAAACTAGAGAACAAAATTTATAAATACAACTACAATACGAAGTGAAGGACGTGGTAGCTCAGTTTGTTATGTGCCTTGGTTAACCGACCGACCCGACCCGACAGCTCGAAGTCTCGGGTTTTCGTACTTTGTAGCTGCTAAGTTACTCATTGTGCCCGGATAGTGGCGACAGATTCGCAACCTGTCATACTGGGACCCAACATAAACATGTAAAATGCGGTGTTTAACACCTCTGCCAACCCTTCTCAAGGGATTACGGTGTGAGTTTATGTCTATGATAAAGGAAAAAGTCCTAAAATTATACAATTTGCACAAGATACCTACTTAAGCATGTTTCAAGACGGATTGATTGTATGTAGTCTACTTTAGGGGCTTGTACCACCGTGCACAACTTGTCTGTACCAGTTTCTTGTACTTGGTATAGGGGCTCATGCTGGAACAAACAAAAAACTCATTATTTACTTTTAACCCCTCTCGAGGAATTAATTACGGCATGTTTATGTGTTATTTATTATCCGAAGTGACGCGCTGACTATTGTCGCAAATTTGACTTCATTAGTATAGCCGTTAGGTGTTTTACCATAGTACGGTGATTATAAGTTAGTAATAAGAGCATATAAAACGTCTACACCTTAGTTCCTAATTCATATAAATTTGTTGCCTTGCTCGCAATGGAAGGCAATTCTAGGATTTCATTGTTAAAATTGCTAATTACATAAAGTAACACTTAAAGTTTTCACATTATGGTCATTATAATAATAAAGATATGGATGTGAACTAAAAATCCGTCCTCGCAAGACTTTGTCGTAACTTTTAATTTTAAGACACAATACAATTTGTACCTTAAATCTGTTTGCTTTAGGATATTTATTAGTTAAAATGGAATACTTTAGGTATTTTCCGCAAACCCCATGCACTGTTTACTCGAGAAATTGTCACAAGACTATAATTACCTAAGTGTAATATTGCCACAATTTAACACATTCCAACGATGCAACATTTAATATACAGTTCTTTTTGTCGTTTAGGACAACCTTGAGAATGATTTTGTAGGTTTTTCACATTTAAACGACAAAATAGAGTACAGAAGTAAAGCTTTATAAAATGCGCGCTTTAGCAACGCACTCAGACATTACTCAAGGACACGGAATAATTGGAAGGATTGGGAAGGAAATATGTGCGTTTGACACTGATCACAAACAAGTGATTCGCGACCTTTTTGTGGGAAAAGTTTTGTAATTGTAAATATTTTGTTTGAATTTGACATTAACTAGTTTTTTAGTTTCTTTTTAAAATTCTTGATCTTTTTTAATCCATTAATATAACTAAATCAAAATTAATTGCACTTAATTTCAACGACACAGAAATCGTAAAAAGTAATAATTAAACATTTGAACAAACAATAAACATGAATATTAGTATTATCACCGCGGCAGTTTTTATTTTGTTTCATGTTTTTTGCTTAAGTAAAAATTTACAACCCTGGCGCAAATTTTGAATGAAGGCGCTAAAACTGAAGTAAATGAAGTAATGAGCTTTACATAAGTACACTATCTATTTAGCGTTTGAACTCTTGTTCTGTTTTTGTGCAATCAGATCAGCTTTTCGTGTTTATTTTTTCGCGAAGTCCAAACCAAAAAGGAGGGTTAAGTGTTTATATTTAGAATGATTAAATAAAATAATTATTGGTATATTTAAAATAGGAACTGAATGAAACTGTACTAGATCGGTTATTTTTTTAATAACTAGCCAACCTGCAGTTTGGTCTTATAAAAAAATAAAATGATTCTGATCAACAAGATTTGAGGTACAGACAAATATTCCCTTAAAAATAATATGTTAACTCAAATAACGTAAACATGTTTTATAAGTAAAATAGAAGCAAGAAAAAAATTGTTTTGAACTTTTTATTACAAAGTTTTCTCATTAAGTAATTATTTTAAATTCATCTCAAAACTGCAATCTTAATTTTGTTTAAATTTCTACATTAATCATTCGTTTCCTTCAATTACAGACATGAAACATTGTCAGTAATTATTTTAATAACATTTTTACTGTGCAAATAACGAAGCTCTTTTTAAGCTTAGTAAAAATTTTACCTTATTTTGGTGATGCAGTTTTTCATATAATAATATAAAATAACCAAAACACGACACACACATTGACTCAGCCCTGCATTAAGATATAATCTTGTATCGCAGGCACTAAGCAACGATGTGGCATAAACTACATAGATAATAATACAACATCCAAGAGCGGTAAGCGAAACAAAAGGTCTTTAAAATAGTTCAAAGTTCCGCCCCCGTTAGGATTCGAACCCGAAACCTCTAGCATCGCAGTCGGCTGTTTATACCAATGAGATCGTCAAATATACCGCATTTGAGGGCAACTCATTTTTGTTTTTTTTTTTACTTGAAAGTCTATTCTATAGATTTGAGAACGAATGCTTGAAATCGGATAAGTAGATTTGAAAATGACCTCCTTATATATAAAATTACCTCTGCAATAATAGTATAGATAACATCAAATTATTATTTTTAAATAATGTAGGTTGGTAATGTAGAATATCCGTGAGCAGTTTACAAAAAAAAAAAAACTTACGCATGGTTACATGTACAAGCATTATTTTCTATGTACTATTTATTATACACATATGAATGAGATATATAAATATGGCGCATGTCCGTGTTAGTCAGGTCACTAGACTGTTTCTTCTTGCAAGCATACTAAGCAGGTATTTTAAATTCCTTTGCCGTTTTCACGTACTCTGTACTTTTCCGACTGTGGCGAATTCAAAAAAGGAAGGTTATATGTTTGACTTGTATATACGCGTGTCTGTTCGTTTACATCCTCGTAACTACTCAACGGCTGAACCGATTTTGATGAGTGTTTTGGCGTTAGATCCATTTTTATTCGCGCGATTGTCTTTAATAAAAATTGAGTTTAATAAAAATCGCTTTTATTCGTTTAAGGATTTATCCTTTATGTGTTCGAAGCTTTATAAAACTACAATAAATTATTGACAAATCTTATTTACACCACTTCAATTTAACGGCGGCTTCATAAAATGTAGGTTACTTGATTATCAACGCGTCATTTAAACAGTAATTAAAAATTAATTCAGTTAAATAAACGTTTAGGTTCAACTATTACTTTTACTGCCCAGTTCGCCTAGATTTTATTCAAGTTTCGAAATTGATGCAACTCTCGTCTAGACATCAGTTTTTTCTAAATTTATTGTTAACAGCTTATGCTACTTCTACGTATTTTTCATATTTCTAATCATTATTTATAATTTTTTGACAAAAAGGTTAGTCCAGTTGATGTTACGAAAAAGTGAAGCTGGAAAGTTAATGGAATTTTAGCAGATTGTTTCAGGGTACACTCAGGGGCGTATTTACCCTAAGACCAAGGGGGCCATGGCCTGGGGCAGCAGCCTGAGAGTGGCAGAATAATGCAGGTTTTTTTTAAATGAAATATACTTCGTCAATAAATGGAGCGGCAGAGCTAAATGGCCCGGGCGCGAAATCTTTAAAAACATCTCTGGGTATACTAGCAATACTATCCCAAGTTTTCGACCTCGAGTACCCTGTATTAACTTGGGGGAGGACAAATACCCCGCCCGCTTAAATCTTTTAAACAAAGCAAATTTTGTGTACCACATTGTGCTACAAAATGTAAGATCATCAAATTTTCTAGAAGTTCCTTGGTGAAACAGATTTTAAGGCCCAATATCAACGAACATTAGGACGCACATCAGTAGTTGCTTTCTGCATGGAAATGGAAGATTCCAAACGAGATGAGTATTTTAATGCCTTATCAATAGCTGTGTCATACTTTGATAGCAAATTTTCATTATTTTCCCTCCTTTCTGTTTCTGCCGTGAAGCAGTACGCTGTGTTTCGGTTCGAAGGATTGGAGAGACAGTGTAATTGCCGGCGCGAGAGGTATAACATCTTTACCTCTACATGGGCAACGCATTGGCGGAGCTCTGTGCTTGCGTCAATAGGTGGTAGTATCAATTTCCATCAGGAGAACCGTCTGCTTTTTTGCCCGTGTATTAAAAATCTGAAACATGCTTGTTATGTTGTAATGTTATTGTTATTAACCACATATAATGTACGTGTATCATTAATTAATTAGTTTGTGGGTCCGATCACTACAAATATAAACTCTGCCCTAGAACTGCCGCTTAATCAGCTGGAATGGCGCTCTGCAAGCTGCAGCTGTAAAAGTCTAGTTTGTTGTACTCTGCAGTTATTCTGGGGTCTGCTTTTTGAGGTTTTGGTCATCCCGCAGAGTCCTCGGGATCGGAAACTTAAGATAGCCTTCTTAATGTATCAATAAACAAGCTGTTAAAGTTCCATTAACTTAGTGAAAGTACATAACTACTGGACTATCAAGCTTTTGCTATAAATAGCGTTTTTTAATTAAGACCTGATGATATTTCGGAATGTCGTGAGTGTGTGTGTGTGGAAACAAGAGCTTTTTTAAAAGCTCCAAAAATATAGCATTCATTAAATTTTGTAATATTTACCAGAAAAAATCCAATCTTTTTGTTATTCGGTTGATTAAAAACCAGAAATACATTATTTTTACAGCTCGAGTTTGCTTATAACATGTCCAGGAAGATAAACCAGCAATTTACTTCCAAAACCATTATTATATTATGATAACAAACATTGTTATTATAGTTGCGGAATGAAAACAACGGGGAAGGCGTCACGTACTTAAAACCTTCCGATTCTCAACCTGATAATATTCGGTTGTATTATGTGATAGTACACAATCTGTCATCGGAGAAGCGGGGATTCCCTCTTCGGATAAAAAGAAATACCACCTCCATAGCCAGGTGAGAGTGACAGCGGCCCAGTGAAAGACGCACGCGCGCGGTCTGCGCCCGAGAAAGTCAACATTAACGAATTCGGCGCCGACTCGACACTCGAATACAGTTGGGGATTATTACGTAAAACATCGATTTTCAACATTGAAGGATTTGAGTGAAGTGACTCGGAAGAGTGTTGTACTTGTGTTGAGTGACTTTCCCCAGTGGCTAGTTAAGGATGACGGGTTCACGTAATATCAAGGTAAGTCAACTACATGTCGACGCAATGAAAGTTAGCACCGGCGATTACACTCATTAATATTCTAATATAGATCTGGGCTCAGGTTTTTGAACTTACCAGTATTACGTATTATCAGTGTATATAAACAGGAAACTATTTTTATTATTACCTCTTTAGTTAGTAAAAGTTTATTAAAAATGTTTTGGTAATAGTTATTCAGTCTATTGTTGGATTGCAAACATCTTATTTAACAAAGCTTTGGTGTTTAAATATATTTCATTATCTTTTAGAATAAATTGCAATAAAAATAAAAACTTACTTTTTCCTACAACACAATGCAAAAACAAGTGACATAAAGTCTACGGAATCCATTCCAGTTTTAATTTCACTTGATATTCTTATTTGACAAACAATACCTACTAGAGAGCTATTAAACAGAGCATCTCGTTATAATAATGTACTGCGAACGACGGTAAAAGGCTTTCATTAAAACGATTATTTAGTTAATTATTGTGTATAAACAAACAATATTAATGAGCATGATAATAGTGAACAGAACGGGAAGTATGCAAAATCAATTATAATCAAAACACATGACGTTTTATTCGTAATATGTTTCGATTAGGTGATTTAAAAAAAAAAACAAATACATGATTCTTCTTTACTGCAATCTGTTTCGTGAGAAATAAAATAAAAAAATCTACAAATTTTGTCATTGTTGTTGAATCTGAACACTATAATGAATATGTATATTTTGAGGCTAATTTTTAAAAAATTGCCTTCTAAGTTTTTTGTTTGAACGTTGATACGAGTCTAACACCTGTTTCAACTTTTTGTCCGTCTGTCTGTTCCGGTTAATGTCCTAATCGGCTGAACTCCAGTTGCTATTATGTTGGTACTAGATAAACAAGTATTGTTAGGTGGTATTGTATAGAAGCATATGTAAAACTATACTAAACATGTAATCTCTTAACAGCCACGTGTTTTTATATACATTTCTTATGCACATACTCAGAATATAACACAACAGCAATGGTTTAATATTGATAAAAATTCTAATTTAATAAAAGTAAGATTAATTATTAAGTATTAGTATATAAGTAATCAACGCGTTTTCGATTACCACGAAATTAGCGGCAAACGTAAGTAAGGGAATGAAAGTAGAAGTGCCTGTCGTGTTTTGATAAATTTGATATGATTGAAGATTATCAATCAGCATTTTCCCCTAAATTGAGATTTTATTTTCCTTCGGGGGAACCTTCGCGATAGGTAAGAGAGAGGCATAACCGCGTAAGTCGAATTCGCTTAATTCGGGGTATAATTTGTAAGCATATAAATACAATTTTCAAATTTACTTGAAATGAAGGTAAAAAAAATAAAGTAATGATTTAAAATAACAGATTTTGTAGAAAAAATCTTGTATCTGCAATTTGTCTTCAAAAAAGACACGAATGGACTAATCTTAAATTCCGAAATCGCGTAAGTCTAGGTATTTTATATAAAAATATATAAAATTAATGTTACTTGTTCACACAAAAGTCCCACTAGGCTTAACAAAGGTGTAAAAGAAAAGGTTCAAGTAAAAGTAACCATTAATTTCTTCACTATCTCATTGAGTTACCTTGTAACTTTTCACTGGAAACATTTTTTTGGGTGCATTGTTCTGTTTGTCATGCACATCATCTTAGTTGTTATTGTGTTAGTTAAAAAAGCGATTCATTAGAAAATAAGAGTTGAATTGAGCATGACTAACGTGATTTTAAACATATTTTTGCAATTTGTTAGTTGCTTATTTGATTGTAGGCACAAGATGATTACATAGTTAACATCCGAAGGAAATGCGTCTTGTCTTGGAGAATAATAAATACATGTTCGGATTTAATACATACATACTTTAACTTAATTATTGCGTTAATGTTTTTTTAATCAGTTACTTCTAATTAATATTATCCTATACATTTTGTTGTGCTACTAGAGGTTTTTTGAAATGCTATTGAATTTTCTTCTTTGGCCCACTGGTTCTTAGAAGTTGGTCTTAGAAGCCTGCCTTATCCACTTAAATTTTAAATGTCAATAAAAGTATACAAAAATCGAATGTTTCGCTTTAAATAAATACAAATACATTATATCACAAAACCTCCTAAGATATAAAATAAGCAAATAAAAGTGATAGGCGAAAGGATAACCTAAAAACATGAACTAGTTGTAAAGATGTTTTGCAATTTTTTATTGCTAACTGAACTTGATGATCAGACGTAATAGTAAAATAGCAACTTTTACTTTGGATGTATTTTTTAATTTACTTACTTACATTCAGGCAGTTCGGATACATCCGAAGGTTTGATTCTTAATTTGCAATAATTATAATTGTATAGCAGTTATTTGTACTGACAGATGAACTGTGATTAAGAAAGAATCATAGCCTGTTTTAAATGCTAAGCTACTATTGAAAAATATATACAGATATTTTTTTTAATTTCTTAAGTGAAATCGTTCATGAACGCATCATATATAATATCATTGAAACATTCGATATTAAATCAATGATTGATTATTGATTTGACGGATTGGTTTTGTCAGTACATATCGTTGGTGATAGCACAAGTCCACGTAACTAACATTGGTAGTAGTGAATACCGCGGAACTACAAAAAATCATATAGGGATAGAATTTTGTATTTACGCGGTCTCTATTGTTAGTTACGCGGTACTGATTAAAACGTTAATTTTTTCGTTTTGTTTACTTTAAACCACATGAGATTATAATGCGTATTGTGTGCTTCCTTTTAGCACCTTACATCCATTGCATTATCTATTACATGTTATTGCTTAGTTAGGTAACTAATCGTTTTATATACATATGAAATTGAACCAAATCTAATGCCAATCAAACTATAGATTATTATACCTACTTACGCAACCGTGAATTCTCACAAAATAGCTCAATAATTTAAAGTGGTGTAGTTTAAAAAGTCTTGCATCTTGGTCGCAGATTTGATCCCAAAAAGGATGAAATCATACTTGTCAGCATCACCATAGTATGAATGGAAAATCACTGTTTATTATGAAGATGCGTTAGCAGCACAATGCTTAATTTACGCGTACTGACGCATCTTCATACCCACTACAGCATAAGTGCTTAGATTGCATGTAATAAAAACAGTTTTTTTAATGGTAGTTAATTTTATATACCTACCTTACCTATATTTAAAAGAACATCTGACCCAAGTAAGGATATGTAAAATTAGAAGCCACCAACTTTTATTGTTTAGGCTTTAAAAAATTGGAAACTGTTTGTATTAGTCTTTTTTTAGCTGTTTTTGTATTCCTTGCCTTGTCAGGGCGATATTGTCGCTTAGCGACAAAGCCTTAGAAATAAATTTTTACTATATGGGAGTTGAGAAAGATGATAACTATTTATTACATAACATTAATATTTCGCTCGATGTAGCTCAACAGGATAATACGAACAGTGAAGGGAAAACGTTATGTAAGCAAACCAATACAGTTCTTAGGTAACGAATGCGAAACATAAACTGGGAAATCTAGACTTGTATTTATACTAGTCTTTGCCTGCGGTTGCGCGTGAGTAGATTTGGTATCGGATTGCAATGCGTATAGTATGTTCAAAATAATGTTTAAAAGTACCTGGTATTTATGAGCATTAAAAAAAAACAACAATCATGGACAAACAAGCAGCTGGTTCACCTGATGGAAAGTGATACCGCCGCATATTGGCAATGCCCTATATGTCTGGAATGTCAAGAGCATCGCCAATGCATTGCTCAAGTAGAAGTAAATACCTCTCGTGTCGGTAATTACACTGGCACAATCCTTTGAACCGAAACACAGCGAACTGCTTCATGGCAGAAATAGAAAGGAGAGTGATACCAATACAGACCAGATAGATCTACCACCTGTAAAAATCCTGGATACTTCTTTTCTATTTTTGTATTTAACTAAATGTTTAGTTATGTTTATCAATGCTTAATACCCATAGCACAAGCCTTTGATGAGTCATATTGGGACTGAGCCTATTAAAGCTAAACTTTTTGAAAAGAGAACAGTGGATCTAAAAAGATCTTCTCTCGTTCTTTGAATTCATAGACAATTATCACTCATTTTTGCAGAATGGCCGATCATTAGTATGGATCGCTGTCAGTTCAATTCACAAGCAGTGACTTCTCAGATTCGGCATATGCATCATATTTGGATTCAAATACAATATTGCCAAAGCGGCCTTTTTCAAGACGTGTCAAGATCCGTGGAGCCAGATTGAGAAATGTGAAACAAAGCCTGAAAGGAACTATATAATATAATAAATGCCTTGACTAATATGGCTTGAGAGCGTAAATAGGGTTTCAAGGTGATATTTCAAAATATTCAACCATTCAATTTACTACTATTGACCATCCGGAAGCAATCACCCTTCATAATTAAAGATACCTTTCAAATGTGCGGCTTAGCTACTTCTTTATATTGTCCTGTTATAATAAAACTAATTTTATAAGGAGGACGAGGTAGCTCAGTTTATTACGTGCCTTGGTTAACCGACCGACTCAAGACCGACAGGTCGATAGTTCGAGTCTCGGGTTTATTATATTTATGGGTTGGCACAAGTTGTAGCTACCTTCCTCATTGTGCCCGGATAGTGGCGACAGCTTCGCAACCCGTCACATTGGGACTCAACATAAACATGCGGTGTGTAACAACTCTGCTTAACCCTCTCGAGGTATTAATTACGGCGTGAACTTATGTTATATTTTATATAATTAAACTATCATAGAACTATAAGGCCGTTTAAAGAACCTACCTACAATAGTAATCAGTGGTGGATACTGGATTGTTATTTCTGATAACCTCTGTAGCACAGTGGTGTAAACAGCCGACCGCTGCGCAAGAGGTTCCGGGTTCGAATCCCGGCGGGGGCGGGACTTCGTGTTGTTTGTAAGACACATTGTTTCACTTACCGGTCTTGGGTGTAGTATTGTTATCTACGTGGTTTACACCATATCGTTGCTTAGTACCTGCGATAAAAGATTATATCTAATTGTAAGATAAAGTCGATGTGTGTGTCGTGATTTGTTATTTTTATGTACTTAATTTAAAATGTTTGTAGTTGGTAATGTATGTGTTTGTATATAGTGTATGTATGTTTACTCTGGCCAATGACATTGTAACGTAATATCGATACGACGAAAGTGAATCCGTTTTGCTTTCTGACTATCGCAGCTTGAGCTGGTACCGTACAATTTATATCCACTGTCAAATGCGTTTGATGTATATATCTTTATGATATCCGTAGAAAGTGGATCCGCCCAATACTTCACCTGTATAAACATTGTGACCACTTACAGACAAATGTCATAATAAATGTCAAACGTTACGACATCGTCGCGTCGTTTGTGGTGTTTATTTTGATTTTCTAGGAAGTTTTTAGGAAAACTTTTCAGTTGGAATAAGAGTTTTTTTTTTGTAAATGTTTTTACCGCTCTGGATACCAGTCCTTTTGAGCATTTTCGTTAAAAATTATCATTGATCTTGAAGATGATAAATGAGATAAATATGATAAGATGAACAATGAAAATGAAAATCTGCCTACAGTAACATGCTAGTACGATTACTGTTGGTTCTAAGGAGTTATTTGGGAGATGACGAAAAGTGTAGCCGAATCGTCGTATTTCACTTTCTCCACACTTAAGTATATAGCACTACAGATAAAACATTAGCATTTTACACATTAAATTCTGATGATATATAAGAAAAGACAATGAAATTAGAAAATTCTAACTGACACTTCCCGTTCCCGCCAAGTAACTCGGAATAACAGAGGTCAGCGTAAAAGTTGCTCTGCCAAAGATCCGGTGGGATGCTATTTTTTAAATAGTTTACTACATTATTTTCAAACAATTTTCTTTGTGACATAATAAGGAAATATAGGTCATTTATTGTAAACATAAATTAAATATAAAAATACAATATTTCTTTGATCCCAACGCTTTTAGTTCGCAAATTAAAAAAGACCCCTAAGACGACATTTAGGTACCGACATAATAAATAGACAACTCAGCTTTAAATAGTATAAATGCTAATAATAAATGAAAAGGCAGTTACAAAGTCAGGTAAGACAATGAAAACAATGCAAAAGGAAGTTACAAGCAGTGCAAGAAACGAACTGCAATTGTCTTATAAGATATCAGAATGTTTGCAAATAGTATCTAGTTAGTTTTATAATTGAAATAGTTTCCCCATTTATTGTTTATCTCATCGTATGTCTGAGCGTCTGCATTAAATGTGTGCATCTAAATGTTTAATTACATATTATGGTTAATAATACAACAGAGAAATAATAACTGTTTTTAATTGTAAAGTAGTTATCACTTGTAGATATAATTGTTAGGTGCATTTGTTATAATGTTCAGATATGCCTAAGCCAATAACATGAATCAGTTACTTAGCTTAGCACATCAATTATTCTTTTTAAATTACACGTGAACTTTAAACGACTTTTAAAACATCGTGACTTCCGCTGACAAGACGGTGAGATGTCGGGTACGGTTACTAGGTGATTGGTGTCAATTATGTTGAAAAGTATATAAAATATGCATTAAAGACGATAAATGAATGCTATAAATATGAATCTGTTATTTGAACTGGGCTAACGTCTACATACTGAAACGAAATAATAATAATAGGTCTTCAATAGACAACAATATTGTACAAGAGGACGACGAGGTGGACGTCGAAGACGTGGTAGCTGGTAGCTCAGTTTATTACGTGCCTTGGCTAACCGACCGACCCGTCCGATAGGTCGAGCAATGCCACGTTCGTCATTTTGCCCGGATCGTAACAACAGTTTCGCAACCAGTAACACTGGGACTCAACAAAAACATCCGAAATACGGTGTTTAAAACCTCTGCCTATTCCTTTCGAGGGATAAATTACGGCGTCAGTTTGTATTTATGTCTAAAATAAAAAAGTACCGTATATGATTTAAAAAAAGTCAAAAATATAACAGTAAACTTGTAATGAAAAGTTGCTCTACTTCAATTACGTTAAACGTAATATAAGAGTGGTCTTGCGCAACTAGTTATACTTTATATTGGTCATCTCTATATAGCAGATGCTATCAGATGCAAGTTTTGACCGACTTTGTTAGAAGAGGAAATGCTATTGTTGTCTAAGAATTGAACTTTAAACCGTTAGGTCAGTGGAATTTGACAAGAAACTTTGGAAATGTACCGGTTTTTAATTAGCATTTTAAATGAAAATTTTAGAAATCAAAGAGAGTTGCCAAGCTTTGGAGAGTTTTACATGACAACTTAAAAAATGACATCAGTTGAATATTTCATGTAATTTATAAAAAGGTCTTTTTGTATGATCTTTTGTTTTCTCTTTTTTTAATTTTAAAAGATTGATTTGAGAAAAAGTTTGTAAATTTATCAAAAAGCTTTTTTTTGGGATTGGTAATTTTTTTGGGATTGGTGGATACAAGCCTTTTTTCGTTTTTTTTTTAAATGTTGTATGCATCGCGCTGTCAAACCTACTTTGAATTTCTGTGTTTCATGTGGTTTGTTTATTTTTGTTTACTTACGTATTCTATCAAAGTAAACATGCTATGAAGGCAAAACTGACAAAAAAACTGTCATTCTCTCTCTGTCTCTGTCTTTCACGCAGTCATCTAGCGAAACTAAATCACATAAACATATTCGCACAGGTAAAATATGAAGATACATTATACAATACATCGATACGCACGCTTGCCTTTAACAACTTCTCCAGCGAGTGTCGTGGACCATACGTATATACTCGTATCAATGTAATACAGTTTTTGTGAAGACTAAAAATAAAACAATCAATTTTAAGCCCATACAAAGTAACTCTTTTTCTATTTAACATTATCTTAATTTTATTCTATTTTCATAACATTATTATATAATATTTTCATTACATTATTATAATGACCATAATGTGAAAACTTTAAGTGTTCCTTTATGTAATTAGCAATTTTAACAATGAAATCCTAGAATTGCGTTCCATTGCGATCAAGACAACAATTTTTTTTTAAATTAGAAACTAAGATGTAAACGTTTTAAATGCTCTTACCGTATCACCGTAATCACCGCACTATGGTAAAACACTTGACGGCTATACTAATGAAGTCAAATTTGCAACAATAGTCAGCGCGTCACTTCGGATAACACATAAACTAACGCCGTAATTAATCCCTCGAGAGGGGTAGGCAGGGGTGCTACACACCGCTTTTGGCATGTTTATGTTGAGTCCCAATGTGACAGGTTGCGAATCTGTCGCCACTATCCGGGTACAATGAGGAACATGGCAGCTATAACGTACGTCCGAGACTGTCGGCTCGTGTGTCGATTGGTTTTTTCAATTTAAAGTTGAAATCAATACAAGGTTTGATAATAAAACAGACTCTTCTAATTTTCAATAATCAAAACACTTTTATATACTTTTACCATTTAAATAAAATGTTTGTCCATAACTATTTAAACTAGTAATTGGCAGTTTTAAAACAAATAGCCATATTGCATTTCAGCTAAAACACATTCGAGTATCCATGATTCAGTTTAATGGTAGGTCATGGCGAAACAAACAGTGGTATAAAAATTCCCCTTCATTTGGACCAGTAGACCGTGAAATAGCACAGCAAATACCAAGTTAAGGACTCATACGCTTCCTTTGCGAAATTTTTACAAAGTTTCTTTTGTACCTGACGTAAATTGCAGAGCACATGGACATCTTTGGTCAGTGAAGCGTTTATCCGCAAACAAATATACCTGTTCACTTTGACAGTTGGTTACTGCAAAAAATGTACGCAAGATGTTTTACGTCACTATTGTAACTGTATGATTGTTGTACGTTTTATCAATGGGATTAATAATATATTTAGTTCATTGCCTAGACATGAAATTATCCTATTTCCTTAAAGGCGACGAAATTTAATCCTATATTAAATTCATGCGTAATTTAGGAATATAAATATCTGCTTATCAAATCCAATGAAAGCTACTTATTGTGGTTAACATTTAATTTAAGAGAAAATTGTATTTATTATGCTAGTTATTAAAAGGAATAACTGTAAAAGTCAATTATAAGTAAGCAGGTACACAGACGGCCACACATAAAACTTACACATAACAAGTGCAATCACAATAATAACCTGTTTGGTCTTCGTGGCAACTTAAGAACGATGCAAAGTCCAAACAGGTTAGGTTGATCCATGGCTGTGTGATCAAAGACGAGGATGTGGATTTTAAATCCATATTTTGCATCACTTTGATACGACAATTTTTTTTTATCCTTTTAAATAAACCAGAATGAAGACCTATAATTTTTCTTAGTTATTAAATTCATGGTATACTTTGTTAGTATATAATTAGGCAAAATTAGGTTCCGTGGCGGATAAGGTGCGCGATCGTGTGACGTCATCGGCGCCCGCGCATAAAACTTTCGCTTTTCACTGCCAAGGCTCGACCGTTGACACGATCTCAACTGTCATGTCGGCTTTATGACTTAATACATCAACATTTTTAAGCTTAACCTTTCTATCGAATACCTTTTTGCGTACCATTTGATTTAAAAATTTCCATTCCAATTACCTATTAATTTCTGATAGATTTTCTTTTACCTTTATATATAAGTTAAGTTTCTTTCCAAATACCACGAGTTATTAGGTCATCGGTAAGAATCTTACAGACATTTATTACCATGACCTTTAACTGATAAACGGGCAAAAAAGTGATCCCTTTTTTGTATACAACCCTAAAAATCGATGGGTACAAAAAAATTATACGGTATCTTTTTATAAGTCGTACGAGGTGTAGCTCCTCTATACGATGGCCAACTCTCGCTATTCGGAGATGGTCATGCGATGGTTGTATAAATAAAGACGCCGTTTGCCACCGGACGCTACAACTCCATCCACATAATAATCCATCCGGCTGGCCCATCGTGTGGTGCCTCTATCAGCTTGCTAACGAGGTGTTACCGGGTAGATCATCTTGTCAGTCGGTCACGCATAAACGACGTAGATAAACAAACGTTCCGGCTGTGTCCGCTGTCGTTACGCATCATACGCAATCAATCAATCAATCCATGCTTAATCGCTACCTGAACAAATCACTATGAAAACGCTCTCATTAAACTAATTGCCGTATCATATTTGTCTTTCTTTGCTCGGTGGTGTTTAGTATTTTCATTTTAATTTATTAATTGTCCAAGTTAAAGGGGATGCGGGATGCGGGGGGGAATACACCATATTGAGGATGTGGTAGCTCAGTCCCTTGGATGACTGAACCGACAGGTCGGGGGTTCGAATCTCGGATTGCCATAAGTTGTAGCTGCCATATTTCTAAATGTGCCCGGATAGTGGCGACAGATTCGCAAAAATAAGTTCCTTATCCTTCTATAAAAACGACAGTGATAAATTATTCAACTCATTGATTTTGATCAATTATAAGTATTCAGGAATTTACGAGTTTTGGAAAAAAAAGATGCAAAAATAATAAAATGTGTTTATTAGCCCTTTAGCATTGCATAGCCGTACGTTGTCATATTTTGATTCAAGTGTCGTCGCCGCGTCGCGTCAGGAGACAGATTTGATATATATTTACCCAAGGGGTTGAATATTAGATTAAACATTATATTAAAATTTTATACTTTTTAACTTATATTTTAATTTATCTTATTTAATTTAGGATTACGCGACGCGACGACGGCGTTTGAATCAAAATATAATTCAGCTAAAGGGCTAATCAAAGCATTCATTTTTTTATAATTAATTTTACTTTTAAGAGATTTCTTGCATCGGAGTTTATTTTCATTTTTAAGTTATTATTTCATATTTTTTACGTAGGTACTAGTCGATACGCTGCGGTTCTATATCCTCACATTTATATAACGAAACATACCGTGATGAAACACAAAGTTGCAATAGAATTTTGCAGTGCAACTTCGCTCGACATGGTTTCGCCATGTGGTCTCCATCATTATTTTTCTAAAAAATACTAATTGAGACCATTTTAACGATTCCAATCACGCTATATTTCCTTTTGTGGTTAAGGAGTTGGTATATCCCAGGCTACTTGATGCTGCAGCACTGAAGTAACAGATGCACCAAATTTTTTAATCCATCAGACCTCAAGGACTTTGTAACAAACCATCGTCAACTAGGAAATGAGCTGATGATCTTCAAACGGCTTAACAGAACTGTATGAATTGTAGCTATGTGACATCTCGATTACGACAGTTTTCAGACAAAAAATCTGCATCAAAATCGGTTCAGGGAGCTATGATGCCACAGACAACTGTGTGTGTATGTATGTATTTCTGTAACAACACACCTTAAACTTCCATCGGGGGTTAAAAATGCCTCAGCAATGTTTTTTAATTAAATTAAAAATTACATTTGCGTCTAGCCGTCTTCAGTAGATATAATCGATTTCATGAAAGTGAATATTTTCAGGTTTTTGATGTTTTCTTTGTATTTTTATTTTTTATTTTTCGTATCACGATTTTATTTATTAATAATTACGTTTTCGTACGTCTTCTACGTATGGACATTAGAATGTAGACTTTAATTAAAAATAAAACAAGACATATCAAATACAATGGCCAGTGCAAACATTTTCAGGGGACGATGTTTTTAAAAATTTAAATTTTGTTTTAGACATACGAGTTTTTCACATATCACCGACGGTAGGTACGTTAGAAATATGAAAGGCTAAATTGTTATTGAGACAGTTAGCGCAAAAACAGTTTTAATAATGTGTTTTATATGCGAATATAAATCATACCCCTCCTAGATAAGAGCGACGTACTGTAGTTTTTCGTTACGTAAATGCAGTTACCGTGCATCATCAGCGGGACCCCGGACCTTCCATAATGCACATTACGTAACCAATCGATATATACATGGTCTTCGCGAGAGTGACTAACTTTTTGTCACTTTCCTCCTTGCTTACGTACGAACGGACGCCCGCCATACTTCTGTGTTAGCTGACGTTATTCTGAAAGATAAATAGAGGATATAAATAAATAAAAAATCTCAACCACGTAACGACACACACATTGACTCAGCCCTGTAGTAACAATCGTAAGAATTTGTGTCACAGGCTCTATATGAATAGGCATCCAAGACTGGTAAGCGAAACAATGCGTCTTGCAAATAACACAAAGTTCTGCTGCCGCCGGGATTCGAACTCAGAACCTCAAATGTTGGTTGTTTACACCATTGAAGTCCTTAATCAAATGTCAACTTTTTTCCTCCATAAATAACTTTGTTTCTCACAAAAATAATAGAATTTGATTTAGATGAACCAATCTACGATAAGAGAAAAGAGATCAGGATCATTTCAACTTCTTGCATTATATTGGGTAAAATAGACTATCCGGTAAAAACCATTAGATTCGTTCCTTATTATTAATGTTTATATTATGTAGTCTTCATAAATTCTGCCTGTCGTATTGTTTGTTGAAGCTTTTAGTTTACTATGATCTATTATGTTAAATTATCTTGTACGCAATGCAAAGAGCTGTACGCAATGAAAATGCTTGTCACTTTTCATGAGAAATTATAAAATGATTACTTGCATTATAATATGTTATTTCAAAAGGAATGTATGTTGACCTGATCACATAAGCTACTGATGCAACTCCCGGTAGCAGTGCAATTGTCGCTTTAGTTTTGAAATGTTCATTGTTGTCGTCTATCTCACTGTGGTAATTTAGAAGATTACACGCTTAGATTTTATATTGTGTTTTATTAATTAGGAAGTGACATTAGGACCTAATTATTTAAAATAAAGAGATAACAGCTTCAGTTTCTTAGCTAATGGTAATTCAAATCATCTTACTGTGTGACTCTTTGAAACCGTAATATAAATTTTCAAATCGGATTTTTTCAAAGTCTCTGGTAGTTTATTGATATCTTAATTTTATTTTGTTTATGGATTAAAAAAAACAACTGCATATCGTAACAATTAAGATACAACGTATAATAAGGTCAAGTACAGGTTTTACTGAATTATTTTTAGAGACAGCACTTTGAACAGCTTCAGAACTTAATAGTACATGAGAGAAAAAAAATGTAACCTTTTGTCAAAAGATCCAGACCGAGTCCATCGAAATCATTAAATATAATATGTTATATTAAATGTAACATCAGGAAATAAAATGAATCTTATGTATGTACTTTAATGTTAGGTTAAATTCAAATGAATTGAAGGAATTTTTTAATAGTACGGATGATCAACAAAACCCTACAGATTTTTACAGATTAGTCCCATCATTGTTAATCAAAAGGCGAATCAAAAGTTATAAAACTTTAATTTCTTCTACAGATTATTTGCACGCTTTGCCTGGTGGTGACGATGGTGGCACCAGCTCCGAAGCAAAGACCTCCACCTCCTGCACCCATGTCTCTGGACCTTATAGACATGGCTGCTATCAGCAGGATGAATCCGCATCAGCTTGAGGCGTTGGCTGAGGGACTAGCGGTGGAAGAGATGATGAGGTACCTTTTAACATGAAATCTTTACCATCAGCAAACGAGAAGAGAGTTTTATTTAATATTTAGAATTGAACTTATTAATGAGCATAAACCCAGTCAATATAAAATAATAGGTTAAGTTGTATTCATACATGTGAGTATTTTTTTTTACTTCATCACGATACACTCATTGACTCAGCGCGGCACTAAGATATTATTTTGTATCGCAGGCACGAAGCAACGATATGGTACATACTACATAGATAAGAATACAACATCCAAGTCCGGTAAGCGAAACAATGAGTTTTGCAAATAAAACAAAGTCCCACCCTCGCCAGTTTTTGAATCTGGAACCTATATCGTAGCAGTCGGCTGTTTACTCCCTACACCCCGTTACGAAATATTGGATATCTGACTTTTCGAAAAATAATAATTAAATTGGACTGTGGTCATATCTCAGTTCATTTATTTATCCAATCTAAAAGAAAGTTTTACGTATTCAATTAAAATTGCACAATTTGGTTAATCAAATTGTGGTACTCAAAAGCAAATATTTTTATTTCCAGGACAAAGAGGTCGTCAGCTCAGGCGTTGACGTCAGTCGTGTCCAAAGCATCGAAGGGAGTCCAAAGTAAAGTAGGATTCCTTGGCCAAGCATCAGCTCTAGTGGCGTCAGCCTCTAGCAAATCTGGCCACGATGGCTATTCTTATGAACCAGTAAGTAATTTTATGGCATAAATCATGTTAATTACTTCAGCGACTACCGTTGTATCTAATCGATGTTATGTAGTTTTAGAAATAGCCTATGCATGTATTATCTCTTAACTGCATTTGAAACTAAATTAAAACATTGATTTTTCCAGCAAGAAGAAAAAGTTGACTACTGGGGCTTGAAAAAGTCGATTTTGTATACGCTGTTCCAAGCTGTTAAAGCTATAACTGGCGGAGTTACGATCCTTAAGGGTCAACTCATTAAGGGTGGAGGAAAATTGGCCACAACTCTTGGTAAAGTAATCGCAGTCAAAGGAGACGCTGTCAGTAATTTCGGTAAAAAGATAGTCCAGTCCGCTGCTCTTAGTTACAAGAAACCATGTAAGTATAACTAATACTTTAAACCATTCTCCATATCTCTACGCATAGATATTTAGTTCCTTTACAATATTAAAGATATTTTGACCTTTGTATATGTATGTTGAGAATGACCTCACCAACGAGAACGGAAAGCGAAACAATGCGTCTTGAAAATAACACATAGTTCCGCACCCACCGGGATTCGAACTGTTATCGCTGTGCCACAGAGAATTTCAACAAAAGATCTGCATTATAATTGTAAACACACTATACTGAACATTTCAGCTCATCCCCCAGTATATGGCCCACCAGCCCACATCGAGTACCCTCCAAGTGCTTACGGGGCACCCACAGCACCAGCCCACTACACACATACGGGACCTTCATCACCAACTGGTTTTGGTGCCCATAAATACCCAGCATCATTAGACGGTAAGAACAGAAAGATTAGCACACACAATTGATCCATCCAGTGGTATTTCTTAAAATTATCGTAATTTCGACACTAAAATATAAGAGAAAAGTAAAATTTGTGATGTTACGCTAGCAAAACTATATTTAATAGACCTGCTTAGGATTTTGCTTCAGGTATTTCTGATGACACAATATTCTGACCAAATCGCAAGTATATGAAACATTACTTTGTCAATATTGGTACATACTTACTTTTCTTCATCCAATTTGATTAGGCAAGGGAAAATGAAGATGATCATTCAATTACAGGTTTCAAATAAAACTGACGAATCAATTCTAGTTACGTCTAATGATAATGATGTGGGCTTCAAAGTACATATTGTTGACAGGAAAATTGAAGTAAATGTTTAAGTAAGCGGAACGATATGAATTGTTTGACGCAATACAATTGAAGTAAAACGTAATATTGTTAGTTATGAAGACATGTAGGATAAAGATAGATCAAATAACGGTAGACTTGGATTAGTTTCATCAAATACATTACTGATATCGACATTCTTAAATTACAAGCTGGTGTTGCAAAACCATTTCGCGGTTTAATGTAAAACAATTTCCGTTGCAGACTGACATCCTTAATCAGATTTTAAATTCATTCTTTAGGAAATAAAATCTCATCAATATTTTACATATTCTTAAAAACAACAGGTCAGATGCATTCATAACTAAATGGTGGTTAAGAAGTTAGGAACGCTTTTAAATATTTAAGATTCATTAAAATTCATAATCAATTTTTCGTTTCTGTGAATGTCTGTTATGGAGACAAAAGCTTTTGATTTCGTAACATTGTATATTAATAGACTTCACTTCTAGCTGTTACGTGATTCCAAATATTCATTGTAATCACAATTTTGTAGGTAGGCAATAAAATTCGTAGAGCCCTTTATTTGTAAGCCTTGTAACATGAATAATATTGAAAAGGTACTTCATTTTCATTCGAAGCCCTTCGTGTATCTGCATGAACAAGCAAGTTAATTATTTTACAATTTATTTTACAGACTTAATAACTTTTCTAAATACTAAAATAAATTGTTCTATAAGTTCTATAAGTAACTTATAATATTCGTACGTAAGTAAAGATTTAACAATCGCAAATATTGAGAGAAAGGTTATAAGTAGCTCATTATGAAATGTTTTAATAATATTTATCGACTGCGATGTTAGAATTGAAACGTTTATTAAACTATCTATAGATACTTTTGTTTTATCGAAAATAATAGAAGCTGTCGCTGCCAGAGCTATTAAAATAATAGAAGCTGTCGCTGCCAGAGCTATTAAAATATTTTTATTAATAATAGGAAGGAATGATGATTTGTTTTTCAGAAATGATAGTGATGTCTTCAGTTGTAAATCTGGCATCTCAGCAACCACCACCAATGCCTTCACCGGAACTATATTACCGATATTATGATCTCATTAACGAATTGTGGTAAGACTATCTTCAAAGTCTGCTCCTAGACTTGTTCCTTTTGTAGTCTGTTTGAATTACCTAATGTTACGGTCACTTCTTCGATCGTCTCTTTTTGTCCTATTCAGACAATTTGTTATTGGGGTTTATAGCTTTTTGTTGTAGTCTCTCGTTGTTTCTCTCAAATTTCAATTCTAACTTATTCCGGCGTGCCTTCCTAACTTTCTTGTTGTTTTTGTTATTAATAATCTTTTAGAAACATCTTTATTTCGTCTTCGTAGAATACCAGTTTGTGCTCACTTTCGATTTTAATCTACGACTACAAGTTTCTAATAGCCTTTGAATTGTAGTATTGTAAAAATTTCGATTAATCGGAAGCATGATTTATTATTGATAGTGTGACCTAGATTGATGGCGGCCTTCAAAACTGTCTAAACTGCATGGCTCCTCATCGCATTTACATGAACATTGACTTTCCCTTTCGAGCGGAAATAGACACTTTGACATGACGAAACAATGGTATTACGAGGAAATGACTGTTTTATTTTGGGGATTCTACTTTATAATTTTCATTGTTCATTGGTTTGTGACATCGAGGTCTCAAAGTTCAGGTGGCCTAGAAATTGGCGGATGCTAACTCTTTAAGTTACGAATTCACGAACAAAGAGTCGAAGGTGTCGGGAATTTTAAGCATATATTACGTGTAAGCATTGCACAACTATTCCATGCCATGACGAATGCGTATTTTACTTGGTATCACGACATTCTTCGCTGTTACTTGTTAGACAACTGTTTTTGACAAACATGACTATGATATTTGATATTGGATTCAAGCGTCAGCGATTGAAATAGAATTGTTTGAAAAGGTTCATTCAATGGAAAGAATTATAAAGTTAATATTAATTTCAGAGTTTAAATTTTTATTCAAATTGGTAATTTGACCATTGAGTATTTTATTAGCTTGTGATCTTACTATCAATATTATGCTAGAAACAGTATTACACTGAAATCAGGTTTAAACATTAAATGAATATGTTATTTTGAGACAGCTTGATTTGAATGTTTTGAAGGGTTTTGAAGCTGCAGTAAGATCAAGTAATTTTAAAGTGAAAGTGCATATTATGCAGACTGCATAAAACCGGTCTATCTACAATCTTATAAAGGCTCTTATAATTCGTGTAAATATACGTAATACAAAACATAGCACAGTAGTATTTCAAAACGGATGTTATCGAATATTACTTACTGTACTGCTTGAAATAAAGTAGCATTTGCCTTGTGTTATTTATTTAAAGTTAAGATGTCTGTTTCAATAAAAAGATTTAATATGGCGTCATTAAATAAAATTGTATCTTTAGTATTAGACAAAAACACGATTTAATAGACATTTCAGTATAAACGTCTTTTAACATGGTGTACAAAGCAAAAATATATTTTTGAACTCAGTGGTCTTGCTAACCTGCAAATTAACGTAAAAATAACAAAATTCCGTTCAAAACCCAGAACATGATCTGAAGACTTAATTTTAATAAAGTTTTCATGTTTTCTTCCTAGTTCCTGGTTTACTTTTCTTAGTTCAGTGCCCTATGCTCTCGATTTTGCTATGTTGAGACCGCAACACCTCAATGTCGCTGCGGTTAAACTTTCATCACAATCCGAATGCGCAGGTTCATTATTAAATATACCACCAACGACTGACTCTTCCTCTAAGTTCTCTATACTTAAAAATAAAAACCACGAAGATTTTAATAAGTAAAAACACATCATTCGATTGTTTTTTGCTTTCTTCTGATGTAGCCAAAGAAATGAACATGGTAAAGAGCAAAACCTAATATTAGTTACTTGAAATCTGTAACGTAATATTTTAACGGCCGGTTGCACACCATTTTAATACGTGTTATTTAGATAAACGTATCCTAGAGTTTTTTTAATATATCAGGAAGTTCTAATAGGTTATTGCACAAGTGTTACTTAAGCAATACAAATAGAAAATACTCACTTATAAACTATTTTACGACCTCGGTTGCGCATTGGTGTAAACAGCCGACTGCTGCTCTACAGGTTTCGGGTTCGAATCCCGGCCGGGGTGAAACTTTGTGTTATTTGCAAGACGCATTGTTTCACTTACCAGTATTGGATGTTGTATTCTTATCTATGTAGTTTATACCATATCGTTACGTAGTGCCTGTAATACAAGATTTCAGTGCAGTGCTGAGTGAATGTGTGTGTCGTGATGTGGTTATTATTATTTAGTTCCATGAACTGATTGGATATGTATTAAGTTGGGAGATTTAGTACAATTTCCGCACGGACGTGTTTCTTGAGCATGTCAACTTGAAAATCTAAAGCATATACCCATTTTCTAAGCATCCATGCCCCAGAGTCAACGTTCCATTTTGTTTACCAAGGATACATTTCATGGGTGAAATGTTATCGAGGTGAAATGAGGATCCCAAAAATTCTACTTTATTCTCCTGGGTTATATAATTAAATATAATTCTACTTTATTCTCTTGGATGGACAAAGTGGAATAAACTGTTTCTACCACATAGCCACTTTCCATCAGGTGTGGCTGTGGCTGTATGCTAGTCTATAAGGCATTGTAAGAAAAGGTTTTGGCTTTACTTTCGAACTACAGGTGGCAGCTCTACTTGCTAGATCGTCTGGGTTGGTACCAACCTCCTTCCTATTTCTGCCGTGAAACAGTTCGCTGTGTTTCGGTTGGAAGGATTGGAGAGCCAGTACTTACCGGCACGAGAGGCATAACATCTTTACCTCTATATGGGCAATGCATTGGCGATGCTCTTGGCGTTCTAGGCATCAAGAGCACCGCCGTATTGATAGGCTGCGGTATCACTTTCCATCAGCTGAACCGTCTGCTTGTTAGCTTGTATTGTGGTATCAAAAAAAACTATTATTATGCTCTTCCAAAGATCACCTGAATGAAAAAAGATACAAAACTCCATACAAGTGTTAGTCATACTTAATTTGTCACACAATGATGTTATTGCCAATTTTAGGACAAAACGAGTTCGTCGACATTCCTGTACACTTTCGAAGAATAGGTATTTTTCTGATAAAACTACTCCACCTACTTCCAATCACGCACCTTATGGTTTCAGTAGAAAAAGTAGTGTTAATTAATAGAGTAGACTACTGTTATTAATGACTTGTTAGAAATTAATATACCAGAAGATAACCTCACTTGATTTTAGTACTTAGATGACATGACATTCGATTCACATGCAGATGCTCATTACATCACATACAATAATGATATAGAGGCTTAGACTTCTTAATGAAAGCTTTCCTTTTAAGACTTGACCGCTTTTTGAGACAGGACGAAGTAAACTGAACGGGGTGCATGCGGGACTTGTGCTTTTGGCGCCGCTGGATGAAGCCACGAGCGCGACCAGCTCCGCGCCCTACCACACTGGACACACCCCCCTCGAACCCCCCTCTTCTTTCATCACCACTGCCTTTAGCGCAATAAAGAATGCCCTATCCCATGGAGCGGTCTCTGAACCCGATCTGACCCACCAGCCTCCCCCACCTCCGCAACCAGTCCCTCCATTCAAACCCATGGTCTGGGGCGCTGTCAACTCATACGGAGAACCTGCTATGGTGGAAGCCTATGCAGACTACGACGCCAGAAATCCTCAAACAGCATTCGATCACGCTTCTTCTAAACTTAGCGTATCTTCCCCACCCAAAACTCACGGCCTCACACCAGAGAAACTCCACAAACTCACCAACAACCTGAACAAACTCGCCGACTACATGCATAATAACATCCAAAGGTCTTCGGAAGAGCACCCGCAGTTGAACAGCCTTGACGTTTATAGAGACATGGTGATGAAAAAGCAACTGCCTCTCTTCCCGACTCCTGTTATCACTGACAATGAGGTGGGAGTTCTCCCTGCCGCCCTGCTCCCCTCTGACCCGACTACTACCTCGACCACTACCACTTCAACGACGACCACAACGACCACTACAACCACGACTCGACCACCGACGAGTACCACCGAAAGCGAAGTGAACAGAAGGAAAAAAGACTTGAAGTACATACTCCGCGGAAACAGAATAGTTCAAGTTTGAACTGACTTTACCTGACTGAGGTATGTTTTGACTGACATTTGACTGACCTATCTCTTCTTAACAATGTGAAGGTGAATGACAATGACCGGCTTGACTAATTATGATATGACTTAATGACAAACAGCATTTAATTTTATTTACTGCAGTTGTCGTGGCCCACAATTGTTACGACGATTACATTATACATACTCAATATCCATCTAACTATATACTATTACTAGCAAAACTTACGTACCTACACACGCATACACAAAGTATCTACATACTTCTAAGTGATTTTACTTAACGAGTAGAAATCTAAATCTGTAGTTGAAGCTTTACTGCCTATAACATGTGTAGATATAGACCTGTATTTACCGTAACAGTTTCCATGCTTAAGTAAGAATTAGACACTAACATTGAAAAACTTTAGTTGTTTACAGCCCCGGATCTAGTGAGGGGCAAGAAGGGGTAATTTCTCCAGGACCTTATCCTAAAAGTGCCTGGCCAGTAAGACAAATACCATTTTCAGCAGAGGTTAACGCCAACGAAAAATAATAATCTACTGATATATCATTGACACTGGCATGACTCGAGCGCGAGTAAATGTCATTAAAATACAGGGGGCTTAGACCTTACAAGTGCCAATTTACGCAAAACGCTAACGCTTACGAAATATCAAATGCATTGAAACATTTACTTGAGAGATGATGCTGTTCAAAATCCTTTTTACTGAATTAAACCATAAATTAACATGGCGTCAAACACCGAGCTACGACAAGTAACATAAAATTGCTAGGCTTCGGGAGTATCACCTCCGACCCTCATGCGTAAGACGTTTTACGTTAAAATATAGCGGATTCATGATACACCTATACGACGGAGACTTTGTAAAATGTCTGTTCTAGCATGCGATACACATTAGCTCATGCTTAAATCTTTCGCGCTCATGAACTTTTTGACAACTGTCAAACACTATTCATCGACAAAACTAGAGTATAATGGCCGATATGGACTCCTTGGAGGTCACCGAGCGTTTAGCGCTGCGGAGAATGGGCATTTGTCTAAGCTCCCAGGTATGTTTTCTGTTGGCATCAACGCTTGCGGAAAATGGTTATTGAGGCCAGGCAGCGATGGACTTCTTGAGGCGCCATTAAAAATCGAATCGGTGCGAAAAAACGTAGATCCGGGGCGGCCTCTTTCTTTCAATTAAATTTGGTGATTAATAAATAATGTTTTGTGCATTTTCAGAGGTTCCTTATCATGGCACACAGCTAGGCGCAGAACAACAGTACTTCTACTAGAGAATTCAAATAAAACAACAGGCAATATTTCAAACCGTATTTTGATACTTAGCAATATTAGTAAAATATGTTAACAATTTCTTATTGATTGTACCTAGCAGACTACATCACACAAAAGATACAAATTATCTTTACCTATATGTTATTGTTTTTATCTGTAAATAAGATAATTGATCTGTACTACATTAAACTTGTTATTTTAATTTGTTTGTTATCATGCGATTTAAATTGTTTTCTCAGTATTAGTTAAGTTAATTATAGCTGATTTCCAAAATTGTAGAACATATTTCCTATTTATTTTATAGAGTTCTGATCGGGATGATTTTGTGACATTGTTAGGCCTTTTAAATAATATTGTAAATAATTTTAATGCTCAACTAATTTTTATTTATATTTTTGTACTTACTGTAGATAGATTTTTTACTTTGTAAATAAATTTTATAGATTTTAATGGGTCGTTTCATTTTGTTTCTCACGTAGTTCTAATGTATTTGCTTACAAAAGGCCTGCCAAAGTCCGGCCAAAGTCCGGCATGGGAATATGTAAGTATGAATAGTTATTTTCGAAAAACTATCCATTTACCCGACTGACTTTTTATTTATTTTAGTTT
This sequence comes from Choreutis nemorana, assembly GCA_949316135.1. Classification (NCBI taxonomy): domain Eukaryota; kingdom Metazoa; phylum Arthropoda; class Insecta; order Lepidoptera; family Choreutidae; genus Choreutis; species Choreutis nemorana. The sequence goes on along the minus strand of OX438603.1, from coordinate 2,544,604 downwards.
AATTAATACGGTGAACATGCCATTACATTAAATAAATAATATTAATAAAACATTGATATGAAACATCAATAAATTATAGATAGAAAATTACTATGAACAAAAATAAAAAACAAATTGGAATACAATAAAATTAAAAATCATAATTAAAATTAAATGTTAATCGATATAAATATCTGACTTGAAAATACGTTTAGGTACAAACTGTCGCAGAATGACAAACTGACAACTGACTTGCCGAAACCAGAAAAGTTGAGATATGTTTATAGCTTGTATGTTACCAGTTTGTATTCGGGGCACATCCGCCACTTTGCCCCACCACTACAACTCCTGTTCAGTGTTCACCAGGATCAACAGTGAAAGTGAAAAATACAGCAGTTCAATGACGCACAGGCTGTACCCTGACAACCTAACGGCTGTCTTGGGACCCGCAACGAACTTAATCAGAAGAAATGGGAGGTAGGAAGTAGGTATGTATTTTTGCCTCATAATTATTAAGGGGGCAAAGATGCCTAGGTACTGGGGGCCTGCTAAGTTGTGAACAAATTAAAACATTCAGTTTTCATTTCATGCAATTACCCAAGGAAGGAGAGTTTTCTTTGAAAATAAAGATCTAGACTCTTAAGAATCCTACAGGGCCTATACCTATGTATGGCAGGACCTATGTACCTATAATAATAACCAAAACACAACACACACATTAATGACTTAGATATTTTTTTTTCAAGAATACTACATCCAAGACCGGTGGACCTATATAGGGCAGAGTAGCCAACTTTTCAAGAGAAGTGTTTAAGACAGATCATAATGCAATTACATATATCTGTTTTTTATGTGTTTTCTGTAAATTAACTACAGAACAAAATAAGATATATACACAGTCAGGTCATAAGTATTGTCACACAGTAAAAACTTTTCTTTCAGAATGCTGGCCACAAAAAAAAAATCTTGAATTCGAATTTCGAATTGTTCATGAGAATAAAAACTTTTTAGAATTTTACTCATTTTTAAATATAGAGTGGACGCTTAAAGAAGACCGTGTTGCAGTTATTGCGTTGCATCGTTGCGGTTACGCGCCAATTAAAATTTTTGACACACTGAAAATTTTTAATACAACCAAAAGATTCGTTTAGCGTACCATCAAACGATACAATGAAGACTCTAGTGTAGATGACAGATCAAGAGGTGGTCGCCCTCGGTCTGTTAGGACTCCAGCAGTGATAAAAGCTGTGAAGGCGCGAATTCAAAGAAATCCCAAGCGTAAGCAGAAACTGTTGGCCCTTCAGATGGGGTTAAGCAGAACCACGGTGAAAAGGGTGTTAAATGAAGACTTAGGGCTTCGGGCATATCGAAGAAAAACGGGACATCGTTTGAATGTTCGTCTAATGGACCTGAGACTGAAGAGATGCCGTGCTTTGTTGAAGCGGTACGCGGGAAAAAAATATCGGGAAATTCTTTTTTCGGATGAAAAATTTTTTACCGTAGAAGAGAGCTACAACAAACAAAATGATAAGGTGTACGCACACAGTAGTGAAGAAGCGAGCAACCGTATACCTGTTTCTCATACCATTTCAATAACAGGCACTGGGTATTCCAACAAGATTTGGCGCCAGCTCATAGAGCGAAGAGCACACAAGACTGGCTGGCGGCGCATGAAATTGACTTCATCCGGCACGAAGACTGGCCCTCCTCCAGTCCAGATTTGAATCCGTTAGATTACAAGATATGGCAAAACTTGGAGGAAAAGGCGTGCTCAAAGCCTCATCCCAATTTGGAGTCACTCAAGACATCCTTGATTAAGGCAGCCGCCGATATTGACATGGACCTCGTTCGTGCTGTGATAGACGACTGGGCGCGCAGATTGAAGGCCTGTATTCAGAATCACGGAGATCATTTTGAAAAAACTTTAGTGTCATAAGAATCTTTGTTTTGTTAAGTTCATTTTGGTATATAAATGGTTACATAATGAATAAACTTGTTTCAATTATTTTATATTAAACATGTGACAGAATTTATGACCTGAATAGGTAATATTTACTATGAGATCAATAGTACCAGGGGCGTGGCCAGGGCGTACTCAGGGGGCAGCTGCCCCCCTACAGTTAAAAAATGGTACTGTCAAGTGTTTGTGGAGCATTATACCTTGGACTTAGGCATTAGATTTCCCATAAAAGATAACCGATCATCCAAAAATGACTCGAAATGCAAAAAAATCAACTATAATTCATAATTTTCCAATACTCCTTATATGTCAACTGCCCCTGCTAGGGCATAGATTTAACTTGTCCCTCCTTGGGCCAATGGCTGGCAATGCCGTTGAATAGTACATTGCTCATAACAAGTCTAGACCAAGCAAATAGGCTTCATCTGGGTTCCATCTTAGACCTCATTTTTCTTTTAAGTAAGTAAAAACTAAATATCTTCTTATTTATTTTTTAAATACCTACATCAAATTTTTTGCAAGGAAACCTTGTAACCTGAATTATTATCTACTAAAATTTAAAAAATCTTTGAATACAATAGATACCTACAAACACATAGGCAAATCAAGTTACACTTCATTTTGCTTAGCCCCAGTTTGTTTTCACAAAGCAACAATCGCTTATTACGTTGCATGAGTTGTATACTTTCAGGCGTATACAAAATTATAAGACGTACAACACACTAGCGTTTTGTCAGAGTGCGTGACTGTCCGTCGTGTTTTATTTGTTAAATGCACGTTATGAATAGGCACACCTGTTGCAGGATCATTGCAGATATCAAATTATCACAGACATCGCAAGGTTTCTGCGAAAGAATGAAAGGACCATCTAGAACTTAAAAAACTGACTTCAAAAAGTGAGTATGAGTCAAGATGTACGAAAGCTGTGTATTGTGGCAGTGTGTGTAGGAGGGCAGGTAGGGGTAGACCTAGGTGGACGTACCTTGACCAGATTGGTGACATTCTGTGAAAAGGCCAGATCAGAAGTACCCGTAACCGTCGTGTGTATGAGTACAAGATGTCTAGCGAATGTTAATCTTGTAACATTGTAGATGGCGAGTGCGTCTAAATAACGTAATAAAACAATGATATCTATGAATTTTTAGGGTTCCCTCCCAAAGGGTAAAAAACGGGACCCTATTAATAAGCCTCCGTTGTACGTCCTTCCGTCCATTCGCCTGTCTCATAAACCATAACACCTAGAAACTTGAAACTTTCAGTATGTCTGTTTCTGTTATAACAACAAATACAAAAAAAAACTTAAATTAAAAATAGAAGGGGCTTCCGATACAAGTAATGTGAGTTATTAAACATTTTGGCTTGATCTTATTTTACAAAAATATTTAAAAATTACGGATTGTTTAATCTTATATATCAAGTTCGAGCCTGACAAACACTTGGCCGGTTTTTTTGTTCAAAGGTGAGGATAAGGTTTTATTACAGGTCAATGTTAAAATAGTATTGAGTCGGATTGTATAACGATTTTATAGAAGTAAGTATGGCAATTTGTCAAAATAAATAAACCGCAACCACAAGACATTTTCTTGTCACTTTCTTGTTTTGGTAATTGAATTATTTAAGAGCTTTACCCGTAACTTCAATCAATATTACATAAATAATCATTTTCGTTGTGGTATCGAAAAACAGGAGAAAAATTTATGTGTACAAAAAGTAGTTACTTGAATAAGTACAACTGTTTTTATACAATGCGCAATATCTTGTTCTACCTGCTTAATAGGAATAAAGGAGCTAAAAAGCAGAAACCTCTGCTTTTTCATCAGTAAAATGTGGTCGGTGATCTGGATTGTTCACATAAATCTATAAAAAATGGCAACCAGTCTTCCTGCATCAACTTACGCATGATCGCTCGCTTTCCACAAAGAATGACAAACCTTAATAACACACCTAGTTCAACGACCTGGCTAACACCTGATTAACACATTACGAGGCAATGCTCCAAGACATTATATAACAAAGCAGGAAATCCTTTAAAGGCCCTGAGTTATAAGGAGAAACTAAGCCTAGGAAATGTACTCAGTACAGTTCAAATCAGTATTGTTAATGATTAAGTTGTCATGATGTTAACAAGGAAACATTTCTATGTAAAAAAGATGTCGAAAGTGAAGCACACATGCCTAGGAAGAGATTCAAGTTTCAATCGCAGAGAGAGAGCTCTAATCCTTGCCCTTGTCAATCAATTAGCTTAAGGTTAGAATAGGACAAGCAGTGACTTTTAAGACTATTTTTATTCAAGCAGATCAAAGTTAGGTATTTATTTTGACTCCATCAGTATAGTCAACATGAGCAGTGAAGAAAAGTCAAGTAGCTAAGGTGTATTGTATTAGTAACATCCACTGTGAATAGTGGGTTGAAAGCTGATAGTGGAAAATGCGAAAACTGTACCTTTATCAAAACTGTTAAATAATAAACAGTCAAGCAATAAGATTACTCTTCACGATCCATTCGATCTTTGTAGGGCCACACGGGGCATGGGCCCAGGGCCTCCCAAATTAGGGTAACCTAAGTGGCAAAAGCGTTCACTTCCAAAAGAAGGTCGCCACTTCTCTAGAGACAGACGAAAATCGAAATGAAGACCGAAAAAAATGTCGCCACTTTATAACGTATGTGTGGAGTGTAAGAGAAATTGTGGAGTGATTGATAATAGGCCCTCAAGTGTATGTGTTTACAGTAAATTGCAATTATAATCGTAAATGTATTAGATTTAAGTATTTTAGGTTTGTTATCTGTTAAACGGTGATATTGTTTTAATTAATAAATAACGAATGCATGGGAACGAGGGCCTCTAAACGGATGATGCCGTAGGCCTGACAAGACGGCCCTGCTCACGATTATTGAATAGTTATCATTTATTCAAAAATTAAGTTCATATTAAAATCATTTAAATGAATAAAGAGGAAATTGATTGTGCCCTAATAGTAAGCTTAGAATTAAAACTAATTGCCTTCGCTTGTATCTGTAGAAAGAAACCTGACGTTTACATAACATAAATAGTCTAGTTATTCATAAATTCACGTAAGGTTTATTCAAGCAGATCAAAGTTAGGTATTTATTTTGACTCCATCAGTATAGTCAACATGAGCAGTGAAGAAAAGTCAAGTAGCTAAGGTGTATTGTATTAGTAACATCCACTGTGAATAGTGGGTTGAAAGCTGATAGTGGAAAATGCGAAAACTGTACCTTTATCAAAACTGTTAAATAATAAACAGTCAAGCAATAAGATTACTCTTCACGATCCATTCGATCTTTGTAGGGCCACACGGGGCATGGGCCCAGGGCCTCCCAAATTAGGGTAACCTAAGTGGCAAAAGCGTTCACTTCCAAAAGAAGGTCGCCACTTCTCTAGAGACAGACGAAAATCGAAATGAAGACCGAAAAAAATGTCGCCACTTTATAACGTATGTGTGGAGTGTAAGAGAAATTGTGGAGTGATTGATAATAGGCCCTCAAGTGTATGTGTTTACAGTAAATTGCAATTATAATCGTAAATGTATTAGATTTAAGTATTTTAGGTTTGTTATCTGTTAAACGGTGATATTGTTTTAATTAATAAATAACGAATGCATGGGAACGAGGGCCTCTAAACGGATGATGCCGTAGGCCTGACAAGACGGCCCTGCTCACGATTATTGAATAGTTATCATTTATTCAAAAATTAAGTTCATATTAAAATCATTTAAATGAATAAAGAGGAAATTGATTGTGCCCTAATAGTAAGCTTAGAATTAAAACTAATTGCCTTCGCTTGTATCTGTAGAAAGAAACCTGACGTTTACATAACATAAATAGTCTAGTTATTCATAAATTCACGTAAGGTTTATTCAAGCAGATCAAAGTTAGGTATTTATTTTGACTCCATCAGTATAGTCAACATGAGCAGTGAAGAAAAGTCAAGTAGCTAAGGTGTATTGTATTAGTAACATCCACTGTGAATAGTGGGTTGAAAGCTGATAGTGGAAAATGCGAAAACTGTACCTTTATCAAAACTGTTAAATAATAAACAGTCAAGCAATAAGATTACTCTTCACGATCCATTCGATCTTTGTAGGGCCACACGGGGCATGGGCCCAGGGCCTCCCAAATTAGGGTAACCTAAGTGGCAAAAGCGTTCACTTCCAAAAGAAGGTCGCCACTTCTCTAGAGACAGACGAAAATCGAAATGAAGACCGAAAAAAATGTCGCCACTTTATAACGTATGTGTGGAGTGTAAGAGAAATTGTGGAGTGATTGATAATAGGCCCTCAAGTGTATGTGTTTACAGTAAATTGCAATTATAATCGTAAATGTATTAGATTTAAGTATTTTAGGTTTGTTATCTGTTAAACGGTGATATTGTTTTAATTAATAAATAACGAATGCATGGGAACGAGGGCCTCTAAACGGATGATGCCGTAGGCCTGACAAGACGGCCCTGCTCACGATTATTGAATAGTTATCATTTATTCAAAAATTAAGTTCATATTAAAATCATTTAAATGAATAAAGAGGAAATTGATTGTGCCCTAATAGTAAGCTTAGAATTAAAACTAATTGCCTTCGCTTGTATCTGTAGAAAGAAACCTGACGTTTACATAACATAAATAGTCTAGTTATTCATAAATTCACGTAAGGTTTAACGACGTATTACAACTCTAACTAGTAAATTTAATTATGCACTGAGATCATACAGTGGCGGATTCAGGAATGAAATTTGGGGGGGCTAGACAGTTAACCCTCTTACAAAACTGACGACCAAGTTTTTAAAAACGCTTTTGGGGGGCTTGACCTAATAAACTTTTGGTTTTAACTTACTAAAAGCTAAAAGTCCGAAGATGCTTTTGGGGAGGGGGTTTCAGCCCCCTAGCCCCCCCTGGATCCGCTAGTGGGTCATTAATTAGCTCGTCATTTCAAGTAAATAAAAGTTTTCAAAGCAACTATTTATGAAAACGTATATGAATAGTTAACACATTGACGTAATAAAAACTGATCTGATCTTTAGCCCGCACTTAAATAACGGATTTAAAACTAGGCAATAAAAAATACAATTATTTGCAGTTTAAGCAAAAAAAAATAGATATAATACATACGAGAGTTAGTCTTATTTATGTATATTTTAGACTTTCGACTCTTAGCTACACATGCAGCTTAATTTCTTAACAAATTCCATACGTCTCAATATTTTCAAGACATCTTAATTTGCTACATATTTGCGTGCTTCAAAGTCAGCGACATATTATTATCTTTCAATAAAAAATACATTTTCACTTTCTCTTGTGCATAGCTAAGCCAACTTACGTAATTCACGAAAAAGAACAAATTTTCTTACATTTTAAGAAAACTTTTAAGTAAAAACTTTTTATTTATTTGAAGTCTATCATCGCATAATTTCAAAATGTTTGAAATTAGAACACTAAATGTAATTTTAGGTAAACACATTAACAGTCTAAATACATGAAAGTAAAGCCACATGCTAACACATATTGAGTGCTTAAATAATTTTAATTAGTATTACGGTATTTAGATTCATTAAATATAAAAATATTGATAAATATCTCAGGTGGAGGAATGAAACTTCGTGTACAAAATGTGTTTTCCTCGGAAATAATAATAATACTTTGACCACAACTCATAATCCTGTCTTATTTTGTATTAGAAAGTCCGGATATCTGTGATTTATTTTTCAATTGGTATTTGTATTTTGGTAAGAAACTCGATTATTTTTAGTCACGGTTGAACCTTAGATTAATGATTGGTAGTCGGAGCGCAGCGGAGTCCAATCATTATTCTAATTGATGAACTTATTTTGATGTAATTGGTCTCTTCCTGTAAATTGTTATACAAATAAGGTACCTTATTGCGAAGCTCTGAATCTTTTAAAACATTACTTTATTTAAAATGTTATCAGTATCATAGTTACAAAAATTAATTTCTCTGGTATATATATCAACCATAATAAAATATGTACATAAGTATACATAGGTAGGTAAATAATTTTTCGAGGTAGAATAAAAGATAAATAAACTCTTAACTTTAACAAACTTTTTTACGAAAGACTATGTGTAATATGCCAATATTTGATGCATCGATTTTTGCATGTGCGTTTCGTAACCCTGTAAAGTGATATCAAAATAAAATATTTTTAAATAAATACTGTTTATAAAGCAGAGGTGTATTACCGCTGTTCAGTGGGGGTTCATATAAGAGGCATTGATGACCTATTTTGACTCTCACATCGAGTTGACCGCGGTCCGACAGCGAACCACGCCGTCGATCATTTCTGAACGCACTTTGACGTTGACGAACGTAAAAGAAAAACTTAGTAATACGAATTCTAAATTCAAACAGCTGTCAAAAACAAAGAGGTCTTACTTGATTTTTAAATTAACATTTTGAATTTTCGAACGCCGTTCTGAAATCATTTCATTGACTTTCTGTGTGGAAATGACTGTTGTTAAATGTTAAAATATTATTTAGTGCTATGTTAAAATTGTGATTTTTATTAAGTGCGTAACATTTTTCTGCGGATTAGAAGATGAACTTCGGAATAATTAAGGTAGGTTTTTGCCTTGCTTAATTTTAAATGTCAATTAAGATCATAAAAGACTTTTAAAAAGATGAAGTTCTCAATGAGACCAAAGCCTCCTCATTACAAGACGTAGACTGAAACCAGAACTTCTAAATCCAATAATACTTATTTAGGATTTCGAAGTTAGTTCCAGTACAAAAAAGCATACTTTTCGGCGGGAAAGTGCTTGAAATGACATTTTTATAAGGAGGTAGGTATGTTTATGTCTGTTGGGCAATACATTTTTATTAACCATTTTACATAATTAGGTAAATATATTTTTGTAGCTGAGGGTATATCTCAACTGTGGTCCTATTCTGATTTAATTAGCATTGGACCATGTACCTACTTCATACATTTTCGTTGTTTTTTATTAATATAACATACCTATCTATAAAAATAATGTTTGCATAATATAAAGCTCGGCATATTTATTGTAGTGAAATTATACGATATAATTATAGTAATATATTAAAATATTAATGGTTACATTAAGCATTATAAGGTATACCGAGCCGAAAGGAAAAGTAATGAGCTTATGTATGTACTTATATTTTTTACCAAACTGTAATGGGTTTCCAACTTATCTGCATAATAATTGTAGCGGTAAAATCGTTTTCATTTCATTACTATTCGGATTATATTTTTCCTCAGAAGGCAAACTGTTTCTTTTAAAAAGATTATCAAAAACTTTCCTGTGGTTTTGGAGAGAAGACGTAACAACAGAAGCGTGTTAAAAGATTTGGCGCCCCGGGCCATTTAGCTTTGTCGCCCCATTTATTTACGTATAAAGATATTTAAAGTATTTCATTCAAGAAAAAAACTGTAAAATGCCGCCCCTCTCAGCCTGCCGCCCTGGGCCATAGCCCCCTTGGTTCTAGGGTAAATACCCTGCGTTACAGTCAAATAAACAGAAAATTACCTAATAAATATAGTTTATCAATTCCACTAATGTAGTTCCGTTAAAGGACCATCAGCCCTTAAATCTTGTTAACTTGCAGTTTGCAACTTAATTTTCCGAGCAATAAAACTGGCAAACAGCAAAGAAGAGCTTTATCTTAAGGTTCCGTAGGTAAATCATTAAAGACTTTACCAAAGTAAAAACCTTTTTAAGTAATTATTCTTTTAAAATGATAGGTATTTTAAAGCGAACACCATGGATTGTATTTTAAGGCAGGAAACCCAACATAACAACTAGATATATATTACAAATTCAGTAGTCATTCGACTTATGCTACCCAGACTTACTCGATTTTGGAGTTATGCGGTTTTTAAAATTGGTAGGTTTGGAGAAATTCTATTCTTTTTCTACAAAACAAGGAACAAAAAGTCCTTGTATATGTTTTTCCAATACGACTATCGCAGCTAAGTCTCACTCCCACCTCTCGCGTAAGTTCAGGGTATAAGATACTGTATACTAAAACAACAAGTAGGTATTAACTACAGCACTGTTATCATTTTGTATTGCAAACACTTAGCCACAACGACGAGGCTGAAGGTCTAAAAATTGCCTATTTACTCTGAACTTGAAATGATAAAAACAATGCTCTCCCTAATACCAACTTTTAGTACAACAGTGTATTATAGTTCAAATTCATTTTTTATTAATTAAATAGGCTTAAAATAAGCGCTTTCAAATCGTCATTTTTTTCTATCAACGTTCGAAATGCTACGTAGTTGCTTTTTCTACCACCGGTTCGGAATGCTATCTACGGGGAAGAAGCCAGCAAGAAACCTCCGTAGTCGCTTTGAAAAAAAAATGCAATCGTTTTTCATTACATGTTGGAACTTTAGCTTTTCTAATTATAGTGTTTATCTAATCCTACACTACTCGATTGCGGAACCCTTAGCCCGATACCGTATAATATTATCCGACAAACACAACATTGATAGATAAATGAGAGAAATTTCTGCATACCGCGACCGGTCGCAAGGCCGTTCGGCGGCCTACGGGTAAATTTATCGAGTTATACAACAAGCGACCGACGACTAAAACGAGGTTTTGGTCGACAGTTAAGTATAAATCAATCAAATTGGAGTACAGTTGGTGTAAAAGAGCTTTTTTTAAGTAAATGCAACAAAAGATATACTTCAATGCAGGTATAGTTTTTTTGTTGTTTTATTAAATTTTGATTTAAGCTAAAATGTATTTAAAATTGTATGCATAAGTCACGATATTAATATTTAAAATAATACAAAAACACATTTATGTGCTTTAGTTTCAAATAACTAGAGCTGGGTATGAAAATCTGTTTTTAACTTGTCAATTATGTGTATTGTGAATGAATCAATTGCATAATTTCAACTATATTTTGAATGATTATGCAATGGATTCATTCAGTTCATCCTCTGAAATAAAAATATCCTATTAAAAATATAGTGGGTGGAGGTACAAATTTATTGAATCAATATGACAACAAAGTAATTTTGTACCCCCTACTAGCTACTAGCGCTAATAATAGCGGAAAATTTTTTAAACTTTCAGACGAAACAGGCTTTCAGGACATCAATAATCGGATATTTATTAGTGTTAAAGTAACAAAGACAATGTATAATCTAATGCAATTTTTATTCATTTTGCGAGTGGCTGTACCATGTTTTGTTCTTTGACAAACTGCGGTTGATAAGTTGCCGCAAAGTGCCGGAAAATGGAATAAAATATAAGCAATTAAATGCAGGCGCTATCGAAAGTTACGCTTAGAGAATAGCCTGGGGCTTGTTTGTTTTGTTAGATCACTACTTTCCAATAGTAAAATTAATTAATCTTGGGACAATTTAAACTGTCTTAGTTCCGAACTTAGCTTAGGCTTGTAGGTACTATGGGTACTAAACAAGGAAACGTACTTATATAGAGATTCAAGACCTCAGAGCAAATTTTCATGTTCATGGCACAAATATCTACCTGAGTCACTGAGCTAACTTTTATTTATTTACCAAAAACACAGGCTTAAGAAATAAAAATTAATAAGAAACAATATGCTTGTCTATTGAAAATATATTTATTTTATTTTAAATTGAATTAGAATTATGGAAATAAAAAAATAATCTAAAATCGTTACTATCTTGAGTGTATTTGTGGGTGTATTCGTGTAGGGGGTTTGTATGTGTGACTATAAGCCGTCCTTTTTTTTTTATAAAACCTTTTGCTGAATAAGACAATATTTGAGGGTATCGACAAGTAGGTTTGAGGGTATCGGGTGTGTATTTTTTTACTAGCAAATACTTTTCTAGCAACAGTCATGAACTTATGAAACAGTGAAGCGTGCGTATGATCTGCAAAGTTGTAAGTATATCACAGTTGTAGAGAGAACCATGTAGACAAACCGGTCAATCCAGGTTTCACATCGAGATAGCTAATGACGGCACATCTACTTTGATATTACGAGCCATCTGCTTTGTTTGTTGGTTAAAAAATTGAAAAACTCGAGAAAGGATGATGGGCACAAATTCATGGAGTGTGGGCCCACTTCCAATAAAAATGATTTATCTATTTTTGATGTTAAAAATTGCCAGGTTCCAGGATAAAATATAAGTTTTTTTGTTTGTTGTGTTCGTTTGGCAAACAATTTTTTTTGTGAATAAAACTTATTAATCCTTATTCATTTACTCATTTTTTTAATGATAATAAAATAGTATAACAGATCGATATTTTAATATAAATGTCATTCTTCTTGGAGGTGTGCACATTTTTCCCACTTTCGTTTAATACAATTGAATGGATTTTCTACGAAAAAGATGTTTTTTAAGATGAACATGTGTTAGTTATATATTTAATAAATATTTTTCTTATATAGAGAACATAAAGCAGTATCAGATGTTGAGTATCATTCATATACTTTTATTAGTATTATCGGAGACAAACCACATTGGTTTTTAGTATAATGTAACTTTAAAATAAATGGAAATGTAAAATAAGAATACCTTAGATACTACTGTACATTTGAATGTCAGATTAGATGATAGTCAATAGTTAATTAATTATGTTAACTACGTAGCCAAAAACCATTTATATATCGAATACTAAATACAAAGACACAGCTCTAAATTTTTTTCATATTTAGTCATATTTTGATCAAAGGTTTTTTAAGTGGTTGTTAACACTTGGACTGAAGCTAATAGCTTATGCTTTTTCATAATCGTTTTGTTCAATCTAAGCTCATTACTAACTAATCGAATGCAACTAGAAAGCTTTCTGCCTATTATATCAGAATCAGGTTTACGTAGAGTTGTTTTGATATAAAGTTCCTAGTCGTTACATCAATACCATTAATGTATTATTAAATACTACCAAATCCAGAAAATGTTTAAACTGTGTGCCAGGTTTTAAAGAAAAGAGCTCAACGGTTTTTGTAATTTAATAACTAACATAAAAACATCGGCATTAACAGATAAATCAGAAACATCTACTATATGTTATTTGCAAGACGCTATGTTTCGCTTACCGGTCTTGGATGTAGTATTCTTATCTATGCAGTATGTACCATATAGTTGCTTAGTGCCAGCAATACAAGATTATATCTTAGTGCAGGACTGAGTCGATGTGTGTGTTGTGATGTGGTGATGTGGATACGGTAATTGCCGAATTAGAATCAGTACGTAAAGTAAAAATATAGGTGACATTCTATATAGGCGACACAAGAGTCTATAATCTTACTGCAAGGCTGAGTCAATGTTTGTTTTGTGGTTAGTATCATTATTATCTAATTAAGGACCTTTTGCTTATGAATTTATTTATGAAAAAGAAATTTAGAGAAAAAATGATTTGCATATGTACGTAAGTTGAAAAAAATTAAAACAATTATTATGTAAAATAAATTACATCACATTTTTACAAATAATTAAAAATAATCTTCATAGTTATGAGTTACATTTACTAACTCAAATGTTTAATTAAATGCAATGTAATTTTTATGTAAGGCCTTCTTAGCATTTGGTACTTAAAAATAGTAAAGTTTCATTAAAAATACGTAATTTGGAAAATTTTGTATTATTATATAACTCGTGTAAATTTTATGTTATTGTTGTTACCTTTGCTCCTTTTTTTTTAATCTTCATTAGAATACACATACAAACATACATACACATACACACACACTCATACATACATTACATTACATTAGTATGTAATATTTTCTCTTTCTCTCTCTTTTTTCTCTTTTCTTTTAAATAAATCAAACGACCTCAAAACAAAATAAGAGATCCTCCAATCGAATTCGTCGAGATTTGTCATTTTAGGAAAAGGAAAAAATTAATCTCAAGCTTTAAAAGACTGGCTCGACAGCGATGTACCAGCTGGCTGCTACGGAAGAGATTTCTGCTTCGAATCCTGGTGGAGCCGGAACATTGAATTATTTTCAAGACGCATTGCTTCGCTTTCTGGTGTTGGATGTAGAATTCTTATCTATATAGTGTAGACCATGTCACTGCTTAGTGCCGCCTGCGATATAAGTCTATATCTAAGCGCAGGGTTAGGTCAATGTGCGTGTTGTTATGCGGTTATTATTTAATATTAGGCTAGGCTAAGTTTAATTTTCCAACTTTTTCTCCTATTACTATATTTGTATTGATATAAATGGGGACGAAACAAACTGGCTGCCATACATTATCCGGTATTAGATCAACAGTTAAGTGTAATGGTCAAGTAAAACCGTAAATAGTTAACATAAATACCTATACTTCGGTTAAACTATGTAACGTTAGTTTTCTCTTGGAGATTGCCAGCAATTAGACTGAAGAAGTCCGTTACGTTCTGCTTTATTTATTTCGCGTTTTATATGGCAACACTGTTTATTATACAATACTCTACATTGTTATAGTATGTTCGCTGAATCGATGTAGTAAGGTTTTGCAAACGTCCATAGACTACGGTGACTGCTTACCATCAGGCGAGCCGTATTCTCGTTTACCATTGTCTTGATGGTATAAAAACGTACAGAAAAAAAGTTTCCTTAAGTCCTACTTGGACATGGGCGAAACCAACTTGACCGTGTGACGTAATTTTGTCCTTTGTGGGCAATTGTGTTATAGAGAATGTGCTCTGCTAGCTCGATTCAGTGAATAGACTATAGTAAGATACAATAGGTTTTTATGTGTTAATGCAATGGAATTATGTTCTAATTATTAACATTTTCCCTTATTAACTTTCTTTTAATACCTAAATAATAATTAACGTAAGTATTAGGCACAATTTGAACTGAGACCATATCAACCTTTAAGAAATTATAGACAAAATAAATATATAAATCTAACTTTTTCTTAATTTAAAAAAGAGAAAAAGGGAGAGTAATTTAACTCAAAGTCATTTTCAGCCACCCCTTTGGGTGGTGGGACGCGGGGTCAAAAAAAGTTAAAAACAGAAAGACATTAAAAACACAAAAAAATTATACGCATTCATTATGCAATTTGAAGTCACATCATATTATGAATATAAAGAGAACGTCTCATTAGAGCATAGGAAGCGTCGACATCCCACAGACTTCCTAGGCCATTAAAATATTTCCTCGAATCCATAGCAATCAATATGTAATCAAGGAAAGCCATACGCCCACAAGCGAGAGTTAACTATCATTTCGAATCCATCGCCTCCGATCTATAATCTGCAGTTACAAGTCATTCGTGGCCGGTCATGGAAACCGAGTTACTAATTAAATCACTCGGTTTCGCCCGCACCCACCCGTAACGGCGACGTGCTCGAGACATTCACACTGCATCGTTACTTATTTTTTTCAACGAAAATCGCATGACCACAATAATAACTCTAGGAATTTACGTCTCAATAGATGAAAGTGAAACTCTGGGTAAACGAACTGGTAAGCTTGGATTTATGGAGGTTTAGCATTAATAAGAAATTAAATTCGTTGATAAAAATGCTAGGGTTAAAACTTCCCACAGTTCAGGAGTTTCTTTTGCAGCCATAGTCGATTAGGTGGTGCTCTTGGCCTTCTAAGACATTGAAAACATCGTCGTGTCAATAGGCAGCAGCATATCACTCTTCATCAGGTACAATCGTCAGCTTGTTAGCTCATGACGTTGTATAAAAAGTGTAAGGTACTAAGCTAAAGATGAGATAAATTCAATTGTTAAAATCAAAAATAGATTTTTCAATCTTACAGATTGGTCACAGATTATCATGTCAGATTGGCAAATATTTCGTCTCTATGTCTACTCACTTCCTTAGTTGAGATTCTACTACTGTCTCACTATCTTTCTCTAAAGAATTAAATACATTCAAGTATAGCTTTCCAGTTCAGTGCTTGGCCATTTAAAATATGATTTAATTAGATAAAACCCTACCCAGTCTACTAATTAGCGAAGTTAACAAATGTTCCCGCATGATATACGCGAACATTCTTATCATTGCCTCTTATACCAATCAACATACAAGATACATAAAAAGAAATTGCATCTCAACCTTCATTTTTACTAACACTTGGATCCTGATCTCATCTAAGAAGAGCGCGGGTGGTCGTAATAACTTCTCTGTTTAAGGCAATACTGGAATACGATGCATTTTCCAAGACAGACTCGAGTGAGCTCAGCTCAACTTGAAGAATTTTAATGTGCAATTTAAAAAATGTATGGATAGAGACTAGAAGAGTGGCAAAGCTTAAACTTTCAAGGTTCAAGGGAGAGGAAAAACTGCAAATTCAACACACAAGATTATTGGAAAAATAACTATTAAATTATGCTATTTTTAAGGAAATAATTAGCTTTAAGAAAGAAACATTCTGAAAACTATTAACTCATACTTGTAACTCATGCAAAAACTATAAGTTTTGAGTATCAACGCGAAAGATCGAAGTGAAGCGAAGTGTGTCTGCCATGTGTTCGTATAGTTTTTCGACATATCTGGTAATATAGATCACTACAGTGATCTTGTATGAGCAATCTTAATTCCTCATCCATCCGTTAGGAGAGCTACACAGAGATTCAAACTAATTTAAAACTCATGGTACCCGGGTTAGGGTCGGATCTCAGCTCAGGCAAATGTATTGTATGGTGAACGTATGTATGAGCTCTAGGACCTTGGATGTTTTTTTCTTCTAAGTATGTAGTGTATCATTTTTTAGTACCTAGATCTTATATGTTTATAACTTATGAGTTTAATTTGCGATTAAGGAACTTTGTGAGAAAGGTCCCTAATTCCTTCTATGACTATATATCTACATATTAATGAGGGATTTAATCACGGAAAACTCGATGATAATTTGAAAAAAAGGAAACACCTAGATCATATAATAACTTACGGTATACGTTTTGTTGCTTGTTGTTTAAGCCTCTGTCACACCAAGCGGAACCAGAACTGGACAGAAAATGTTTTGTTGAATGAACTTATCTCGCATCTAGTAAACTTTAAATATATTAAATAAAGCATATTTTGGGATTTTCTATAATTTAATTTTTTATGTGCATATAAAAAAAATCTAGTTACAAAACAATTTTAAGTTATATTATAAATAATAAATTAATAAATAACCACATCACGACACAAACATTGACTCAGCCCTGCACTAAGTATCGTAAGAACTTGTATCGATATGGTATATACTAAATAAATAAGAATACAACATCCAGCGGACCGGTAAGCGAAACAATGCATCTTGCAAATACCAAAAAACAAAGAACAAAGTAGTATTGTAGTATCGTAGTTAAAGGTTTTATAGTGTTGACCCGTGTTTGATGCGGCGAAGGCTTAAATACCTCTATGTGAACATTTTCTGCGAAGAGTTTCTCATACACACGACTGGTTGGATGTACAGACATTTTTCCCGACTGCCTTACTTATATGGAATGAAGTCGACCGGCTTGCAAGTTTATCGGAATTAATAAAATACGGAAAAGTTTGATCAACTTGAAAGAGATAAAGACTTGAGTTTGTTAGTTAGGAAAAATACAATTGCTTGATGTAAAGAAACGATTGGAAAGTTAACTCTTTTACTGGACACTGTGGTGAATAGGCTAATTATTTCTTTAAAATGTAAAAGTGTTTGCCCGTTTTATAAATGAAATGATTGTAAAATTTCATATTATGTACTGTTTTCGATTTCCAGCTTTTCGTGTGTCTAACGGTATGTTCGCTGTCCAATGCTGCGTACATCAGCAGGATGGCGCTCAGTCGCGTGCGGTCACCGTCGGTGTTCAGGCCCGGGGTGACGCTGCAGCGGCCCTGGATGCAGGGCCCGAGGATCATGGCCTCAGCCTCGCATCGGGCCCCCTACATCATATATAGAAACCCTCCGCAAAAGTATAGGTGAGGAGTGCAGTTTTATGTTGTAGCCGTAACATTAATGATAATTTTTTGGTGAAACAATAAATATTAAAGGAATGGAATCCTTTAATATTTTAAGAGTTTTTTCGTTTAAATCAAAGCACGAACGGGGAAATCTTATATTTTACAGAAAGTTTGAGCAGTAGGTAATTGAGGGCGTTCGGTTTCTTAAATATTAAATTAGTGCACAGACAGACAGAGAGATTACAGTAGAATTAAGACAACACGTGTGTTGTTGTAATTTTGGAATAATAACTATACAAAATTATTTATTAAGTCAAAATTACATTCTATAAAGATACTCCATAAAGCCGATGACACGCAACGTGTTTACGAACACACCATGGAAGACTACGGCCCGGCTGCCGCAGCCCGTTGCCATGGTGACGCCAGAGTACGAGTTCATACGGGCAGCCTCCGCCCCGACCAATCTGCGCGCTGAAGCCGTCTCAGGTTTATTTTAATTACTTTCATATGCACTTTAGCACTAGATTTACTGTGGTTTCTTTTAGATTTCATCCGTAAGGTCGGGATTAAAGGCACACAATATAAAATATATAAGTTACTTGTGTTACAATGTGTGTGAAGTAACCGTAAAGTAACCGGATTTGGTGTTCAAGCCTTAAACAATTTTAGATTTAGTTTTTTTTTTTTTTGGTTTTGGTGCTTACTTACATTTTTTTTCGTCTGTTAGAAATGAGTCCTATTTATTTTCATGAATTTCTTACCTAGTAAGTAGACAAGTACTAGCACTAAGATTATTATTACTGATTACCACCTACCTACTATTTACTCAATCATTTCTTCAGTGCACAAAGCACAGAGTATGTAGATTTAAGTCTGCCTACGGACATCATTGCTTAGAAGTTCAAAATCAACAAGTAACAATTGCTGGTTCAAATAACCTGTAAAAGCGCCAATAATGATTTGCTCGAAAAATTGCTAAATTTTATTCTACCTACCTGTAATTTGTTATTTTTTGCTACTTTTTGCAAAATAATCTCATAGCATTAGATTGAAACTTGTCACAAAAATGTATTGCTGGTCAAAATAACCTTGGAAATAAATGACTATACTATTTTGACTTGAGCTTCTAAAGCTATGATGTTTCGTGGGTGGACTGTAGATAGTACAGCGGTTTTAAATAACAGGTGCCATTCATACGATCCCAGCGCCAAACCTCAGCTTGTCAGAGAAGCCCATTGTGGTCATCGATACTTCAGACAACAGCCCCAATGACTACGCGACATCAGAAGCGGTGAGCACCTAATGTTTAAAATCAAAATCTAACTAACTTAAAAGAATGTCGAAACTCAGAATCGTCAACTGAATTTAAATTTTTCTTCAAAACTACTCGACCATCGGTTCGGAAAATGTATGTCGGGGAAGATACCAGCAAGAAACCATGTCCAACCATCATGTCACAATATATGTATGGATATTTCCTACTATAATACTATTAAAGATTAATTAGATTAAGACATTATGTACCTGCAAGAGTCAAGAACCTTATAAATAAAGTATTTGAAGACTTCATTAGATAAAGGTACAATAAATTGTAATTTACTTCATATAAAGTAGCTTTTAATTTTATAAAATAATTAGAAAACTTAAAGGTTAATTATATTAACCTGTAATGAAATACTATTGTAATTTTTTTATTGCTTTTTTGCGTACGTACGCAGTTGCCTACGGAGGTTTCTTGCCGTCTTCTTCCCCGTAGATAGCATTCCGAACCGGTGGTAGAAAAAAAAACGATATGAAAGCGCATATTTCAAGTCTATTCAAATAAAAGACATTTTGAATTTGAATCTCGTCGTGTTATAGGTGTTTATTTTAGTTTAAGTTTATTAATTTAAAAAAAACATACCTTATTTTAAACGACAGACATCATATCAATTTAACTTCCTTTTTAGAGTTCCGTAAAAAGGGTAAAACGGGACCCATTATTAAACCTTGATTGTTCGTCCGCTGATCATCTATATAGGTAAATTCTTGAAATTTTCAGAGAATGTCTATTTCTGTTACCGCTGTAACAACAAATACTAAAAACATGAATAATTTAAAAATTTAAGGGATATATGGGAGCCTATGAGAAAAGTGATTTTTTTTACATATTTCGCTAGTTCTTGTTTCTTTTACGAAATGATCGTGGTACGAAACCCATCATGAGTGACTTCGACACACACTTGACCGCAAGTAGAATAATAAGCTAGGGAAATCACTAAATTACTCGGTAGTTTAAATATTTATGTTTTTTTTTACTTTATAATGACTTTGGTGCATAAAACTTAAAAAAAAAATATTGCTCAGTGTTGCGAAAATTAACAAAACCGAAAATTCCGGTTAATACATTAAGGGACGAGTTAACTGTGTAAAAAATTGATTTCTATTGTTCTTTAGGCGTACGTAAATCGTATTACTATTCGGGATGTCGGTCATTTTTTTGGTATTGCATAGCAACTAATGCTTGACCATTAAAAACAAAAAAAAGAAGACTTTTAATCTTTTAAATCCCGGAAGGAAATTCAACAATTGTTTAATGACTTTAATATACTTAGCTCATAGGTAAACGGGGGTAATTGAGATAATATTTTTTTTATGTTAATTAAAATTTCCCTTAACGTAATGTCGACTATAAGTATCTCTTAAACAGCTCGTTAAAGCTGCATGTTTAAATTGTGAGACGTGCTTGTGTTATACAAAATCACGTACTCGTGTAGGTTATAGGTTTCTTTTATGTTAACCTGCACACATTAAAGTATGTAGTCTGCTTTTATTAAAAAACATTGACTTTTACCTATGTGTTTGCATAATTCACAAGGTTTTCCAAAGTTTTCAAACGTCACAGACATCTTAAATGAACAATGTTTGATTTCCTGTAGCATGATTTTATCCCTCCAAATGAATAGCTGAATATCTAATAGCTAATGAAAAAAAAAAGCTTTATACGAGTATTTAAAGATATGTATACTGTAAAATACCTAATCGAGTACATACCTACCTACATACATTTAAATAAAACGTAGGTAAACAGATGTCTTATTGAGATTACATACTTTCTCATTTATTTATCAACCACACTTAATCAAAGCCCTTTGAGAGATCACAAACCTCTAAAATAAATGCATTTTGTAACGTTTATCTTATGTTTATGCGGACACGAGTCCAACATAATCTCTTCTTATCAGCTAGTGCAGTACATTTTTATTGTATTTGCAGCCCAAACAAACATACGAGGTGACTGAGAGATACCAGGAACAGTCCGTTCTACCGGTGCCAGCCAAGATCGAACAGCCGATAGGATTTTCAAAAACAACGGTAATATCATTAACGCATGCATTGACCCGCTTAACAACGGAGACTTCTTCTTTAAAGAAGATCTAACTTTTAACTGAGAAAAAAAATCTCATATTCGGTAAACCAACCAACTTTTTTTTTGATGAAACTTCAAACTCATTAGATCCTTTCAGTGAGCAATATGTATTTGCAAGTTTTTTGGGCAACCATGCTCCATCTTCGTCTACATCGTCACTTACCATCGGGTGAGAGTTGACAGATGCCTGCAGATTACATAAGAAAAATTATACTTGTTAATCTAGTGTATCGACCTTCAAATAAAGGTGACAAAACAATTGAGTAACGAATCCATATTGTAACTTTTGTATTTGTAAGGTGTTTTAAGAGATTATTGTTCCAGTCCCTGACAACCCCCGAGTTTCAATCTCTGGTTCAGAACGGAGCGTCGCTGCAGGTACCACCAGAACTTGGATTTTCTCCCGTGACACTGTCACAGCCGCATTTTTCACAGCAACATTTGTCAGAGCAACATTTGTCACAGCAACATTTGTCACAGCAACACTTGTCACAGCAACACTTGCTGTCACAACAACCACAGCACGTCCTGTCACAACCACCACAACACGTCCTGTCACAGCCGCATCATGCCATGCCACAACAATTTACTTTGCAGGTAACTAGTACTTTTATTCATGTTATTTCAGGTATATTGTTTAGCTGCATATGATATGCTTGAAAATGGAATATTATTTTGCAACTGATGCCCCTATAAGCTTATGATAGTGAGAAAGCAAGCTGATATTTTAAAAATCTGTTAAATATAAGTCTGCTACTTACAGAGGGTCTCAACAATTTATTTTTGCTTTGACAGAACTTCCACAATCTGCCGCCCCAGCAAGAACTACTAAACTCCGGAGCCGAGATAATAATACCTCCGAACGCCTTGTACCAGCCCGACCCTGGATTCTTGCAGAAGTTGCAGAATCAGTTCCTGAATCGATACCCAGCTGTGGAATTCATACCATACGCAGCAGATCCTTCCCAGATGCATTTACAACCTCAAATACAAGCTCAACCCTCACAGCAAATTCACGTTCAAGCGCCCCCTCCACAGCATCAACTGTTTTTACTAGAAAATGAGATTCTAAAACAGCCCCCATCTTCTTTCGTTCCATACGAATCCCAGAAAAATGTCGTCCAACGAGAAACTCAGGAAGGTTCAGTAGTAACACTTGTGCCAGAAGTCAAAAACGTTACTGATAATGAAATCAGTAAGGTCGAAGATTCTACTGCTGCGGCGTCCCATCCACATAACATCACACTGGAACTAATAACGCCAGTTACAGACCCATCTACGACTACTTCCGTGAAATACATTATAGAGACAAG
This sequence comes from Choreutis nemorana, assembly GCA_949316135.1. NCBI lineage: Eukaryota > Metazoa > Arthropoda > Insecta > Lepidoptera > Choreutidae > Choreutis > Choreutis nemorana. The sequence continues at coordinate 2,522,107 of OX438603.1, read as the reverse complement.
TACTGAAAACTTATTGGAGCAAAAGACAACGCCCATATACTACGCCCAGGTCGGTCAAAGCGTAGGCAATATAGTAGCTAAAGGATTTTTCTCTGCTATCAATGACGTAAGAGCAGAGGCAATGCTATCTCAAGATGAAAAACGTAATGAAACAAATATACAGAACGATAAAGAAAACTCTACATCAACTACAATCTCAAGCACTTCAAGTACAACAACTGTCAATCCAGATATTAAAGCATATTTCGTACAGTCACCAGAAAAAAAAGATGATTCAAACGCTACGGTTACAGAACTAAAACCTCTGTTAGGAGTACCGTTTGCAAAACCCGCTGATGCAGTTAAAGTGGCGTACACTTTACTTAGAACCGACGATAAGGACACAAAAGTAAATAAAGACGGATCAGTGTATGCTGGTCAAATCGTTGAAGCCACTATAAGTGAGGATCAAGATTTCAACAACGAAAAAGCTGGATTACTATCGAAGCGGCCTCCTTTAAGGCTTTTTGCTGTCACAGAGAAAAAAGATATAGAAGCTGCGACGATAACAAGTGCAACGCCAAAAGTAACTGTAGTCAAAGCGAAGATTCCGCCGAAAAGCAAACTAACTTTTGATGACAAAACTGGAGAACCCGTTCTAAGGATATATGCGAGTTACATCGACAGTCCTTTACAGGTTAGATTATATACTTTTAAATTAAGAAACATAAATTTAACTTACTAACTAATGCTTTTGAAAACGCCCGCAACCTCATTGCCTACACGAGAAAGTTTGATTTACCACTTAGTATTTTTTTAGGGTTCCGTTCTCAAAGGGTATAAAACGGAACACTATTACTAAGGCTCCCCTGTCCTGTCCGTGCGTCTGTCAGCGTGCTGTATCTCATGAACCACAATAGCTAGACTTGAAATTTTCAGAGAATGTCTGTTTCTGTTCCCGTTATGTCATAAATACTAAAAACATAAATGAATTAAATTTTAAAGGGGGCTCCCATAAGTATGGGTCCGATTCATATCATGTTTTTACCATCATACAAGTGCTTCCATATTTTCGAGCTAAGCCTAAATTGATGACTCAAGGAAAAATGGCAAAGAGTAATTAATAAGTCTAGTAAACAAACAATCACATTATTATACATTGCAATTTTTTCTCAGAAAGAGCTCCTAACATCAAAGCTGTCCAGTCTGAAACGCGTCAAGGAGCCGGTTACGAAGAAACAAGACACCGCAGACAACAGTCTGCAGTGGAAGTCATCAACAGTCAAATCGCTTGATAAAACCCATGGAACCGATGCCAACCAAGTGACGTCATTTGGGCTAAAGCTTAGGTCGAGAAGTGATGACTACTTACCGCTTTTTGATGAATATAATTAACACAGCACACTCTCCTACCAAAAACTCTAGCTTCCTTGGGGCGTTTTCACCGGACTTCACAGATTATGAATAAACTTACCCAAAAGCTTGGCAAAAAAGAATATGACGTGGTGACTGGTAGAACTAAACATTTCTTACCTGGCAATGCCATGTTTTCTATCAGACTCTGCAAGAACAATGGCTGATCACTGCTCAATTTGTCAGAAAGTCAGTTACAGAGCCCTAGTTTTATCCAAATACATTTTTGACAAGCTTTACAATGGGTACTGAAATCATAGTAAAGCTTAAAATATACATTTACCTTTGAAATATATTGATGGAATCGCAGCTTAACTAATATAAAGTGGTAAAGTGCTTACTACTAATTTGGTTTTTAGGCACATACTTTTTACACATAAAAATAAATAAAATATCAGTAAACAAGTATTAAAAACTATCAGAGGCCGTTTTGTTGATGTAATGATTCATATTTCTGAGTTAAGGAGCTTTTAAAGAGGGAATAATCTTCAAAAATGAACATTTAATATTTGAATCATTTGATTTAAAGTCGAAGAATTTTAGTTTATGGGATTAAGTTGACTACATGAATGCTAAATGCTAAACAAATGGTGCTAAATTTGTTTAAGGTTTTACTGCTTAGCTTTTAATTTTTATTTGTATAAAGTATTTAAAAAAAAATTCAACCTGTTTCTAATTTATTGCGCAAAATTAAAATTATTTCTGTAAATATTTTTTGCTCAAATATTTAACTATCTAATAAGGATTTGTAATTAAGTTTTATGTGCATTTAGGTTTAATTTAAGTATCATTATTTATATATAAATGCCAAATTTCTATTTAAATAAGTTAAGTGATACAAAATAAATAACTGTTAATATCTTTTTATTTTAATATTGCTATTAAAATTTACAAAACTAATTTACACAAACTTTATTTCATATTTATTGTTCTGATAGGAATAATAAGACATCACTCATAAAAACACTTGAAATTTTAGAACAACTTAAAAACAATTGATTCAATCACCATGCTATTCACAATCAGTAAAATTACTTTGTAACTGTGGATTATATTTTATCATATTCTTTTTGGCAGTATTTGTTATTCATTCATATACCTATTTACAAATAGAATACATTATTGCAATGTAAGGACACTCCGTTACGAAATCCTGCTTAAACTTATGCCAGTAAATCCAGCTTAGAGTTGTAACCTACCTATCAAGTCGCAAACGGATCAACACTGCCAATCAACTCTATCAATGTCAACTATGACATATACTGCAAAGTACACTTATCAGCATCGTAGGTGCCTTTTCACATGTGCACGGTTACCGTCCTGACGCCTTGTAAAATAGTCAAGTATGAAAGCTGTCTTAACCCTTTAACCGCCAAGATCGGATTAATCCGACAAATCTTTTTGTGCCCATTTCGCCAAATCATTAATAATTGATTACATTTTAGTTTCTTAATAAAAATACTTAAAATCATGTCTAAAGTTAGACTGTTGTAGGTATTAATTTTTCGTTAAATGTCCTTGGCGCTGAGGGCACGACAACTGATATTACGTCTAGCGGTTAAAAGGTAGGCCCAAACAATTTGCTTACATCGGCCGACGTGAAAAGGCGGGTTTTAGCTTGTCCGCTTTCTGTCGGTTTGTTGACACGGGTCAAAGGGTGACAGCGCGATTGAGTGTTCTTTCTACATATCTGCCGATGTGTGATCCGATTGCGATATCATCCGCGTGTATGTTTGCTGATCTACCTACCGATGCATCCGTCGATGTCTAGAAGAAACGGGTGAAACCGGACGCATGTGAAAAGTCTGTTACGGTATTACATCAGTTTGACAGCGAGGCTTAAGGCAAGACGTTGACGTTTTCCTAGTTGATAGATATGCTACCAACATAATTGTTTTATGATATTTAGACCAGTAAACAGAGGATTTTTAAACAAGTTTGTGTTGGATTGTCATTTTTTTGGATAGGTTAAGAGTTGGCTTTGAGCTTCTCCAGCTGGTCCATGAACCATGGATGGCCGGCGCCACGCTTCGTCAATATGTCCACTCCCGTTTCCGTCACCAGAAGGGTTTGTTCAAACTGGAAAAACAAAAACCTTCTATTACAATCTTAGACTATATACTACTTGAGGAAACCTCTGCATTAAAAACGTGACTCCGCTAGAAAGAGAGAATATGAATCTATCTCAATCGCACATCGCGCCTGATTAATTTAATTGTATTTTCGCGATTGTTAAGATATGAATTAACGGACGGACGGCGGATTAAAATTATATAACATTTATAGGAACGCAATGGACAGTGTCTTTGAACCGTAAAATGTGTGCGTTATTGTGTTATAATTGTTTTCGTTAATCTTTTTTTTTTTTTTTTTTACTAAAAAAATTGTTATAAATTTTGATGAATAAAGACTTTCCTTGCATATATTTTCCAACAAGTGATACATACCATAGTAAAAAATAAAATAAAAATTTTGCCTTGGGAAAAATTACTCGTGACATAATTACTTGATGAATAAGCAAGTGTAAGGAATTTTATTGCAAGATTATCCTTTTACAATTTTTCTCGGAAACTAGTAATCTAATAAATAAATAATAACAAATATATACAAGGAAATCTACAACATGAATTTTATAGACACAAGATTTACAGCTAGCTTCTACACAAGAGGTTCCAGGTTCGAATCCCGGCAGAGTAGGAACATTGAATTTTTTATAGTTTCAATATTAAACTCATTGGTGCTTGATACCAGCAGGTTTAACTAGATTTTTTTTCCTAATCGACAAGTGTTGCGGCTAAGAAGCCTAAACAGCTTTACCATGGCTTTACTTCAAGCTATTGTTTCCTATGCAATCAATCAGGCTACATCGTCTTAAGACCGAAAGAAGGTACAAATCAACAGAGTATGAAGCGACAGGCGCAATTTTTTTCTTTGTCATATATATATCTGTCTCACAAGCATACATTGCATTGCTTGTAATGCTGCGATTCAAGATTTTAGTGTTGGGCTAAGTCTATAGTGTAGTTATCTAACCTGTGCTGATCTAGATCCATCAGCGGTGACAGCAGTCCAGTGGTCAGGCCACTGTTCATCGCGCCACCCTCCCTCGTTGATCATTGGCTCGATAGTAAACACGTGACCTGGCTTCATCACACCAACTGCTTTGTTCTCTGGAAAATTGAAATGGAACTCAATTATTTTAGGGATGTTTGTATTTTGAAGATTTAATTAGGAATTGTAAAGTAGTCAACTCAATGTTTTGATCATCATAAGATTGTGAACCCTGTCAAACTGTAAACTGATTTAATAGCAAAAAATGGCTTCTCACAACATTTTACTATTCTCGGTCAGCGGGAAGTACCCTATAGGTTTTGATTCCTTTGGGAGTGAGAGGAATTTAGTGATACATGGAACTAACAACTGGATTTATATGCACAAGTGTTGCCGCACAACGGGCTCATATCCTAAAGGCACCACCATCACTCTCAGAAGCTTTCGGCAATCTGAAAAGACTGCTGGACTTGACTGGGAATGTTTAGGATGGCTATAATAGGGAACAGACGAACGAAACGTACAATGGCCCAATTAAGCAGCAGAAAGTGCCCAGCAAAAACAAACAAACAACAAATAATTTTTATTTTATTAACTTTGAAATTCGATATTTTCACCGTATTTGGTATTCATTTCAACTTTATAGTTCTACATGTGTGGAATAGGTATTGATGGGCCAACTGAAAGACAGACGGACAACAAGGTGATCTTGAATGTGTTTACACATAACCTTATAAACTATCGAGAAATAATGGTTTTGAAGCAGTTTCAATCTGATGGTTTTTAATATCAAGGCTCTTTGGTCTACAAATCAACAAATAGCAAATTTTTTTAGTTTATAAAAATGAGACTATTTTTTTGCCTATTAAATATAAATAAACCTTCACAGTAAGGCAAAATGAATTAAGCAGAAGAATTGATAAAATTATAGGAAATGATTTAAGAGGTACGCGAAAACTTACTAGCATAGTGCGGTACATTGGGAGCTGTATGGAACAGCCTGTGTATCCCGTGTCCACAATATGACCTCACAACACTGAAACCATTGGCCTGCGCGTGTTTCTGAATCACATTCCCAATCTCACGGTACTTCTCTCCTGGCTTCACAATATCTATGGCTTTCTGTAGACATTCATACGTAACTTGCACAAGCTTACGGCTGGATTCCGGAACATTACCAACAAAGAATGTCTCATTGAGGTCGCCATGGAAACCTCTGTGGTAAACTGTTACGTCAACATTGCACAGATCGCCATCCTAAAATGTAACAAAAAAATGCATTCTGAATTTTTTTGGCTTTTTAAAATTAATTAGTTGAAACAATCAACTTGGTGGTCTCTTCTGGACAAAATCTGCAATATATAGCATATATTCGTCAAACCTGCAATGGACGTAAATCAGGTATCCCATGACAGATGACTTCATTGACAGAAGTACAGCAGCTATTAGGGAAGTTGTGATAGTTCAACGGGCTTGGATAGCACTCTCGTTCAATACAGGCTTCATGCACAACTCTGTCTATTTCATCTGTTGTCACTCCTACATCGCAGACTCTGGAATAATGTTAATTTTGCATTAGACTTTGAGAAAGTAACAGTTTACAAAAATATTTACACCATCTTTATAAACAATATACACAAAAATAATATAACAATAAAAATAAATAATTCTCATCCACTTTCTTATATTTTAACAATGCCTTTTACAAGCAAGGTTCATTTCAGTTAAGGGTATTTCAACATAAATTAAGATAAAGAGTTACTTGCCGGAAATGGGAAGTATCAGTAAAACCAAAACTTCTTATTTTATATTTTTTTTTGTATATCAGCAGAATTGAACATGTAAAATGCTAGTGTTTTAAACAGTGAATCTGCAGTGCTGTACAAGAGTGAAGAAAGTGACATACAAAAGTTTTCCTCCCTTTTCCTCATCTCCCAAGTAACCTATTAGAGCCTACAGTTGAAGAACTAGCATGTTATTGTAGGCAGATTCATCTCTTCATCATTTCATTCCTTGTTTAAAATTAATAATAAATATTACTTGACACTGGTAAAATACATAAAGTTATTTCCATGACAACGCCATCAAAAGGAAAAGAAAACACACTAACTTGGCAGCTTCATCGAGAACTTCTCTACCAAGGCGGCAGGCGACTCGCATGCCCTCAATTTCCTCATCATCCAGCACTTTGATTTGACCGGAGCCCTTCGCAGCGTTCTCCGAAGCCGGGAACCCAGTCGGATGATCAGCGTAGTCCGGCCTGCCAATGTTAGCCGGCACAGTGCGCTTGGGCCCCGCAGGGTAAGGCCTTAACTTTCCCGTAAACCCATACGACGGCCACGGATTATACTCTACAACGGTCCCATCCGTACTCTCACCCTCTATGAAAAAAAAACAAATTTAAACTTCGCTCTTCTATTAATAACATAACCTCAAAAACTCTACTCACTAGCCAAAGAGTGTATGACTTTGTGGGTTTTCCATGATTTTTTAAAGCAGTCCTGATTGCAGAAGTACGATCCCTGTATACCAAGCTTGATACAAGTCGGGCATTGTAATTGTGCTAAAGCTTTGCAGCCAGCAGTTTCGCACATCCCAATTCCAACCGCAGCCATTTTTTTGTTTTTAATTTTTATACGTGAAATGACGGACTGACAAGACAATGACAAACAAAACTGACTGCTAATTGTCAATGTCAAAACCTTTTCGATATTTTTATTTCTCTGTGACATGGATGCAATTTTCGGAAAAGTACGTTTTTCAAAAGATATTTTATTAAATTTGCCTAATTGCTGTTTTTTCGTACTAAGACGGATAAAGATTTCTAAGTTACAAACCAAATCTAAACTTAAACAAGTAGGTCGGTATAATTTCATATATATAATGATTCACCTATACCATTTAAATTGAATGCTTTCAGTTTCTAAAAATAGAATCAGATGAGGTTTTTTACCGTGTAGGTGTGGTTGGCAAGTAATTAGAATTATTTATCCAAAACAATGTCTTAACTACGTAGGTGTATATTCACTAGGAATGGAAATTGGCAAAAGTAATATTTAACTTACTATTAAACACGTCACTCAAATTATAAAGATAACCCTCAGGCATGTCCCAAGACCGTATAAAAGCGTTTCGACATTGAATGTATAAAAAATTTAAAGCGGATAAAGTTTTACTGCTATCCATCACCTTATAAAGTTCAAACACTATTAACAAATTTTCACAACATCTTGCTCGTAGACTCAAATCTGAATTGTTTGCTTTGATAGAATGGTTTGTTTTGATGATGTCAGACTTACGTTAGCTATAGGTATTTTTATTTTTTTCATGAGTTCAGTTTATGGTACGTTCTATTTTCAGTTCTCATTATAATTAGCATAGGCATCACGGAAAACTTATTTTATTCAAAATCCGAGTTAGTTTTAGATAAAATAATGCTTTGTTCCAGGAAATCAACGTGTTGAATCAAATACAACTTTTACAGATATCTAAGGAATGTTTATTTATGGTTAAGACCATGTACGTAAGTTACTTTTAGATTTGTTAGTAAAAAATAAACCACCCTCTTATTGCCTCTAGTAAGTAGGAAAATCAAGCAATCAAGATATGGGGCAAAAGGGTATTTAGCGTTGAGGCAAATTGGGGCAATGTGGTCATAATACGGTGGACGTAATGTACCCGAAATGGCCCACTTTACCTTCAGGAATAAACTAAACACAACATCAAGGAGCTAATAGGCTCTTCGGAGATTTTATAGGGATCTACTTAATAGGTAAGGACATATAAATGCAATTAATTGCTTCTAAGTATTTCCTATTTTGATCAGACATTTTAAGGAGTGTGTTTTGATGAAACTGTTTGTTTTAAACATTAGGTACCTACTTACCTATAACAAGCCTGTTTGATATATTAAAAAATACATTTTAATTTTTTTCTGAAGTAGGTTCTTAATTTTTAAATAAATACGTATAGGTATAGATCGAGACAGTATTTCACCCGGCACATCACCTGCAACTTCATAAGGCGCATGTTCGGCCGCTCATGGAATACTGTTCTCATCTTTGAGCAGGGGCTCCCCAGTAGCAGCTGCTCCCTCTAGATCGCATTCAACGATTGCGATGAAGTTTCGGATAGGCTTGACTCCTTGGCACTGCGTAGAGATGTAGCTTCCTTATGCATTCTCTATCGCATATAACATGGGGAGTGATCCGAGGAACTCTCGGGCTGATCTCCACCGCCTCTTTCCGCCATAATTACGCCTACGCGATAACTCTACCACCCCCACCACCCTGACAGTTGGCAGAGCACTACTGTATGTTTTAACAGAAACTTTCTGCCCCGCACCACAAAACTGTGGAATGAGTTGGCGCATGCGGTATTTCCGGACATATACGACCTGCAGACCTTCAAGAAAAGAGTGTACTCTTATTTAAAACCGGCAGCCGGCAACGCATTTTGTAGCTCCTCTAGTGTTGCAAATATCCATTGGCGGCAATATTCACTTTCCATCAGGTGATTTGTCAGCTCGTTTGCCTTATTAAAAAAACTACTTATTTTAACTTTTTTTTTTCTTTAAAAATCACTTAATACCTATTTAGTACTAGATAGGTACCTAAATATAACGCGAGTTAAAGGGTCGACAACAATAATAAAAATATACTATAATAATTTATATATGTGGCAGTGGCAGGGTACAGATGGGAAAAGTTCTGCAGTGTCGACCGCGTACCGGAAGACGCAGCGTCCCGCAAGGAGGGAAGTCTCTGGATGCGGGCAGCACTAGACCGATCGGAGTAGAGAACCGTAAAGAGGCCTTTGTCCAGCATTGCACGTCTTTCAGCTGATGATATGTAATTTAATGAAATATTTCTCACTATTTCTGTACGCAGGGAAGTATTTATTTCGATCGCATTTCCCGTACATTGCATTATTCATTGCTATTATTATTATTGCATTATTCATCCTTTGTATTTCAAACAACTTTAAAGCGATAGACTTAAAATCATACAAATCTTTGTAAATATTATTTTTATTTGTTTATCTAGCACATTATTTACAAATTGTAAGTTGTGTATGAAAATTATTGTTTTTTCAATATTGAAAAAGCAACTACGGATGTTTCTTGCCGGATTCTTTCCGATAGAAATAGCATTTCGAACTGTTAAAAACTTACGATTTGATAGTGCTTATTTTAAGTCTATACGAATAAAAACATTTTGCTATGACTTTGATATAAAAATATGTTTATTTTTTTCTAAAAACGGCTCTTTTGTATGTTAAAACAAGGTGCCTAACAGCTTTACTTATGCCTACTTATACTTACATCTCCCTAAACTTTATTCAATATGATATAATAAACTGCTAAAAACATTTCAATACATGATGAAGACGATGAATAAGTAACATTTAAGTTTACTTAGTTTGATACACTTAAATGTTAAGACACTTAAAAAAGTAAAAGAACTTCAGTTCTAAAAATAACATGAATCCCCTGAAAAATGGCGAGGATTAGTAATATTTATGCGTAGGTATTATTTTCTTCTTTTGTTAATCTTCAACATCTTCAGGACACTTTATTAAGTCCAGTTGAACTAGATTAAACTTATAGGTTTGCTTGCGAATTACAAATTTTAGATTATGCACATACTAAAGTTCTTAAATAGGAATCTAAATGTTGTGGTTTAATACGAGTATAGAGATGTATTTTATAAACCGTTACGGTGGCAAAGAAACTATAAAGGCTGAAGCACACCAATTTCGGTTGCGTTCAAGTTGCAGTCTGTGTATGTGCGTTTAGGAGTTGTCAAGTGTTAAACTCTATAAGAGATATTACACTAAAGCCGCACGCTGTCGCGATACACGGGATGACCGCATTTGATGTAACGTCTATCAAAGAGTTTGATACTTTACAACTCATTAACGCATGCACGCGCTATGCAACCGGACCGCATCCAGACTTGATGTGCTCCGGGCTTAAGACACTTGTAATTAGAAGATGTATAAAATTGACGGAAACGGTTGGTTGTCATGTCAGCATATAGCCATCAATGCTCACTTTTGGCTGTTCATTTACCTCGTGTGAATCAACTTGGACCTGTTCAAGTAGAGAAATACAATTTAATGTCATAACAGGCTCCACGTTTGACTACGTCCATTACTTAAGGATCAACAGGTGATCAAAACATAAACCAAAATAAAAATAGCTTTTTTCGAATTTACAACAGTTTTCGTACAAAAGTTGTTCATAGACAAGCTGACAAACAGAAGACAATTTACTTTTATAGTTAGTACTGAGTATCCTTAAGGTCCTTGAGACTGGAGACTGTTAATTGCAGGGATTACACCTAATGCAAGGGTGGACGGTTATCTCTGGTCCGTCGGGGATGAGACTTACAAACACTATCATTGTCAGGAAAACACATCTTTATTCTTGTACTTTATCTTTTTTATCTTTTTATCAGTAGGTATTGTGCGTGACTGACTACTTCTATACTTTGAAGTCAAACTGCAAAAATATAATCTATCAGAGTTACCTATTGATTTGTATTGAAACAAAACGAATAGAACTCAAGTAGTAATTTTATTCGTTTATTTTTAAAATAGTTAAAGAAAAGAATAAAAATAACAGCAAAAAATTTAATAAAATTCACACCGGTTACCTGTACATTGTAATTTTCATATTTTTTATTAGGGGTACGTTCCACTTAACGCTCGCAACGCCATCGACCGCGACCGCTGAAACTGCCGTTCCACTAACGGAATGTTTGTAGGCGAATGTTTTAGGTGGAACGCACATCTTGAACGCTGTGTGCTCGCAATATGCTCGCCGTCGTTGTTTTTTAGAATTCCCGCTACGTTTTGGTGAAAGCCCACTCTGACCCACTAATATTTTGTGGGCGAAATGGGCGCGATGTGGTCTCGAACAGTGACGTCATCTGTGACGTCGAGCGATCGCTCGCGACGACCATGGGCCTTAGGTGGAACTATACAGAGGGTGTTACAATCGTTGCAGGCGTTTAGTGGAACGTACCCTCGGTGTAATACACAAGCAATAACATTCGTTGCGTTGGCTAGACTCTGAGATGTGGAGAAAGCTGTTTGTCAAACTGTCAAAGGTGACAAGATCTCTTTAAACTAAATGCATAAGGAGGAGAAGGAAAAATGAAAAAAACTGTTTTTAAACAACGTCGGGCAAGCAAGAAGACGGTTCACCTGATGGAATGTTTTCCGCTTTCTATTGACATGACTATGCTCTCGAAAAGCACCAATGCACCCAATTCACAATTTACAGTTGTTAGATCTACGTGCGGGATTGTCTGGGTTGGTTCTACCACCCTCTTTTCTATTTCTGCCGTGCAGCAGTTCGCTGTGTTTCGGTTTGAAGGATCGGAAAGCCAGTGTACTTACCGGTACGAGACGTCTAAAATGTTTACCTCTACATGGGCAATGGTTCTCTGGGTGTTAATAGGAAGTGGAATAACTTTCCATCAGGTGAACTGTTTGCTTGTTTGCCCATGAAGTTCTACAAAAAGTACGTTCCACAATGTTATGAGCTGCCCATGCAAAGGTTAAAAAGAAAGGAAATGTTCAAAATTGATGGAAGTTTTGTTAAATTGCATTATGTAAAAAAGGATTATGGGATAATTAGTATATAAAGTGACAAAAAACCTTAAACAAAACATTAACGAAAAAAGTTCAGTTTTTGGTTAAGTGTGTATCTGTGTCTGTGTATGTGTATGTCTTTAGTGTGCTAGTAATCTAACTTGTAAGGATACCTTTGTTTAAAACAAAAAAAATAGGGACATGAATATAAACATTTGGAAATTAAATGCCAAGTTCAAGGAAAATGTCCCTCATGGAGATTAAAAACGGTTTTTTTTTGTAAAATTTCGGACGGATCCCCTTTATGATCCCGACAGTAAACGTTGAGTCTTTTGTCGAGAAAAACTGTTTGTGAATGGATACTCTGAAACTTAGATATTATGCTGAAAATGATGACAACGTCAAACTTTACAAGAAAAGTTCTTAAATATGTCTCAATACTTTCTTAAGGTGTGCTTGTCTCATTTTTATTGAAAACTTCCTTTCTCATACCGTTTAGTAGAAAAGTGTTATGAGTTTTACTAAAGATTATTTAATAGACTATTATTAGGACAAGAGCTTTACGCAAATATTATTCACATAAAAACAAATAAGCTCGTGTTCTACTTTTTATACCATAATGATGGCTAAGAAGCAACCTGCTAATAGTAATATCGCCGTAGTTTTGTTATAGTTCATAGGCTACGGTGAACTTTTGTTGTTATAGTAATAACAGCGATTAGCTCAATCAAATAGGCAGAAAGAATCGGTTTTAAAATTTCATTAGTGAAATTCCACAGTAGGTATTTAGTAGTCCTTTGTATATTTATACAAAGGACTCTTCAAATACATTTTGGGACAGTAACAAATGAATTAAAAAAACAGCAACTAGGGTGGTTATTTTCTTTTGTTACCGTAGATAAGGCCGGTGATGAGACCACCGAAGATGAGGCACAGAAGCCTCCTGCATGAGTTGTTTGTTCTTGCTCCTCTAATGCCAACCTTATGCTCGTGTAGTAACTTTAATAATAATTTTGAGTGTTTTGCCAGTGTCAATTAGTATTTACTATAAAATTTTGAGGAGTGATGAAATTATGGTTAATAATGGAAGTATGAAAATGATCGACAGTGACATGCCAGTACTGTTACTGAAGGCTTTATTGAGTTACTTGGGAGAAGACAAAAAGATCAGCAAAATCGTCGTATTTCACGTTCTCCACACTTGCACAGCACAACAGATATTCACTGGTTCACAGCATTTTACACATACCATTATCCTGATATGCAAGAAAAGACAAAAAATAAAACAATTTCAACCGCCACTTCCAGTTCCCGCCAAGGAACCCTCCAACTACAGAGGTTTCTTCAAGGGTGCTTCAAGGTAGTTTAAAATGACTATTTATAAGTTCTTATTTCAATGATGATATGAGATTGAATTTAACTAATTTACGAATTAATTAAATTAAACATGGTTTTCACTTTCGAGGACAAGTGATTCTTATAATGCGAAATTATTTATTTCTGATTTTCGCGCCTCGAAAGAGTCTGTAAATGTCTGTTTAATATTTGCAAATCCTCAAAATTAAAAGTAGGTAGGTAGGTTTCATCTGGTATGTATACTACTTCATATTGTATATTATATACTTCAGTATTTCAGTATCGGCGGCATTCCGCGTTGAACACCCACGGGGGTAGCACGCTAAACTACCCCAACCTTCCCTCTATCGCGATCTAAGTTAAACGTGTAGTGTCCCTAACTTTATCGGTAAGTCTTTTTAAAACAATTTCTTCACAATTAATATATATAAAATTAAATGGATGATACTTTTGAAATGTAGCTATCAATTTTTGTTTTACAAAATAAAGTATATAATTGTATTTATAATTTCCAACGTCAACTTTTTTTCAAACATTGGATGATACTGGCTTTCTCTAATGGTCAGATTTTCAATGGTGAAAATTAAGAAAAATTAACTAAAATTAAAAAATAAAGATAAAATTTTCAGACGAAAATTAAGACTACAAAATTCTATCAAAGAAGCTTTCAGCAATATAAAGTGACTAGTTTACCGAAAGCTCAAAAATTGGTCCCTAGATAAATCTAAATTTACCCTTATTTATAAGGTTTCTGAAGTTCATTTTTCATTTCAATAACAAAATTGTTTACCTGAATGAGATAATGTTTACATTGGAAAATATTGTCTTGAAAAATCATTTTATTTTAGGGGCGAGTACCTTCATTCAACTAACATAAAATGTTAAAAAGACATAAGTCTTGTGCTGTATGGGAAAATGCTCTTTGCCTTTTCTCACAAAAAAGTATGGACTCGTCAACAACATCCGAAATTTTGAAATTCGAATATGGACGTGCTCGAAACGCTTTTATCGTTTGTGACGATTTGAACTTTTTAAATCCTACCGCAAACCGCGAAAAGGAACTTCGTTGCAAAATATATTAAATAGTCCTGAGCCTTATGTAGCGTAATTGGAGGCAATCTCTACCTTTCACACGGTCGATGGAACGTGTAAAAGGATGTATAATTCAAAATAATTACCTTTAGTTATCGTCGGGTAGAGCGGGCACAATCAGTGTTGCCACGTCGCCCGCAGAATTAAATCAACACCCCATTACCATTTAATCTCGGAGAAATCGCCCGCAAGCATCCCCTATTTTTAATTGGAAAAAGGTCAGACAGAATCCGTTAGAAAAAAGGAAACGATTCATTTTTTCAACTCGTTACATAGTCGATTTTATACCGCGAATGTTGCTTATAAATTGAGAAATTATTTTTTCTCAGTCTATGAAATAATTAATACTTTTCGTTTTGCTATTTGATCCTGATTCTAATTCTGTACGCCACTTTTAAAGGCAGTTTTAAACTATGAAAAGATCTTACTGAGAGCATTTAAGAATAAACATTTTTTGTACGTGTGAGATCGTCTGGGTTGGTACCATCCACCTTTTTGTTTCTGCCGTGAAGCAGTTCGCTGTCTTTCGGTTGGAAGGATAGGCAGTGTAATTACCGGTTTTTGAGATATAACATGCTTACCTTTACATCTGCAACGCATTGGCGATGGTCTTGAACTGTCTGCTTGTTTGCCCGTGATGTAAAAAAATACAAATTTTGTACCTATATAGGTATTTTTAATCAGGAATGTGTCCTGTTCTTCAACTTTGTTTAATAGTAAGTCTTCTTAATTTTTACATTTTTTGGGATCATAAAATCAGTCATCTTTTTGAAAATTAAATATACCCAGTGACACTCGCTAATGAAGACAAAGTTAACGAAAAATCATTTATTAAAATGGTTTCAGCCGTTTAGGCTTCAGGAGATAACAGTGGAATGGTCATACCCACATACTTACTACTAACATTACCCTCCTTCTAGGTAAGTTAGGTAAAAACACTTTTTACTTCTCCGTGGACAGGGGAAAACGTTTTATGGCTTTTGTCTTTAGGGAGCCATTTTGTTGATAAGGTTTTCTGATATATATTTTTTCACTAATAGAAAAACTTGTCTGAGTATCGCGAGGCGTAATGAAGATTTGCGGAGACAATCGAAACTTTACCAGAACATACGTATTTTTTACAATACATACATATACCTACAAGTAACAAAGACGCAATTCAAGTAACAATGATTGGTTCAATACTTGAGGTTAATTATCATGTCTCAACATCAAACAAAAATGTCAGTCTTGGATGTAGTATTCTTGTTTATGTAGTTTATACCATATCGTTGCTTAGTTCCTATGACACAAGTTCTTACGATACTTACTGCAGGACTGAGTGAATATGTGTGTCTTGAAGTGGTTTATTATTTATTGAATATATTATATGAAATTCATGTAAGAATAATTTTAGAAGAAAAATTCTAAAACAACACAACACAAAAATATCTATACGTAAACAAGCGAATTCTCCTTTTCCATTTAAAATTAAATATTGGATTAGTTTAATAAAAAGGCGCGTTCAAGAAAATTGAGTGTTGAGCTCATTTCGCGAGGTTTTATGTCATTTTTGTTTTGGTTCGCATTTTTTTCGGATATTCCGCTAAAGCAATTTTTTATAATCCAAAATGATATTTCAGGGGATTTTTTTTTGTAATATCTTCATTTATTTTCAGATAAGTCGTTAGTAAGACGCTTTTCTGATTTTGTGTTTCGTTATACTTGTTGTAATTTTGTTTTGAATCATAACTGGCATCAGAACACAATAAAAATTACTTTCGCAATTTGCATTATTTAAGATTGAATGTAAGTTATAATAATGTTATATCGTCAATAGGCAGCGGTATCACTATCCATCAGGTGAGCCGTCTGCTTGTTCACCCATGATGTTTATATAAGTAGGTTATGTGTATATAAAAGTAAACATAATAAAAAACATTTGATTTCATGGTTGTCAACTAAGGGCTACGACGAAGTTTTTCGAAGTTTTTCAATATACTTTTTCTAAAAAGTTTCTTAGATTTAGCCGTCTTCATGCGAAAAGGTAATTTACGATTTTTAATGATAGTTCAAACAAACATTTCCTATTAATTCGTGCTGGGTCAAATAATCCTTGAAAAGATGATCAATATTATCATTTAAATGAAACACATCACGAGACACAAATTGACTCAGCCCTGCAGAAAGTATCGTAAAACTTGTGTCACTGGAATGAAGCGACGATATGGTATATAATACATAGATAAGAATACTACATCCAAGTCCGGTAAGCGAAACATTGTGACTCGCAAAAAACTCAATGTTTCGCATCCGCCGGGATTCGAACGCGGAACCTCTAACTTAGCAGTCGGCTGTTTACACCACTGTGCCACGGAGGTCATCAAATTTCGAAGGTTTACTCTGTACTTAGTTGTATCTTAGAACTAATCTTAACAAATGATTTCAATTTCAAAGCGCCAAGTCCGACTGGCTTGGCTATTAAATCCGGGTTTGCATAATCCATGCATTTACATGGAAACTATGCAAAACCTGAGCCCTCCCTAGGCCACCTAATGCTCTGAAGCAGGAAGCTGCACCCATATTAATGGCATGTCAAAGCCAGATCTACGAATGCAAAGGTCAGAACAGTCCACGGTATTAAGGTAGGGTCCAAAGAATTATGTTACGAAATACACGTATGTCATTCAAAACAGAACAGAAAATGCTAGTTTATATTTTATAAATAAAAATCAGAAGCTTACAAAAAGCAGTCAATATGTCAAGCGCATTATTTAAACACAGTTAAATTAGGAAAGATAAGCAAATAACGTTTAGTTAAAATACAGGATTTTTCCATAAACTTTCTTAGCTCGATACATGATTTAGATAAAAACTGGAGATGTACCACTAACATAGTAAACAAGTATGCGAAGTTTTTGTGGAAATAAATAGATATGGTAATCAATTACTACATTGGAAGAACAATTTAAGTCAGTAACTTTAAGTATTTGAAAAAAATAGAATGTCATCTATATTTTTACTTTACGTACTGATTCTAATTCGGCAATTACCGCATCCACATCACCACATCACGACACACACATCGACTCAGCCCTGCACTAAGATATAATCTTGTATTGCTGGCACTAAGCAACGGTATGGTATTTACTACAAAGATAAGAATACTACATCCAAGATCAGAAAGCGAAACAGTGCGTCTTTCAAATAACAAAAAGTTCCGCCCTCGCTGGGATTCGAACCTGGAACCTCTATTAGTTTATTATTTACACCACTGCGCCAAACCTTTAATAATTATTATAGTTGTATTGTTATTCAGTAAAACGCATTAAAATCGGTGCCCTTTTTATATGCTACTGCCTTTTGCCCGAACTGCGTCTGCGTAGATTTCGTTTTGCCCATATGGCCGCCAGGCGCATTACCATTTTACGGGGCTTATAGAATAACTCGCACGGATTCATAGGCATGCACTTTACTTATGACACCCCGTCTGCGTGTCCCCGTCTCTTAATTTTTATTAATACAAAGAACCGCTTAAGCTTGTCAGATGGAACCTCAACAGGGCAGTAGAGGGTGGCCAGTGAAATATTATTGGAATTCCTCTGTTCAAGATTATACAGGGTCGACTCAGTACACCCCTGACAAATTCCGATATTTCTGCCCCGTTCTATCCCAATGCGGATTTGGGTTTAGCAACGTTTGATTATTTAGTTTCCGTAAAATATGAAATCAACGGATTCTCCGATATCGAATAACATGATTAAATATCGATTTAAGAAGTTTTTTAATAGACACGAGTCTACTGAGTTTTTGGGCTTAAGTATACCTAGCTGTATAGTAAAAAATATGAGTAATAAAGGACAACATTTCTTTATCCTCTTTGGGGGCAATTTGGGGACTGTAGGAACGCCAAATTGTCGATTCAGTATAATTGCAAGTGTGAGGGTAGTATAAATATACAGTTATGTATAATTGTTTGCCACTTTAGCTGTAAAAATATAAAGGTAACTTTTACTTTAAATTATGCAATGAATAAAAGAACGAAAACATATTTTAATCAAATTCAGTCATAATAACCTTCTAGTAAATAATGTGCACAGAAATGTTAAGGGGTATAATCTCAGTGAAAAATGTAATAAAACGCTTTATAACAAACAATTCAACTTTAAAACAAAAAAAAAACTCCGCATCACGTCACAATAATTTCGTAAATCTAAGATAGGTATGTTGTTATTTCTGTTATTCAAACCAAAAGTACTAAATCTCAGTTCGGCATCTACCTGGAAAGTTTTTGGAGGGACAACCCTACTATAAATTGCTCAATTTGCAAAACACTACTGTCCGAGTACTCTGGTTGTATAACAGGTTTGTTAATGATCAATTAAATCACATTTTGAACGTTTGACTATAAAATAACGTACTCTTCACTGTATAAGGCAACTTATAGATTTATTAGTTTTTTTAAATAATGAATACTTATCAAAGATCAACAATTTTCTAAACTAAATATATATTATAAATATTTATACTTATAAAAAACACATCACGAAACACTCATTGACTCAGCCCTGCAGTAAGTATCGTAAGAACTTGTGTCACAGGAACTAAGTGACGATATGGTATAAACTATATAGATAAGAAATAATAAAAAATAATCCAAGTCCACACAAACTACACACATACATACTATTTAAATATCTCGCCGAATGCAAGCACAAATAAAATAACCAGCCCAGGATCGCTCCGGTTGGAAATATTTGGGATATGCCAACTCTCACGTCCAGCCATGGACGCCTTTTAACTGACAATGATGCAAGTATTAAAAGTTTCGTCCGCCAGGATTCCAACCCGGAACCTCTTGCTTAGCAGTCACCTGTTACACCGCTGCGCCACCGCTTGCTCTTTTTAGATTCTCGTCTGTCCGAAAATAAAACACTGCCATTTAAAAAAATATACTTCGTCAGTTTTTTTATTATTGTAGTATTTTGTTGAATTATTTAACTTGACTTAACTATGTTATCATAATCATCTTTTTTTAATAATCATAAACATCTTTTCTTAAAAATAACTTAATCTCTTCACATTATCTATAAAAAAGTGACGTAGTATATATTTTTTTTTGGGACAGCCGTTTTGCTAAACAAGCAAACAAGTCTAGTATAACTTTTCCATTGTAGCATGAAAGTTAGTAGAAACCGCATCTTAATCCATAACAACAGTCAAAGCTATCTATGTATTAATATCTATGTATTAATATGTATATAACTTAAATTTATCATTACATATAACTCTTTAAGTATAAACATATTTTTTAAATTACTTTAAAATATTTTTGACTACGTATCAAACATAATACATTTAAAGCACATACTACATTTTTAAATGTACATTTTTTTATTAAATCATACAACATATCTGCGAATGCCTGCTCACCCTTGACTTGAACACGTACTCCAAAGCGAACGAATCGTGATTTTTTAAAATAAGGCCTATAAAATAAATAACATTCGAAATAATTGAAAAGAAATTTATTCTTTTCCTTTTCTGAAATATAGAATTAAACGTTGTAATATAGAAAATGTTTTTAATCTGTTTAAATGTTATAAAGAGGTAAAGCTTGTATGTACATAAATTAATATCTTCGAAACTACTTGTCTGTCTCCGAAATTCATCCGATTTCTTACATTATTTCATCAATATAAAGAATAAACTTCTCACACCTTAGAACCGAATTGGTCGCGAACCGTTAGCTTTCAAAGAACATTCCTCCCAGGAACGTTCAGGCTGAGGAATAAACTCCCTGCTATGGTTTTCCCAAGTACAGCATGAGGTTCTTTAAAAAGGGTGTCAAAAGGTTCTTGCAGGGTCGGCAACGCGTGTGTGATTCCCCTAGTATTGCAAACGTCCTTAGGCTACGGTGACTGCTTACCATCAGGCGGGGCATATGCTTGTTTGCTATCTTAGTGGTATAATTTTTATTTAAAAATTAAATTATGAATCGAACTCACAACCCCCTCCTTTCTATTTCTGCCGTGAAGCAGTTTGCTGTGTTTCGGTTCGAAGGATTGGAGAGCCAGTGCAATTACCGGCACGACCTCTCGGCGGTACGACTATAGGCGGTGGTATCACTTTCCATCAGGTGAACCGTTTGCTTGTTACCCCATGAAGTTGTATATTTAAATAACTTATTTTATATAAAAGTTTGTCATAATGTTGCAATCGTACTACGAAAGTCGTAGTAATGAAATTCAAACAAAGATCTGCGACTACGCGATAGCTACGAGACGCTACAAGTGACTACGAGGCTAAGACAAGTTCAACAAAGCCAGGTGTATACACATTGTAACCTGTCTATATTGGATACCGCTACTGTGAAACAATTTTATATTCTATAGGGTGACACATTTAGTAGATGTCAAAATTTTTTAAGGTAGAGGGGATAATAAAATAACATTTAAAACAAACATTAGTTCCGCGAATGTGATATATAATAAGATACCATGCATTTGATGTTACCGACTAACTCAATTACTTCAGTTAGTTTATCACTGTTAGAAATAAAAAAAATTAAAGTTTGTTGAGTGTGACGTAAAACTAAAAAACAATGTAATTTTTGCTCGTCATAAAATTTTATTTGAATTTGGTTTAAAGAGTATTTTTAGATTTATTTGAAATCTATTCTAAATTCAGAAATCTGGTAATATAATTATATTGCCAGAATTTTATGATTTTGAAAAAGAAATCTTGTTCAATATTGAATAGTTTTCATAATTTAAATTAAAAAAGATAAGATTCGTTATTCGACTTTTTTAATAGACGAATAACGAAGCAGTGCAAAAAAATTAGGTAACGAAATGTAGTTTTTTACAACAAATATTAAAAAGCAAATAAAATGACTTCCCTTTAAGTAGAAACTTTGTTCAATCCTGATGAAAGTAAAATTAGTTCGAATTAATGGTTTTATTTCCTTCATGCTAAGCTGACGGCATATAGGCTAAATTTTGCAAAACTTTTATCGTCTGATTGTCAGCGCGTTGTCGTGGAAATTGAAAAACTTTGTCCGTTTCATTAATCGGATATACGACAGACAAGGACGGGGAATGTTCCGTGTGCTGACAGTTGCTTTGTTGTTTGTTGTTCATTTAATTTCATTCATTCATCGACTGAAGTTTTTCCCGTACTTTCAATTTCGTAACAAAAAGTCTTTTTTCGCTGTAGGTCTTCTAAATGTTTTATTCTTCTAAATGTCAGATATGAAATTTAAGCAATATGTTAAACAAATTTTAATTAAGAAGGCTTACTATAAAATTCAAAATTAAGTAGAGGATAAAGATATATGGAAGTAATTGCACAGGTTTATCTTATTGACAGTTAGAGTGTAGCTAGAATTATTATGTTGAAAAATCGTAATTTGTAGTAGAAAATATTGTATTTGAATATTGAAAAAAGCAACTACGGAGGTTTCTTGCCGGATTCTTCCCCGTAGAAATAGCATTCCGAACCGGTGGTCGTAAAAAAAAAATGACGATTTGAAAGTGCTTATTTTAAGTCTAATCGAATAAAAAACATTTTGACTTTATTTCCGATGTTTTATATATTTTCAAATTCATTACATAATAACATAAGGATTACATAATGTGTAATATGCAATAGAAAGTAAATAGACATAAACAAACCTTATTTCGAATGGGACAAATTTCCGTCTTTCTATTTAATAAGCATAATAAATATATTACAAAATGGATTTATTTGTCTATGCATATAAATATTGTCTATCTTATAATATTCATATAATTATAAGTATATTTACGGTTGGATAAACACACAAGATTCACATACTGTTTTATCACATGCAGCTACAGTTTTTTCGTAATAAATAGATAGATTAAAATTATACTTTATTAATATTGAATATTTAATGTTCCGCATTATCGGGATGATGAATCATATTGCCTGGAACGCGTCGCCCCCGGCTTAGTTGATGTGATATAATTATGAAAATTTAATGAAACATTTTAATTATGAAGTCATTAAGCTTTCAACTTTGCCGTTCAGTGATAAAGGGGGATGTCACTAGCGAGTCGAATAGCTGAAACCTACCCTAAGGACGTGGTAGCTCAGTTTGTTACGTGCCTTGGTTAACCGACCGACGCGACCCGACAGGTTGAGGGTTCGAGTCTCGAGTTGCCGTACACTGTAGCTGCCATGTTCCTCATTGTTCCCGGACAGTGGTGACAGAGTCGCAACCTGTCACACTGGGACTCAACATAAACATGCGAAATGCGGTGTTTAAAACCTCTGCCTTCCCCTCAAAAGGGATTAATTACAGTGTGTGTTTTATGTTTAATTATGCTACCCTAAGGTGACATTTAAATAGTAATGCGATGCTTCTACTTCGGCTTTGTTATAATCGAGTACCTAAATGTCATTATTAAACTAATTTTTTTATTTATTTAAATAACTAAAACATAATTATTTAATAAACGAAGGCTTAATCACTCAATGGTTAATCAATCACCTGATTTAATATTACCACCTTAATAGTAGGAATCGGGGTCATATACTTGCCTAGTTCTAAATAATAAAAAATTGTACGGTTCTTATTTGAATATTTAAGTGACACGTGTAAGATTAATTTGTATACAGATCATATTAATTATACGAATATATTATACATATAGTATATACGTTTAATAAAATCAAGGGGTAGTTCGCATGAATAAGTCCCAGAAATTTCTGAGGTTACGAATACGTTTGTAGAATAATTTATACTATGGGAAAATTTTGCTTTGTGCTCTCGTGTAATTTATATTAAAATGATTAAACTGTATGACATGACTAACTAACTATCCACCTAAGGCTCTCATACGCAATACAAGTTGCAAGTTTTCGAACACTTGTTGCTGTAAAAAATCTGCATTGAAACAATACTTTTTAAACCGTTTTTTTTTTTTATTAATTTAAAAACATTGAGGTATACAAGACAAAGTTTTTTTCTTCCTCACCGTCAAAGTGATGGATATAGAAATACAACTCTAAGCCGCCTCTGGAACTAAGTTCTATTATAAATTATGCATCTACTCGTTTAACAAAGTTTGATGAGAAAAGTTACAGCTTTTGTCCTAAGCCTATCACCGGTGATGTTATTAATAGAAAATTAAATTATAAATCTTCGGCTTTTTTGTTATCATAAGTAAATAAATAATAAAGTATTATTTTAAAACGTGCAAACAATGACTGGAACATTTTATTCAATCAAATATACATTATTAATATCAATTAACAAATAAAGTATATTTAATAAATTACTGTGACTGCAGTCACTTGTAGTTTGAAATTAAAAACGGAAAGAATGCATTTACTTATTATTGTTAGTTGTATATTTTCAGAAAAATCATTTTTAACTTTTTTTAAAAATTCCTGATAGTTTTTGACAGCGAATTGGGTATATGCATATATAGCATGTTACATTATCCACTCTAAAAGTCCACTTTAAATATTGACTATTTATTTAAAAACACACTATATTTTTTTAAATGTTTTTTATCGGGTTCAGTTAATTTATTGCATTTGACATTTTATACTAATCTACTCTATATCTTTTGACGACCTCGGTGGCGCAGTGGTGTAAACAGCCGACTGCTACGCTAGAGGTCAGGGTTCGAATCCCGGTGGGGGCGGGACTTTGTGTTATTTGCAAGACGCATTGTTTCGCTTACCGGTCTTGGATGTTGTATTCTTATTTATTTAGTATATACCATATCGTTGCTTAGCACCTGCGACACAAGTTCTTACCATACTTACTGCAGGGCTGAGTCAATGTGTTCAATTTTAAGCTTTTATTTTAACAAATAAGAAGTTATATCCGCAAGTGACTATGGTGTTATGTAAAAAAGGTCCTCGTGTAGATTGTAATCAACGAAAACTTAAGAATTAACATATATTTATTATCAATTTTGGTACATTATCAATTAATTGTATTAATAATTAACTTTAATAATAGACATTCAAATGAAACCCCAACATTTTTTATCATGCAAAAAGCGTTTTTTAAACAAACAAGTAATACCTTAATGTATTTCTTTAATAATAAAGACTAGATAAAATAAAATACAAAAAAAGTGTCGGTTTAATAGTCCTGTATCGTTTAGAATTCTTTTTCAGATATCCGGACGAAAAATGGCTTAAAGCGAAATATTTAATCATGTAATTAAAATTCACTTATTCAGTGCCAGCATCATGAACTCCGGGTTTTAATTAAAAAATGCATAATTTTAGAACATCATTATCTATGTGGGCAACGTCACGTTTTAGCTCTTGTGTCTTGGTGAAAATGTTCTCCATGTAAAAGCAAAGTATATCTACAAAAGAAATTATTTACGTTAATAAATAAAAAGGCATGGTATTTTATTATGCGCCTAATTGACGACCTCGGTGGCGAAGTGGTGTAAACAGCCGACTGCTATGCTAGAGGTTACGGGTTCGAATCTCGGCAGGGGCGGAACTGTGTGTTATTCGCAAGATGCTTCCCGGTCCTGGAAGTAGTATTCTTATCTATATGTACTTTATATTATTCCGTTGCTTAGTGCCTGCGATACAAGATTTTATTTTAGTGCAGAGTTGAGTCATTGTGTTTGTCGTGATGTGGTTATTATTATTATTGTAAACAGACAATACACCTTATCTGTTGCAAGCGTTTCTTATCCAGAGCAAGTACTTTACTTGAGATTTAAGGCATAAGTTTGTTTACCACCCAAGATAAATATAAAAATTTCACCAGTAAAGTTTTACATAACTATAAACATAGGACATGATAAAGCTGTGTACGGTTTTCATATTTTTATCCTTCCCTTACCTACGTAAAAAGGTTTTACGTACATATTTGGGGAAAGTCTGGCCCTTGTGGGGTCGAAAGGTGGGTTTGAATAAATCAGAGCAGAAGATTCGCAAGCTATGACAATCACTTGCCCTGTGATATCTGACCCGCATATTGTATAAGGTAATATAACTTATAAGGTTTGCTTAGCTTCTTTTCTTTGTACAGATCTAAATCATTAAATGTACTTAATATCTGTAATCAGTCAGTTATTTTAATTTGAAATATTATTTAACCACTTATGACCATCCTGTAGATTCGACAAAATGAATAATTTAATTTACATTATGTACCATAGAATAGATTAGAACCTAACCTAACCTACTTAACAGTAATATAGTTTTAAATTCCGAATCAATTATTTTTCCTCTTAAAGTATGCTTCAGACAAATATTTACATCACAAAGTTTAGTGCGACTTAAAATTATGCAAAATGCATACCGCGAAATCTTACATAATAAGAATCCTATTTTGTTAATAGTTATTGTTATGATTAGTATTTTATAGCAGGTTCTAACAAAATACTTCCAAGAAAACGCACAACAACCTTCATTTTTGGTGATAAAAATAATAAAGTATAGGGAACTCATACCGCGTTCACTTTCAACAAAATATAAGCTCGAAGAAAATCTAATTTGGCGGATAGAGTAAGGAGAAAATATCAAAAAAGTTGTCACGAAATTTTCGAGGTGGGTTATAAAAGTGAGTGTTTATTTTCTACTGGGCTCATATCGTTTTTTGAAGGGTAAAAGTTCTTTTAGTTTAGTAGTCTCTTTAGAACGAAATTTTACTAAATAAAAATAAGTATTAAATAAATAAACTGTATCACACATTGACTAAGCCCTGCAGTAAGTATCGTAAGAACTTGTGTGACGGGAACTAAGAAACGTTATGGTATAGACTACATAGATATGAATACTTCATCCAAGACTTGGAAGCGAAAAAATGCGTCTTGCAAATAACACAAAGTTCCGCCCCCGCCGCGATTCACACCCCGAACCTCTAACGTAGCAGTCGGTTGTTTACGCCACATTAGTCGTCAAAATGTAAAAGGTTTTTAAAAATTGTTATTTGCTAGCAATTTCGTCAGCGTATATACGTTTAGTGTTTATGTTTTAACTAAACATATTCCGTCACATCTGAAAATCTATTGTTAATATTACTCTTATTAATAATAATAATTCTTTATTTATTTATTATATTGGAGTATTCTTATTATTATTTTTTGATTATCGAAATCAATGAATAATTTCTAAGACTACCTTAACATAAATAACTTACTTATTATAAATATTTTATAAAACTTTGAGTAAATAAAACCTTATACATAACAACAGAACAATTTTTATCCAACTTTTACGTGAAACTTACTTTTAAAAAGATGAACAGTCTGTAAATCATTTTAAAGCAATTACGGCTAAGTGTGAAAGGGCTCAGAGTAAATCCGTGTTGGATTTTCCGGTTGATTTTTACAAAAGCTCGCTTCTAATCAATTCTGCAGGTCTGATCTGTAATTATTTTAATGTAAAATGAACCTTATGGGGTTTGAAAGTTAGTTTAAAATTGTATATCAATTAATACGTGCGAGTGTGCCTGACGTTTCATTAATTAACGAACCTGTGATATGACAAGATCAGTTTATCGGAAAATGTTAAATTATAAAATACTTGAGAGTGTAACCTTAATATGTTAAAAGCACTATGCAGTGAAGCAAATCATAATAAATTTTACATAGTATACTGGTACATAAGCAAATTAAAACATAAATTAATTGAAAATATCTCATTTTCTAGACTCTCAACCCGGTACAAACATAAGCGTAACTTTCTGTAGGTTGGTATTATAACTTCATGTTACTAAATAGAGCGTGAGTTATTTTATATCGTTAGGTGTGTAATATAATACACACTGACTAACACACAACATAAATATATATGCAAAATCTTTGTAAATACGAGTACCATGATAAAATGAAAGAAATCACTCCCAACATCTTACATTATAAAATTCAAATTAAGCACTTTCAATTAGTTTCCTTGAAATAAATAAGTTATAATACATTTGGATATTTAATATTTATTGATAAGAACTGCTGCATAAACATTACTCGCTTAGATGATTGCAAAAACTTTTTTTGTAAATAACATTAGTTAATTAATAAATATTATAATATTTAAAAGTAAAAAATAGGCTAAATAGGTTTTCTTTTTTTTTAATTATCAGTAAATTTCAAGTATGTTTTTTTATAAGATTCCGAAAACACGAGTAACAGTAAAATTTTGATCAATGCCGTAACAGCAATAATAAACAAATGGTCCAATTCCGTTGATATTAATCAACAACAAAGTATTTTCACCCCTTATTCTATCAAAACGGTAATATAAAATTTGATAAAGAAAAGTTTACGTAATGGCCTATTCGTATAGGCAGTTCAATAGGCACCTCCAATCACAAACACCTGATTGTTGGAAACAAATTAATAGCTTGTCAACAGCAGACGTTAATTTCTCTACGCACAAAATTTTCAATTTCGACGTCTGTCGACCTTGGATGGCTGGGATGTTGGATTGAAGAAATCTATTCTGTATTTGTTAAAACAATAGATTTAAACAATGGAGTTTAATTTTAAACTTTTTCTCATTGGTCGAATCTCAAAATAAAATTGGATAAATCGAATAAAATAAAATATTGATGTTATTTTAAAACTGTAAAATTATTTTTTTCGCTCTTCGGAAATTAGTTATGAAAAGAGGGTTTAAGTTTCCATCACCTTCTTGGTTAATTACAATTTTAATAGTCGGAGAGTTATCTCTTGCTGTTTATGACAGGTAAATAATTAAATATAAAAGTTTTAAGGAAATGGATATTAATTACGTGAAACGATTTCATTACTAAAATACAATAGTATTTAAGAGTCTTCGACTATAGGTATTTGTATCAGTTTTAAAGGTTCAAGACTTAAGACGAAAAAAAAGCCAAAGTAGTTACTATAATAATATATGGACCTGTTTCTATAACGTTTAGTAACTTAGTAGAGCAGCTTACGTAAAAATTATGATTTTGATTCATTTTTTCCCTTATTAACTTGATTCTTGGAAAAAGTCTGATATTCTGACCTTGTAAATCTTTTTTTTTTAACTATCAGACTTTTAAAACGTTAGCAGTTTTATTTTGGGGTTAAATTATAAAATTTTACAAAAAAAGAGTAACTACGATATTTTCTTTTTTATATCAGCATTTTATTCTTCGTCAATAATAGACATTGATTTAAAAAATAAAAAAGCCTACAGAGAGCAAATTAATTAAACAAATTATTTGATTTACGAAATCCTTAAAATATGATTATAAAATAATTCGCTTTTAATAAAAGAAACATAAAAAGTTTATGATAACAATATCGTTGCATTTCGAAGTACTTACGACTCAATACTAGCCATTTATATTGCTTACCAGACGTTTTGTTGCCAAACCAATAGTTGCTTTATTGCGTTCCATTTTTTTCAATCAGCAATTAGAGAGGGAAGAAGTGTTAGTTCTAGTAGTAAATAAGTTTTATGTTTGGTTAAGGCATGTTTGTTTAGGCTTCGATATTGCGCGATGTGATTTATCTTTGACCGTAGTGTTTTTGAAGCGTAGTCTTTGGGTACATTTGACCGTGTATAGAAAAACGTTGATTCCCGTAATTACAAAATAGTTTACGAATACTAGTATTTTTTTGAGAGTAAAGTTTTTTTACGTGGCATGCGGTGGTAATTTTGAAAATGTCACAAACTGAAAAAGCGTATACATTGCATCCGTATTTGAATTTCGAAATGTTTGACATCTTTCGTGGTTTCGCGAAAGCCCTGGGATTCTGTAAAAATATGGTTCTCGCAATGATATTGTTCAATACAACATTTTGCGTAGATTAATAATTGGCAGTCACGGTGGAGCGCAGCAGAGACCAATCATTAATCTAACATTTTCGGTTTTTAATTGTGTGATTTATAATTTCCCGATGTCGTCCGTCGACAATAGATCATGATCAAAGTGGATGTGTGTAGATGAGTGACTGGATACAGGTGGACTCATTAGTTAATTAAGCGTACTGATTACTGTCGCATCATAATTCACTCAATTTAACCTTTGTTCATATAACCTCGTTTATATGAAACTGCTGTATTTCGAGGATTGATTGTTTTAAAGTATGGACTTCGGTAATTTAGATGAGACTTAAATATACACAGTGAACTGGTGTTTTGTGCTTAAATCAATGGAGTGGAGATTTAATTTAGATTTTTTTAGTTTGGGTACAATTTTTTTCTAACACATAGTGTCTGTAACCGTTTCATTGTTATTGGCAGGGTAAGCACTCGGTGTTGCTATATTTACCATAATAAATCTAATCCAACGACCTTTTCCCCTTACAATTTACATTTTTATAGAATAGTAACATTGATTTATTACTATGTGAAAGGAATTCCGTAAATTGGAATGACTGTAATGTGATTTTTATGCCCGGAATTTAAATTTTTTGCTTCATTTTCATTCATATTTACAACTGATATGACTGTTTTATTATTGCTCAAGTAAAAGATAACGAGCTTAAAAGATTAGTTATAATCTAAATTTCACTATTATCTTAGTTGTGTAATTTAAGATTCTTTTCACCGCAGCAGAGAAGAGAGGAGTTGAGCTATTAAACATAATTTTAACAAAATAATCTCTGCTTCAGAGGTCATATTTTTATTTAATTTATTTATTTTTATTTTAATAAAAAGATCATCAACATAGTGTACACTTATTCATGCAATTGAAGAACAAAAACAGTATAAAAACAAGTCAAATGTCACTACAAAAAGGTAAAGACAGCATGCAAGAAAAAAAAAACTAACATTTAAAAATGTCAATAATCGAGTAGAAATTTAGGCCAAACATATCAATACTTATAATATAAACATAATATAATTACTGTTAACCAACATCCCATATCCCATAACCAGTTATTTTTCAAATAATTATTCGCGGAGCGGAGCGGGTAAGCTCTACTTAAAGCCGCAGGATAGGGTGCCCTTTTTTTGCAGGCGAGGAGGGTACCGCTATGGTGGTACACGGTCTGAATCTCCACTCAAGTCGGCACCGTGAAATATCTCAGCTCCGATCGATAGGCAGCCTTAAGCTCTCTTTCAAAGCATCCATAGATACTAGATGTTTTGATTCTATCGTTTCTTATTATATACTTGTGCAGTACTTATTAAATTAGTAAAATTCATCCATTCGTCTTCACTTTAGAACCATTAAATGTGCCTTCTCACCAAACGCATTTTAAATGTTTATTAAGGGCCAACAGAACGAAGACTTATTGATGAGACTTCTGGAAAATAAACTGTCAAAATGTCTAATGAAAGAAATAAAGTATTCGGCCACTTTATATTATCAGACGAATGTCAGTTTTCACGTGAAATGAAACATTAATCTTTGCTCAAATTGCTCGCCTGGCTCTAATGCCTTAATTTACGAGTTCCCTGTGATAATGTAAAGGAGACTAAATTGAATTTTCAAGATTTTTTTTCCAAAGTTCTCGGGAAAGATTGATCCTTCAAAGTGAAGCGATTTGTTGGCGCAAGGTTTCGTGTTACGTTCTTTTCCTTTTATTTTATTGAGGTTTCTAATCCAAAAGAATTAGAGCAAGGACCTATTTAAATGAACATTTTTCTTTACGTTTTACTAACCTTGGCTTGAAACTTCAAAAAGAATGATAATGACAGTAGTTGAATTTTATTTTTTCTATTTTAAACAATTTTTAAATTTCAAAAATAGAACTACTATTCGATTCCAAAATATTTCTATCCTTCAAATTTGGATGTTTATGAAGATTGGCGTGTCCAAACATAGTGACTTGTGGATGTTAACTAGTCGGTTGCAATATTGAGAATTAGTCCTAATGCGCCTAAACCTATACTATAATTAGCGAACCTCCCTGGCTTCGCACGGATATTATGCATGTATTATACACAGTCAGGTCATAAGTATTACCACACAGTAAAAACTTTTCTTTTAGAATGCTGGCCACAAAAAAGTTTATTGAATTCGAATTCCGAATTGTTCATGAAAATAAAAATGTATACTTTTTAGAATTTTACTCAATTTAAATAGCGAGTGGACGCTTAAAGAAGACCGTGTTGCAGTTATTGCATTGCATCGTTGCGGTTACGCGCCTATTCAAATTTTTGATATACTGAAAAACTTGATTATAACCAAAAGATTCCTTTATCGTACCATCAAACGATACAATGAAGACTCTAGTGTAGATGATAGGTCGAGAAGAGGTCGCCCTCGGTCTGTAAGGACTCCAGCAGTGATAAAAGCTGTGAAGGCGCGAATCCAAAGAAATCCCAAACGTAAGCAGAAACTGTTGGCCCTTCAGATGGGGTTAAGCAGAACCACGGTGAAAAGGGAGTTAAATGAAGACTTAGGGCTTCAGGCATATCGAAGAAAAACAGGACATCGTTTGAATGCTCGTCTAATGGACCTGAGACTGAAGAGATGCCGCGCTTTGTTGAAGCGGTACGCGGTAAAAAATATCGGGAAATTCTTTTTTCGGATGAAAAAATTTTTACCGTAGAAGAGAGCTACAACCAACAAAATGATAAGGTGTACGCACACAGTAGTGAAGAAGCGAGCAACCGTATTCCGCGTGTCCAACGAGGTCATTTTCCATCCTCGCTCATGGTATGGTTGGGAGTTTCTTTTTGGGGCTTAACAGAGGTTCATTTTTGTGAGAAAGGTATAAAAACGAATGCAGTTGTGTATCAAAATACAGTCCTGACGAACCTTGTGGAACCTGTTTCTCATACCATGTTCAATAACAGGCACTGTGTATTTCAACAAGATTCGGTGCCAGCTCATAGAGCAAAGAGCACATAAGACTGGCTGGCGGCGCGTGAAATCGACTTCATCCGGCACGAAGACTGGCCCTCCTGCAGTCCAGATTTGAATCCGTTAGATTACAAGATATGGCAACAATTGGAGGAAAAGGCGTGCTCAAAGCCTCATCCCAATTTGGAGTCACTCGAGACATCCTTGATTAAGGCAGCCGTCGATATTGACATGGACCTCGTTCGTGCTGTCACGGAGGTCATTTTGAAAAAACTTTAGTGTCATAAGAATCTATGTTTTGTTAAGTTCATTTTGGTATATAAATGGTTACATAATGAATAAACTTGTTTCAATTATTTTATATTAAACATGTGACAGAATTTATAACCTGACTAGGTATATGTATCAAAATCCGATGCGAAGCTTTAGAGATCTAAGCATATATATTATTTAGGGACAGACATCGGGAAGCGACTTGGTTTTATGCCTTGTAGTGATATGGCATTATTTTACTCAAATTCGTTAACTGGTTTATCCTTTGTTTAAAACCTCATCGAAACTTGGTG
Organism: Choreutis nemorana; assembly: GCA_949316135.1. Lineage (NCBI taxonomy): Eukaryota > Metazoa > Arthropoda > Insecta > Lepidoptera > Choreutidae > Choreutis > Choreutis nemorana. The sequence continues at coordinate 2,489,335 of OX438603.1, read as the reverse complement.
CATAATTTTCTTTTTTCCGAAAAAATGCGCAGCTCGTGCAAGTTCTAGTAATCTAAATTTAATTTATTTTGAGGGCTAAACCAGATCCAGTTTTTCATGAAATCAAGATTGTTATTAAGTATTTAAAAAAATAAGAATTGTTGATTTCTGTCGGAATCTTAAATATACGAATATTTAATACCTTTCTTGTGATTTATTAAAGTTTTTATTCAGAGATTTTTCATCCCAATTTACTGTTAGAAAATAAAAGCTGGACACCTCTCGGCATGGGAACATAAAAAAGTATTCCTTTTTGCTTATTCCGATGTTGATTGTTTTATCAAAAATAAGGAGGCGTGCCTTAGTTAACCGACCGATCGGACCCGACAGGTCGATGGTTCGAGTCTCGGGTTGCCGTAAGTTGTAGCGGCCATGTTCTTCATCGTACCCAGATTGTGGCGACAGATTCAATGCGAAATGCGGTGTGTAACGCCTCTGCCAACCCCTCTCGAGGGATTACAGCGAGTTTATGTTTATGTATGTGTAGGGACACAAGTATACATTGTCTACGCACACACTTGCACTCTACAGTAGCGAGTTTTATAATTATGTACCCTCGGTGTGAGGTGAACCTTGGGAAATACAACTCGTGCCGATACAAGTTGGTTTTATTCAGATGCCTACCTTTCCGTAACCCGTGACGGTTACTTATATCCTAACAGTATACCTATACCTGTATAAAAATATAACTTAACAGTGGTGACCCCGCGAACTTGCACAACTTTAATTTTTTGGGATCGGCATCATGAGCACGCCTCCACCGTCTGTTGCATCCATGGCAATGTTGGAGCAGATAACATTGACATCAAGAATATCTCAATTTTGGCCAGACATGCCAAGATCATGGTTCAGGAGATTGGAAGCAACCATAAATCAACAGAAGCTGACAGACTGGGCGAAGTATGACTTAGTCATTACTAAACTGGAGAAGGAAGTGATGGCACAAGTGTCGGACATTCTTGACAATCCACCGGAAGCGGAGAAATATAATTTTCTCAAGTCCCGCTTGCTGACTGTATTTGAAGAATCAGCTAGCAGGCAAGTCCAAAAGCTAATCGGAGAAATGGAGATGGGAGATCATCGACCGTCGTCACTTCTGAGAAGGATGCGTGAATTAGCCAGAGACAAGATTCCTGACGAGACTCTGAAACTGTTGTGGCAGCCACATTTGCCAACATCAGTGAGAGCCATCTTAGCGGTGACAGAATCGAAAGATTTGGATGTTCTTGCGGCTGTAGCTGACAAAGTGATGGAAAGCGCAGGAATAGCACAAGTCACGGAGATCAGATCTGCACCAGACCCTCAAGCCTCAGCACCAGGCAATGCTCAGATTTTAGGCGAGATAGCAAAGATTAATTTAAGGCTAGAGAAGCTGGAGCGTGGACGATCACGTCTGCGAGGGAACTTCAGACCAAGGTCTGGAAACAGGAACGATAGATCGCAAAGTGCCAGGAGGACCAACCCGAACTGGTTATGTTTCTACCACTATCGTCATGGAGAGAAGGCAGTCAAATGCGTGAAACCTTGTGGCTGGAAGGAGGACAACCAGGTGCCGTCGGGAAACTGAAGGCTGTGCAGCTACCTGCGGAGGGACCCTGCACTATCCACAGCCGCCTCATTGTATGTGACAAGAATTCGGGTATGAGATTTTTTATTGATACAGGAGCTAACGTCTCTGTTTTACCAGTATTGAAAAAAACTGTACCTAAACGTAGTGATAATTGTAACTATAAACTGTATGCAGCCAATGGTACAGTAATCAACACACATGGCACTAAAACCTTAACTTTAGATTTCAGTCTTAGACGTAATTATAATTGGAATTTTATTTTAGCTGATGTGAAGCACCCGATCATAGGCGCAGATTTTTTGCTGTACCACAAATTGCTTGTAGACTTAAGTGGACGTAAATTGTTGGATAAAACTACAAATTTAAATGTTATAGGATCATTAGTCACGTGGCATGGTTGATCGTTAAGTACTATAAATAGTAACAATATTTATTTCGACTTGCTTTATCAATTCCCAGAAATTACCAAGCCTGTTTCATTTAAGGCGACGCCTCCCCATTCAGCTTATCATTACATTGAAACTTCAGGACCTCCAGTGCATGGTAGAGCTAGGCCATTAGCTCCGGAGCGATATAATAAGGTCAAGGAAGAATTTAGGCGAATGCAAGAATTTGTAGACCGTCTAGTAGCGAATGGTCGAGCCCGTTACATGTAGTTCCGAAAAAGGATGGGCAATTACGTCCTTGTGGAGACTACAAGGCCTTAAATGCGATTACCAAGCCGGATAGATACCCTATTCCGAGACTACAGGATTTTACTTACATTTTAGGTACTAAAACAATTTTTTCTCGACTGGACCTTAATAGAGCGTATCACAATATATTGGTCTGACCTGCCGATATTAGTAAAACCGCTATAACTACAACTTTTGGTTTGTACGAGTTTACTCGTATGACTTTTGGTTTGCGCAACGCGGCGCAAACTTTTCAAAGATTTATTAACAATTCGGTTTTTCAGGGATTAGAAACACAGTTCCGAAATTCTAATATAGACTCTAATTTTTTTTCTGTTATATTGATGACGTCATTATTGCCAGTTCATCCGAGGAACAACACAAAATGCATTTAAGAGCTATTATCGAACGGTTAAATCAATTTGGAATAACAATTAATCTTTCAAAATGTGTTTTTGGGCAGACAAAAATTGAATTTTTAGGATATGAAGTTACAAAGGATGGTATTAGTCCGCTTAAAGACAAAGTTAGAGCGATTATAGATTTCCCAAAACCCAAAACTGTAGAGCAGCTTAGGCGTTTTTTAGGAATGCTCAATGTCAAGCACCATTAAATCTTTATTTAAAACATGCGAAAAAAAAAAGATAAATCAAATATTCAATGGACTAAAACTGCAGATGATGCGTTTATTGAATGTAAAAACAAATTGCAAGACGCAGTAGTATTAAGTTACCCAGTAGCAAACGCTGAACTCGCTGTTATGGCTGACGCTTCGAATGATTGTGTAGGTAGCGTATTGCAGGTTAAGGTAGATTCACACTGGAAACCTTTAGGATATTTTTCTAAGAAACTTAGTGATGTTCAACTCAAGTATAGCACTTATGACAGAGAATTATTAGCTATATATTTGGCAGTACATCATTTCAGATACTTGATAGAAGGTAGACAGGTGACGATCTTTACTGACCACAAACCATTAATTTACGCGTTCTCAAAGAAACCTAGTGATAAGGAAACTCCGAGACGCGTGAGGCAACTTATGTTTACTAGTGAATTCACGACTAGTATTAAACACGTGAGTGGTAGTGACAATGTTGTCGCAGGTGCACTTTCTCGTATAGAGACTATATTGTGTTCGACTGCAGTTGATTTCGCCGAATTAGCAGTACCGCAACGCAACGACAGCGAGCTGACGAAGTTGTTTTCGGAGACCCATGAGCGATTACAATTCAAAAGAATTATGTTGCCCGACGGTGGGAATGAAGTAATATGTGAAATGTCAACTAACCGAATTAGGCCTTATTTACCCCTGGAATTTAGGAAAATTGCGTTTCACGCGGTACATAATTTATCACACCCAGGAAATCGAACAACTAGAAAATTGGTAGGAGCTAAATATTTTTGGTCTAACATGAATACAGATGTAAGAAAATGGTCTAAAGCCTGTATTCAATGTCAGAAGTCAAAAGTTATAAGGCACACTGTATCAGGATTAGGGCAGTTTGAACATAGTGGTCGGTTTGAGCACATTCATGTTGACTTAGTAGGACCGTTGCCCACATCTGAGGACGGGTATAGGTATTGCTTAACGATCATAGATCGAGCAACCGGTTGGCCTGAAGTTTTCGCGCTTAAGGACATCTACGCATAGTCTGTGGCTAAAATACTGTACGAAGGGTGGGTCACTCGTTACGTCTGTCCTGTTCGGATTACAACAGATCAGGGTAAGCAGTTTGAGAGCAGTTTATTTCAGGAAATGATGAAATATCTAGGAATAAACAATATACGGACTACAGCCTATCACCCACAAAGCAATGGCGCGGTGGAAAGGTTTCATAGATCGTTAAAAGGAGCTCTGATAGCCAGATCTGAAAACGGCACATGGGTTGAGGAATTACCAACGGTTTGATTGGGATTACGAGCGGCACCGCGTAGCGACACTAGTGTTAGTGCCGCCGAGCTAGCGTTCGGCAAGACCTTAAGGTTGCCCGGGGATTTTTACGACGTTTCAGATACCAGCGTTACAGATTCATTCGACTATGTAGAAAAAGTCAGAGATATCATTGGTAGACTCAAACCCCGACCGAATAAGGCTAGGAACTCACGAACAGTATTTGTGCATTCAGATTTATTAACATGTTCACAAGTTTTTGTAAGAGTAGATTTAGTAAAAAGGTCTTTACAACCTCCCTACGAAGGTCCATTTCGGGTAATTGAAAGGTCGAAGAAGTATTTTAAGCTGCAAATGCCAGGAAGGCAAGTTAAAATATCTATTGATAGGCTTAAACCCGCATATGTAATTAACGACGAACCTACTACACGTGAACTTAAAGGCGCTCATAGCCCAAAAGTAGATTTAAGTGTTAATAGTAAGAATAGCGTTAATAAAAACATGTCAGAAGATAAGTCCAAGTTGTATAGTGGGAGGACAGTCAAAGGACCAGTTAGATTTGTTTTGTAATATACTAAACTACATACATAAGAATGTGTGTTCTTACCTTTATATTATCTTAGTAAGTAAAAATTATTTTTGATGCATTCAACATAATGTTAATAAGGTAATCAATGTGCATGTGTGCGACATGGTTAACAGTTTGTATTAACCAGGTCAATAAGTTACAATGTTGCAAATTTAATGCTTTTTAATGTTTTTTGTTTTTTTTTTAAGAGGGGGGCTACTGTAGGGACACAAGTATACATTGTCTACGCACACACTTGCACTCTACAGTAGCGAGTTTTATAATTATGTACCCTCAGTGTGAGGTGAACCTTGGGAAATACAACTCGTGCCGATACAAGTTGGTTTTATTCAGATGCCTACCTTTCCGTAACCCGTGACGGTTACTTATATCCTAACAGTATACCTATACCTGTATAAAAATATATATAACTTAACATATGTGTCAAGGTATAAGGTGCAGAGGATTGTTATTTACTAAAATTTGGGAAAAAATAATTTTATATTTTTTTTTAGGTTTATTTGAAAATCGAACCGTCGATTTTTTTTTATTCCTAAAGTATTATTGAATAAAGAAGAGCGATAACGTTCTCGTCATACAAAACCTTCGTTTTCATACTTATGAGCTTAAAATCCCATGAATCAAGGAAGTACCGCTTTAGTAAGGGATGGAATTTTTAATAATGGCAATCATAAGCTTCATGTCGGGCTCTTAAGGCGACGTCAAATTTTACTTTGTTTGCGGATTCTTTAATAATATTTATGATGTTTCATTTATTATTACGGAACATTTAAAAAAAATTAAATAAGTTTTACATTTTTATTGATATTTCATAGAATTATCTACAAATATTGAAGATATTTTCTTTGATTTTAAATTTCCATTTTTTATTTGAGACACAAACTTAAATATCTCAAATATTTTATGTGAAGGACTTTTTATAGTAAGAAAGGACAATAGGGAATTTATTTCTTTTGTTTAGTAAATAATTTCAATTTTCGTAGTCAAAATAATTTCTTCTCAAATTATCGGTTATGTCTTGACGAGGGTCACTTAAGGTTCCTTCTTATTCCTTACAAAAGTTATCGAAAAGGCGTAGAAATTTGATCGAAGTGAAATCGAATTATTCCGGATAACCGAGATGCGAGAGAGAGCTAATTGAATTCGATATTTATTTGTTAATTTAATTTTTTCAACTGTCCTGCTCTTTTTTTTCTAAAGTGATGGTTCTACTTTAAACTAAGAACTTATATTTTAGAAACTTCAAAAGCAATATTTTGTTTGGCCTATTTTTAGGGTACCGTCCCGTAGGGGAAAAACGGGACCATATTAATATGCCATTGCTGTCCGTCTGTCTTTATGTCTGTCAGTGGACTGCATCTCATGAACTATAATAGCCAGACCCATGAAATTTTCAGAAAATATCTAGTTCTGTAGTTGTTGTTATAACAACAAATGCAAAAAGCATTAAGAAATTATGAATTGAAACTGATCAATTAAAAATGAACATGATTTTTTCTCAATTTTTTGCTCATTCTAGTTTCTTTTACGAAATTATATAAAAAACACAATGTGGTTATTATTATTATTATTATTATCATGTGCGAGTCCGACACACACTTGACCGGTTTTTTTAAATTATTTTCCGACATTAATTCTTGGGTAATATTATGAGGCTCAACATTCGGAGCACATCCGCCACTCTGAGCCAACACTGCAACTCCTATTCACCAGGATCAACAGTGGCAACATTTGATCGAATAATCAACTGATAATGCACAGGCTGTGCCCGAACACCCTACCGGCTGTCTTGAGACCCGCAACGAACTTAATCAGAAGAAATAGGAGGTAGTAGGAAACCGATTTCAGACTTCCCTCCCAGTAAAATGGAGATAGCAATCGAAATGGCCCAGAGGCCAAAAAAACTAAGGGGGGCCAACATGTTCCTACTCATTAGAATACACAAAATACACTTAACATTAAAAATACATATAAAACAAAATAAAGTCACAAATTCCATTCACAAAAGAACCATTTGTCATTTAACACTGTACCGAGTACAATACAAACAAACAAAGGACGCGTCAACCCACTCGATAATACTCGGAGTCGTAACTCGTAAAAACATCGGAATGCTGAGCTCTGGAAATCAGAAATCATTTACTCGTGAATCTATTTTTCATCTTGTCGCTCATTCGCAACCAAATGTCGGCTGACAGACAGCGATTTATCCATTGTTACTCTTTCAAATTCATTACCGAGTGAGTTCTGCTACGGTTACAGGCTGGTTTCAGAGCTGATCTTCAGCCGGCTTGTCGGGTTTATTTTCACTGGGTATTTGTGCATAAAATAAGGTATTTGTTATTTCAATAGTGTTTAAGCCTACAAATGATTTATCGACGACGTATTTGAGATAACTTTGTTATATGAGATACCTTAGTTGGAAGATACCTAAGAATTGGGTAATATATTTGATTTTTCTTTATATATTAGTAATCAGAAAACGACAAAACGCTTTTTGTGGTAGGTAAAACGTAAGGAAAATAAAACTCAGGTGTTTAAAGCAGAAAGTGGCTTTCCATGTAAACAAATCAATCATGGATCGACAGGCATCGCTTTAACCAAAACTATATGCCGAAACAACTATCAGAATAAACATCTTCAAAGGGTTTCAGAATAAAAAAGACACGCTTTAGCTTTTAAAGCTTTTGTGTAAGTTTTGCGTAGAAATAAATTTATACTACTCTTACCACCGACCTCATCTCTAGAATGATTTTTTTTTTACAAAGCATAGTCTTTATCTATCTTAAAATTCACTATTCAAAAAAGGAGCAGATTCTCAATTCGCGGACAGAGGACGTGGTAGCTCAGTTTGTTACGTGCCTTGGTTAGCCGACTGCCAGACCTGACAGGTCGAGGGTTCGAGTCTCAGGTTGCAGTACATTGTAGTTGCCATTCTACTCATTTTGCCCGGACAGTGGCGACTTGTTCGCAACCTGTCACACTGCGACTCAACATAAACATGCGAAATGCGGCGTTTAACACCTCTGCCTATCTCTCTCGGGGGATTAATTACGAGTTTATGTTATGTTCTCAATTCGTCCGAACCATAAATTTTTACATTTTTTTATGAAAAGTTTAAATATTGGTGTATGTTGATAAAGTCCAATTCAAGAAATGAAAATGATATTTATTATCAACACAACTCATTGAAAACAAAACAGAATAATATTTAAATAGTACTAGTTCTAAACCAGGTCCAAGATTGATTTCATTTAGTTCAAATATTGCATATGACATTCGCAGAGGATAGCGTTGATGTACCTAAAGTATATGCATTTTCAGCATCTATAGACACTAAACCCAAGGAAACAAGAGATAAACCCTTCTCATTTCGCTATCTGACAGAAAAAGAATCCCATAAAAACGTCCCTAAAATGTGGAATGAATTTTAAAAGAGAGAGATAGAGTAAAGTATTAAAAAAATATGCAAAACTAAGACCTAAAGTGAGAAATAATTGATTACATATTTTTAGGCTAAACCAACTAAAAGGTAAATTCTTTCAAAATAAGAATTATTCAAATCGGGCTAACCGTCTTTGTTTAATCGGGAAACACAATCAACAAAAAAGGGATCCTGACGAAACTCCTCCTTGTCAAGTCGGTTAAAAAGTGTATCCACGTAATCCACGAATATAAAAAATGACAGTGAAAGCCATGCACAATGATTTTCTCATTGAAAAATGAATGATTTCTTTCCAACAAACCAAAAATACTAAATACACCTTAAAACTTTACCTGACTAAAATAATAATATTCATTAAAATAATAATTGTAATAAATGTAACAATGGTTATATTAATTTTACCTTTTTTCGCAGTCGTTTAAAATCCGATCCGACTAGTTCATTGTCCTTTTTGTACGCAAACAAAGAAGTCGAGTAATAATTCCCTAATGAGTCCAAACCCTTTAATTAAGAGCAATTATCTCTTATTTAACAAACGACATACAACACACTGACACATTTGTATATTAAACTTTGACAGCTGCTTATAATATGATGCCCAAGAATTTAATTACTTAAAACAAATACTCAGATAAAAACTTTAAAATGAATAGTCTATAATTGTTTATTTATATCATTTACTGGGCTATCTCAAAGGCTTAAACGGAGTTTTGAACTATCTGGGATTCGATTTTATTATGTAGTTAAAAATATATATACGAATTAGCAATTGAGTTTGTAGAGTGTAAGTGTGCGATAGTTTTACATCAATGTTTAATAACTTTGGATCCCACAAATTTTTATGATCCATATTTATTTATAAACAAAATTAACTCACATTTTCGGAAGTTGGTTAAAAAGAAAGATTAAAATTAAACTGTCGTGAGAAACTCTCATGAGTTTTGCCTCTTGTTCTTTCAAGGATAACTTGTTTTAATTATGAGACGGGTAGGTGCTAATTAAGACGAATCTTTTAACTCATTAACCTCAACATTTATTTCGACTGTAACAAAGAATTTTTCATATTAAATACGCACAATAAAGCGAGCTAAATTTAACATAAAAAAGAACAGGATTTAAATTTCGAATGTTCTTTTTTCAACTGAAAACTTTTTTGTTCATTTTCCATTTTTTTTTTCATTCATCCAGACGCATCAGGAGCAGTACGGCATTTAAAACGTGCGCATTATTCCGTGCCAGCATCTCTTGGGAGATTGACGCGCGCGTTCTTCCTTCCCGTCAGTCAAACTTAACGTTGAATCGTGGATCGAGTGACGCATAAAATTGTGAATACGTTCTTTTTTTAAAGTGTTTTGATAGACGGCCAGTGTTTGATATGGTAAGAACTTTTTTCATTTATAGACAATATATTTTTTAGAATATTTTGTTTTTGTAATACATGCAATAGAATAAATATAACTTTTTATTTAATTGTATTTGAATACAGGTTATTTAAAATGTGAGAGCCACAATATACGTAATATTAAATTGGAATTAAATTGAAAGGATGTTTGCCTAAAGAAATTAAGTACCAAGTTAATAGATTTATTGAGTCTGTCTTAACCACCTACAACATTTTGAATATGAAATCTTCAATAAATCTTTGTTAACTTCGATTACCAAATAAACATAAATCAATCCTGTAGTCTAAATGAAGTTATAGTTGATATTTAGAGAAAGCATTAATCAAATTCTGGATGAAATCACATTTTGATGAATTTCCTTTGGAATATTCAAAACACAATTTCAATCAAGTATTTTCTTTAACTAGATTTAGAAAATCGATGTACTTTTTTTAATGTTGATAAAAGAGTTTGCAGCTCTTTATTTCGATAAATGTAAGTGGCCAGTGTTTTTACGAATAAGAGAGAAAATCCTTGAAAAATGCCATTGTAAAAGATCGTAGATGGTTGCAAAAAAGACTTGTATTTGTAACATTCATTTAGGACAGTATCTTCTGGCTTAAGTTTAAGCTTTTGTATCTCCATTTTAAATAATGTACTAGGCACGTACATTTAAAGGGTTTTAAACAATATTGTTAACGCTACTATTATATGTTACATGAACTGGTATATGTTACACAGGTGTAGTCATAATGTGTAGGTGTGTGCGTAGTAAATTGTAAAAGAAGTTGTACATCCAGCTGTAGTATGTGACGTGTGACGGCCTTTACATCAACACAAAGCAAGCGAAATAACTTTGAATTACAAATACGAACGACAAATTCTATTATTAAATTACTAAACGTAAACTTTCCAGTTTTTGTATAAGATTTTTTATTCAATATCATGGGTAAAAAGCAGACGGTTCTCATGATGCAAAATGATACTGCTGCCTATTGACACGACGATACCCTTTATGTCTTAGAATAAGTAGACCATCGCCAATGGCCATGCAAAGGTGAGAGAGAAAAAAAGAAATCAGATGGAATCTTGTGGTATCATTTCATGAATGAATGTACAAAAGGGCGACTGATAAGCAAGTTGCCGCTGGAAATTAAAATCCTTTTAGAATTACATTTATTTTGCTACTAACTAGCTTTTACCTGCGGGTTCGCTCGCGTAAAATTTAAGATACCATAGGCTTTCGTTTTCGATACAAATTTTCAACCACCTTTTCACAGTATTAAGGGATTCAATTTTGAAAGATCCTTTCTTAATTCTCGTCTACCGTTAAAAATAAACATTAGTGAATAAATTCAGCTTTCTAGGACTAAGGGCTTGATCGTTGATAAGTCAGTGAGTCAGGCCTTCCCTTTATATAAATACCTACTTATAATATATATAAAAAAGCAATTTTTGGTGTAAACGATGCCAAAAGGTCAAAACCATTAACAAAGGACCTTTCTCTATTAGCAAGCCTTGCCCTGCCTTATATTAAAAATAATTGCTTAAGAAGTTAGTCGGGACACTTATTTTGGACGGCTATCTTAACAAATAAGCGTTTAAATATGTTAAATTTATTTTGCTATGTGCAATTAAAATTGATAAGTTACTAGTGTGTATAAACACATAAGAATGCAAAAGGCACATACTAATAACCACATCACGACACATACATTGACTCAACCATACACTAAGATCTTCTTGTATCGCAGGCACTGGGCAACGATATGGTATAAACTACGTAGATAAGAATACTACATCCAAGACCGGTAAGCCAAACAATACATAGATACTTAGTTATGTATCTTGTTTTGTAAATATATTTTTAAAACATGGTAGTTCTCAGAACATGATACTAAACGCAATATCACAAGCCTCCCTAATAAGCTTTTATAAAAAATCATTCGGCTAGCATTACTTCAACCTAGGATAGCTAAGTTCGTTGCCATAACAACGAACTTTTCCAGCAATCAGAGCGACGTAACTAAAGAGTTGTAAATCCGCGTAATTTACGGGTACGCGTTAGACGTCACCTGGCGTACAATTTATGAGGGGAAATAATACGAAACGACGATTATGCGGTCGCCATCAAAGGTTTACGCGGCAATTTGTATAAATTTCTGACGCGACGTTTAATTTTAATGACGTTTCGTCGTAGCGAACTGCGGCTAGTAATCTACCCTGTGGCGTTTTTTGCTGTGACATTTGGTCCGAACGATCCCGAAGTGACAACTGTCACAAATCAGACGTCAGTTTAAACAGCCATCTCCGGACTGCGATGATGAATATTTAAATGAAACGTTAACTGCGATTTTAGGAGCCATTTTGTTTTATGGACCTACGTGAGAAGAGAGATAACGACTTTCTGCCGCTTTTCAATAATTCTATCGTTAAGTGTTTATTACATTTTATCCCTTTTATTATAAGACGTGGACTAAGTTAGGTTTAACCCAGGTCATAAAGGTGTAGAATTATTTTGGTTCAGAAATTGGTACCTGTACAAAAATGCTCAAATTTTAGCGATAAACTGCGTCTTGTCATTTGACATTTGAGCATGGTTTAAATCTGGTTTAATGCTAGTTCTTATTTAGGGCATTTTTTTCTAAAGATGGCAAACGGACAGGTGGCTCACGTGATGGTAAGTGATTCTGACGTCCATGGACACTTACACGCATAAGATTTTTGTACATATCCAAGTATACCGCTTTCGGCAGCTGATTCCACAAACTAACACGAGGCAGGAAATTTCGCGTAAACCGTACAGTTACAGAAGTTTGGACGTCAAGACGATGTCCATGTTTTAAATAATACGGTATGGATTTATCTAGTTTAATTCCAATTTTAATAAATATCTTCAAGGTAGTTACATACTTTTGTATCTCAGACAGAGCTTTTTTATGTATTTTTGTTTTTAAAAATTAAATCTTAATATTTTTATGGTTTTAAGCCTGCAAAATTCAGTACTATGGTAGAGTTTCTTATGAAATCGACCAGTGTTTATGGTTAAAGTTGTCAATGCAGCTACAGCTTCTCATGTTATTTTAAACAATCGAGTATGAATATTGGAGAAAGCTAAAATAACAATGTTGAAATGCATCTCGTTTATCATCCCCTGATAACGCACAACGGCTTCGCGGATTCATAACGACGTAACCGCCTACAATTACAAATGAATCACCACCTTTTAACAAGTAGTAAGAGCTGTCATTACGTTGATAAAGTGCAGAGTTATGATACATTTGTACTAAATTAGGGGTCAAAGAACAGAAGTTACGATTATTCCGAATGTTATATCAGAATAATGTTACAAACATGTGTTTGTAGCATTTAACATAAATAAGACGGCATTCCTTCAGTATCTTTGTACATAACTCAAGTTATTCATCAGTTTATTTTATCAATCCATCAATATTTTTACGGGACAACCTTTATTGTAAATCTTTATAGTTCTCAAACTTCATTCACTTGATAGATTTTTTTATTAGGTTTTAAGATAATTTATCAAAACAATGAAAATATTTATGAATTAATTGTAAGTCCTTTTTGTTTCCTTAATCAAGTAAAATATTACTAATATTATTAAATATTATTGTTAGTTATTTATTTTCACTAAATAGCTATCAGACCAATTTGGGTTTCAATGCACCCTTAACAACAATAACTAGGAAATATAATTCTCTCCAAAAGACAGAGAAATTCGATATTTTTGCAGACAACATACCCAGTATTAAAGCCTATTTTAAGTAGTGTTATGTTTGTTTGCTTTTGCCCCTGACACAGTAATTTGTTCGTTTTTGCTCGTTTTATCTATGAAATTATTATGTTGAGTTAAATGAATAATTGGTTTACATTATTTAATATTATATTGTTTTATTTATTATGTATTTGTATGTTTGGACATTAAGTTTTAGGCAAAATTTTTACTCGGTTTTTGCTGTTTTAAATGTTTTAAATGTTTGACTTTTTTTTTTCTTGCACGCTGTCTTCACCTTTTTATAGTGACATTCGACTTGTTTTTATATTGTGATTGTTCTTCAATTGTATGAATGACTGTACACTATGTTGGTGATCTTTTTAATAAAAAAAAAATAAAAAATAAATTAACACTATTTTTGCTCTAAAAAACTGAATTGTGCAGCAATTCAAAAACTATTCTTATCTTAGTAGCGAGAACCTAACCAGTGTAGATAAGTTTTCGTTTAAAATGTTCAAAATTAATCTATATTAATATCATTGGATAATTTGTTTTCCAAATTGATGTGTCTATGCTTTATTAGAGGGATTATTTTTTGATACCTTATGCTGTAGGCTCTGACAATGCATGTGTAGGTATAGATTCAAGTACCTATAGCTACTTGTGGAATAAGAGCTTGATCATCATTAGCTATATCTTTTTTATGGGTATCACGTGTATGTGGTTTACAGGTGGTAGATCCACGTACGAGATCGTCTGGTTCGGTAGCACTCTCCTTTCTCTTTCGATCGTCAAGCTTAGCTTAGCTGTCCTAAAGATCGGAGAACCAGTGGAATTGCTGGCGCGAGAGAAATAACATCTTTACCTTTACGCTAAGAGCACTGCCTATAGGTTGCCCCCATAGCCAGTGCTCTTGGCGTTCCACGACATTAGAGTATCGTAATGTCCATAGATGGAGGTGTCACTTTCCATCAGGTTAACCGTAAATCTCTTTTTTTGTCTTTTAGATAAAACCTCATTAAAATCCTAGAATCACATCAAACACTCTAGAAATTGAAACTAGATATTTAGACAACTTGAAAACTCAACTCAACTTGGGTTCCGTAAACACGTCAAAGAGACCTCAAAGTATACAAGGAAAGTTTGTTTGACATTTGATTTAGATCATCACTTTTCAAGGAAAGATCTGACATAAGTACAGACAAAATCTCGATCCAACGCTAGCTTACTTCCCCGAATAACCTAGGTCTCCTTAATCAAAGTTTTCATATGGTGAATAGTTTTCGGATAAAATGACATTGTGAAATATAATTCGGGCCCTAATCTAAAGGCGTAAGTTTAAATTATTGTTACAACTTTATAAAACCCTTGCCAGTTTTCATTTACTAGAAGATAACTTTGGAAACTTTGGGGCATTCTTGGAGAATTCCCTCACAAGTCCTGACATCGCACTAACCCTAAAAGTAAATTGACCCTTAACCACAGGTCTGAAAGGTCCCTTATCAATGGTTGACTTATCAACTATAAAGGCATATATATATTTATGTTTACATAGTATGTTACTAATGTTTCTGACTTTTGAATACAGTATTTATTACTTTAACTAACACGAAGTTATAAAATCTCATATCCAACAGTGCAACTTTTATCGTTTAAAAGACACGACGCAATGTTGTTTGAAATACGGTTTTTAAATTGGTTACTAATTAAACTAAAATAGTGAAACCCTACAAAAAAATTGGAGATCATTTACGAAAAACTCGTAATAAAGATGATTATTTTTGTTCCAGGTACAAGTCCTGACATCGGTTTAGGAGCTGAAGCCATGTTCGTAGTTTCATAGTGTTCAGTGTAAAATGTGGTGCCAAACGATGAGGTGTAGAGGTGTTACCTCGTTGACGCTTTACGCGATACTGATGGTTTTTACTTGTGCAGCGCTTGAGGTAACCTCGCTTGAGGGGAGGGGGGAACAACACAAGTACACGATACAGGAGTTGTTGACAACGAACTTCGCACACAAAGACTCTGGTGATTTAGGAATGGATCCCTGTAAAGCTGGTAAGCGATCAGTTTTTTTAATTAATAATTTCAGTCATAAAACATTAAAAAATAAATCATGTTTTAGGTTTTTTAAGAGGAATTTAGGAAAAAAGATTTCTCACGTCGTATAAATTAAATCAAGTAATAAGAAAAAAGAAGAAGTCATGCCATCATTAGAATAGAGGCTTACTGTAGATGTAAAAAAAAATTTTGGTGTAACGATTTCCGAAAGCCCTATTTAACATCCTAAAACAAACATTACAATCGTTTAATATCTCTTCATAAAGAAATTTTAATTTAGAACGTGGTTCAATTGAGGACGTGGCAGCTTAGTTTTTTACGTGCCTAGGTCAACAGACCGACCCGACCCGACTGGTCGAAGGTTCAAGTCTCGGGTTGCCGTACGTTGTAGCTGCCATATTCCTCATTGTGCCCGGATAATGGCGACAGATTCGCAACTTGTCAAACTAGAATTTAACATAAACATGCGAGGGATTAATTCGGCGTGAGTTTATGTTTATGTATGTTATTTAATTTTAACTATTTTTGAAATTTGACATATAGGTTCTTTCATCATGGATTTTTTGGCAATTGAATGCCTAAGCGGAAGAATTGGATGATGCCAGATCTTTTGTAGAGTTAGAGTAAAGTCGTTTTGTTCATCATTTAGATCAAACAAAAACATTATAAAATACACGGCTGTAAAACAAATTGGATGTCAAAACCTTCGTAAAAGTGGCGTGTTAAATCATCAAGAGGGAAACGGATTTCCTTTATAGACACCTTGTAATTTAATTTTGGCTTTAGAATAAATTTATAAAAGATATCAAGTGGAATGATGATAGCTGCCGTGATACCTTGTGGTGCAAGTCATAAAAATCTATTTTTTTTTTAAATTTTGAACTGTTATTAATTTACAAAGCATTACATTACATTATACAAACATCATTCATAGTAATGGTGTTAATTCAAAGTAAATAGCTACTAACGTTTAATCTCAATAAGGAGTTTTACTGCATTTTTATGCTAGGGAGCAGCACCATCAACTAAGTACAGCTTTTGACGAAGATAATCCAGTCATTCTTCAGTTTGGACTTAAAAACACTCAATAGCTGATGGTGGCCATTGGAAGTGATCATTATATATTAGTCCGATAACAAAAATAATAATAAATCTTTGTTATGTTATTGTTGTTGTTACCTAACGATTGTGATAATAAATTAACAAAAATATTGGCAATTTTTCCATCTTGCTATTCGGCCCTCTGCCTTGAGCTTGAAAAAAAAAATAAGTCAAAACTATTTAAATTTTAATCAAAATAAATCTTTTACAAAATTATAGAACACATCAAAATTAAAGTTGTTTTCTATCGCTTTTACTCCTACGGGTTCTGTTTTTTTTTTAAATAAAGAGTATTGCTCAAAATTATACCATCTAACTGCAGGGTTAATTATTTGTTGTATTATTATTTATTTATCCATATGTTTGTCCGCTCAACAGTAAAGATATTCACAGCGTGCACTATAAGATATCGTAAGATGCACACACACAGCGGAAAATGCGTTCACAGACTACCAATGCACACATATACATTATTGTTATTATACAATTGGTGGTTATTGGAATACAATTTAGTCATATGTAATTCTTGTACTTAAACCTATTGATAAATTGTTTTGTAATCTGTTTGTATACTTAATAAATACATATATAGCGACTATTTATACATTGCGACCATCAGCTATTCTCGCTGTGTGATATCTTATACCGCTATATATTATAGCACATGCCAGTGAACTGTTTAAGTCTGAGTGAGTAACACACATAGACATTAATATGATTATGTAAAGTATTTTTTGGTCGCTTCGTCCTTTATTTTGAGTCGTTAGCACAGATTCCAATGAGCGGTGCGAGGCTGGTTTTTATCACCGCTCCTTGATATCTGTTTTAGCTCTTTTTAATGGCGTCGCTCGAAGGCACATTTTAATTCTTTGTTCTCACATTTAACTTGCTCCTTAATTCTATCTGACAGCTAAGTAAATGAATCTGGGATTATGTTGACTTTTAAATGAAAAATCGGCCCGTTTTTCGCTGTTTTGTTTTAAGAATAAAACTTTAGAAATAGTGATGTTGTGTTTGAAATAACTCTATCTTATACAGATCTTGAATCATTATTCTAAGCGTCTACCAACCTATAGGGTCTTTTATATATTTTTTCATTCAGATTTTTTAACATTTTGGTTTCTTTTAATAAGCAAGTTATTTCTTTAAGATTTACATAAATCACAAGTAGCGCACCTGCGAGACCTTTATCAACTTTTTTAACAATGGCTTAGATTTTATTTACTCCAACAATAAACTCTAAAGATTTGTTGGAGATTTGAACTGTAACAATTGAATTCAATAGCGCTCAATAAAGCCTTAAATAGAAGCTACGGCTCTACGACCTTTACTACGGACTACGGCGTAGTCGACCGTAGCAAGTACCACGTACCTGTAATTTGGTTCCAATCCTTTGTTGCAGAATGATTTCGGTTTTACACGAACGGACCATTGTCGTTTTTGAATAAAGAGAAGCCAAAATAACGAAAGACAACATTCATTATGGAGTGTGAAAATGATTTAGGATGAATTGAAATTATTCGGTGGAAAACAAAAATAGAATTCAATCTCGAAACAAACGCTCTATTTTCAGTTTAAATAAATAAAAGGCGCCGCTTTGGTGCTAAAAAATCGGTATTGTCCGTTTTTTACGGTTCGCCTGATGAGGGTCCGCTTTATTGACTTTAAAGGTTTATGGAGTGCCAGATTCCAGTGGAATCGGTACTTTTGATAGAAAACAAGCGATTTTGAACCTTATCCTTTACGTGATAGGAGTTATCTCTAACAGTTATGTCACATGTGAACGTTTGGAAGGGCGATGTCCGGTGCGAAACGATAAACGTTGTCGGTTTTTACCGATTGTGTTTGTTTATTTTTTATTAATGGATGTTTTTGAATCGAGATAACAGCTTTTATTTTTAAATTCGTTCTGTCTCCGAGATAAAACGTGACCAATAATTACTTTTACAAACGACGTATCAATTATAACATTCATAAAGGAAAAACCGAATTTTGGTTTTAGAAGATTTAACTTACAACAATTGTACTGTACTTAATGTTATAATTCTCATATAAATCTATATAAAACGTTCGTACATACAAAAATAAATAAAACCAGGATCGTTTCCATTACCCTGATGAAACTCAAAACGAATATTACATTTAAAAAGTACAAAGGTAGGTGGGTCGGAAGGTAGGTAGGTTACTTTTAAAAATAACTATGAAACAAAAAAGGCTTACCTATTTTGAGTCAAATTCAGGGCAAAGATGAAAATTACGTTTAATTATGAAACGATATGAAAAGGCGTACCATCTCATAAAAGCCGAGGATAATGAAAAACAGTAATTCTTCGTAATGCGTTAAGGACAATTGTAAAGATTTTTTTGAGCGAAATGTGGAAGACATACGACACACTGTTGCTGAGTTTTTGTCTAAAATACACTCACGATTATATGATCTGCCTGTACCATTATAACTAGGACGTAATTCATAAGAAACTAATAATATGGAAAAGTTTCTTATATGGCTAATTTATTAGACATATTTAATATTGAAAGATGTTTAATAAATTAGCTCACAGCTAACTCCTTATAAAAATTCTCAGTTTTAACTTTAAAATGTTTTATTAATTAATAGTAAATATATTGTGAGCAAATACCATTGCATTTGTGGAATTTCCGTTATTGCAAGGGAACCAAATATTTAAATAAGGTAACAGATAGGAATCAAATACTGGTAGTATTTTCATGTTGATTCATAATTTTGGTCAGTGATAATAATAATAATAACCACATCGCGACAACAACACTAACTTAGCCCTGCACTAAGATATAATCCTGTATCGCAGGCACTAAGTAACGATACGGTATAGACTACATACATCAGAATACTACATCCAAAACCGGTAAGCGAAACAATGCGTCTTGCAAACAACACAAAGTTCCATCCCCGCCGGTATTCGAAAACAGAACCTGTAGCGTAGCAGTCGGCTGTTAACACCACTGCGCCACAGAGGTCGTCATCTTGAGCTTGTCGTCGTCACAAATATATTTGATCAAAATTTAATAAAATGATATTGCTTTAAATAAGTACATAAATATTTTCTTTCTTTGTTTTTAATAACAAAGATTCCTTTTCGTTTCATTTGATAAAATTGTTCATTTTGCGTCTATCCCGATGTAAATAATTATGTCTATCCATTTGTGAAGTATGTAATATATGTATAATGTGTAAGAAAAAAATTAAAAGTGTTTATTTTGCTTGCTTTCTTCAGTGCCCGTGTGTCAGTGATACACATTTCTGACGGCAGAAAGGAGCTCATATCCTGCGTGAGGCGAGTGTCATTTCATTTCAAACTCAGATTGAGTACTGTGGAGGGACGGATTATTTTATACCTCCGTTTTTAACCCTTCCACTATCTATTTTATTAAGCCCTTTAGTTTATTTGGGTTAACTCAATTAACTACAAATTGTATACAAACTACAAAACAGTTTCCCTTACAAACTGATAGATGCAATACATGATAATTTTAAATGTATTTTGTGGACTGAAATTTAACTATAAGGTTTTGTAGTACTTTCGATTCAGCCAGCCTTTCAAATGCTTTGTGTTACAATGCTAAAATAAATATTTTAATTTTTAGACCAGTGTATATAGTTTTTAATGTTTTGTATCCATAACGATATTTTTAATGCCAGAAGATACCATTTAATATTGAATTTAGAAAGCTTTTATAATCAATATCAATTCACAATTACTTCACTACTTAGTATAAAGAGTTGCTTCCCGCTCTCTGTCTCTTATGTAAGTAAAAACTAGTAAGTCATTTATTGGAAATTGTGTTCGCTTTTATAATAAAATTCCAAGAAATGTAACAGAAATGTCAGATATGAAATTTAAGCAATATGTTAAACAAATTTTAATTAAGAAGGCTTACTATAAAACTCAAAATGATGTAGAGGATAAAGATATATGGAAGTAATTGTACAGGTTTATCGTATTGACAGTTTAGCTAGATTTATTATGTTGAAAAATTGTAATTTGTAGTAGAAAATATTGTAATTGAATATTGAAAAAAGCAACTACGGAGGTTTCTTGCCGGATTTTTCCCCGTAGAAATAGCATTCCGAACCGGTGGTTGTAAAAAAAAAATGACGATTTGAAAGTGCTTATTTTAAGTCTAATCGAATAAAAACATTTTAACTTTGACTTTGAATTTTAACTTTATGAATGCTTAGATCTATAAAACTACGCAATGGTTTTTGATGCGGTTTTTTTCTAAATAGATTAAGTAATTCAAAAGGAATATTTATACGTAAAAATATTTGCATCATATCCGAAGCCGAAGCGAAGCCGGGGCGAGTCGCTAGTTTTTACCTAATCAAGTATTGTGCTAACGTTAACATACATAAACACAAACTTACGCCGTAATTAATCTCTCAAAAGGGGCTGGTAGAGGTGTTAAACGCAGCATGTTTATGTTGAGCCCCAGTGTGACAGGTTGCGAATCGGTCGCCACTATCCAGGGACAATGGGGAACACGTTAGCTACAACTTACAGCAATCCGTGACTACGTCCTACACCCATCGGGTCGGTTCGGTCGGTTAAACAAGGCACGTAACAATCTGAGCTATCATCACCTCCTGAGCGTGTACAAACGTCACATGGCGCAAAACTTTGAATGTATAAAGTAACTACCTACGTCAATAGATATTATCTTTACTAACATCTATTGTTACGTGATATTGTTGTTATATAACCGAAATAGATAAAAAAAAATACAATCATCAATTCCCTATATAAACTTCTAAGAGTAATGTCTAAATAACTGGTTAAGTTCCCTGTTTAAATTTGTGATCAGAGATCCCTGCATTGTGACCGCAGTTTTGTCCCGGGAACTGATCACTTGGATTCCCTAAGATTAATGCACTAAATTAACTAAAGTTTAATTAACAAGGCGCCCAGTCCAATGCAGGTATCGTTGTAACCACTGGTCTTTTGTTTTAAGGCCATACAAAGATTTCCCTTACGTTCTGTTATTTGATTTGTTTTGCAAATACTAGCATACATACTAGCATGTAAATTATTATTGGTGTATTGACTAATGATATATTGAACTTAAATTTGCGAATTAAGAATTTTTTTTGAAAAACGAATTGTTCTACGTATTATTATTTATTATTTACCTATATATAAGCTTTCTTCTAAGGGTTTCCTTAAAAAGTTTCTCAGAACGCCTAAAAACTTGTCAATAATCCCTTCACAGTTAATATACATCCCTGCGCAACCCTGAAAAAATTCAAAGGGATGCCTGCTAAGCCTCTAGGCGCATTTGTCATTGTTCCACTGAAAATTATGCCTGAAAAATTTATCACCGCCTTTTTTAAATAGTCTTCAACAGCCCGTCAGCGGACTTGAATTAATTGTTTCGGAACACTAATTCCGTAACGGATAATTAAAATGTACTCCTTGACAGAGTTTAACCTGAGTGAGTTAAATTACTGAGTAATTTTATTATGTAACTCCAGGTGAAGACTTTGTGTGTATCGGTTCTTTTGATGGAACAAAATTGTTGCTACTTGTGTATGGAGGTTTAAAAAAAAGGATCAACAAACAACCGAATTTGACTGTCTAGTTGAATAATAATAATAATAACCACATCACCACACACACATTGACTCAGCCCTGCAGTAAGTATCGTAAGAACTTGTATCGCAGGCACTAAGCAACGATATGGTATATACTATTTAGATAAGAATACAACATCCAAGACCGGTAAGCGAAACAATGGGTCTTGCAAAGTCCCGCCCCCGCCGGGATTCGAACCCGGAACCTCTAGCGTAGGAGTCGGTTGTTTACACCACTGCGCCACCGAGGTCGACAAAATAATAATAATTAATATTTTTTTTTTTGTCCTACTTTTTGTTTTGTCGAATATTGTTGTGTGAAACTTTGCACACTAATTTACCATTCCCTTAACACATTACTAATCACACGTGTACTTAGGGTGCCACCACATCTGACCGAAGTTTTGTGGGGCGTTTTATCGATAGTATGTTTAACGCGCTAACGCATCATCGGTTGTGCTAGCTATTCGTTCGTTGTGGCGTTACTCGACTGATGACACGCGACGCACCTTCTGTCAGATGAGTTAGCACCCTAATTTAATCAAACTTAACAACCTATGAGTTTTCCTCCTCCTTTTAAATTATAATTATTCAATATTTCATATAAATGTAAATTTAATAGAAGGATTAACAGGGCGAGCCGGGTGAGATAGTAAGCTTGTAGTATTTCGCGGCAAAGTTAACTAAGTAATGACATACTCCATGCCTCGAAGCTATTTCTAAGGGCTACGTTAAGCCTTCCCATTGATAATGTTTGTCTAACCGTGCGAGGTAACGAAAATAAATTTATCCCTATTACTAAAGGTTTAAGGTTCATTTTAAACTAATCTCCTGTTAATATCAAATGTGTAGTCATGTCCACGCAAACCTCCACCTCATTTGCTGATATTGTTGGTACAGTCGACGACAAAGTTCATCTTTGTTTTTCTAACTTTAATAAGCTTTGAACCTTTATCAACCGATTGGTCACTTCCTAAATGTGTTTGAAAAATTATAAAATTATTTATATTAGCTTTCGTATTTATGTATGTTTATTTTTGTTGTTGTCAAAGATTTATATTATAAATACCAATAATTATACACTACATACTTAAGGGGTGAGAAACCTTTTTAATTCTAGAATAGTTTGTTTAAAACTTTGTTTTATCTTAATTTATAATTTGAAAATAAATTAAACAATGTAAAATTTACTACATAGAAAGTGTCACGCGTATAATTTTGAATTTAATTAATTAGAATGACATGTGAAGTATTTTCAGACAAGCAGAGCTATGAATAGATTGTATTTTGTGTTGTTACTTGAAATTATCGAAGTTTTATTACCAAAGATATTTAAAAGGTTTTATGAATGAAATAATATAATTAGAAAGATTTTCGTTATTATTAAGTAAAATATCTTTTAAAACTTTTGTATAAAATTGTACAAAGCACACCGTACGTTTGGGCGTGTTCTCCGAGTTTGGATCTTATGACTGTTAACGTAAGGTTTAAGATACAAGTTATGATTGTTTGTTTATTTTGCAAAAGTAGTACCAGTAAATTGCGCCTAGGGTTAGCACTCGGACAAGATGCAATCTTCAAAATGTAAAGCTTCCTTTGAAAGTTGAACATCCGTTTTTATGCAATTACTTTAATTTTTTTGCGAGGAAACCTGAATTTCATAAGTATATTTTGGCTTTGAAGTATTTTTAAACTAATCTTGTGATGACTATTCAATGTATGCAAGTAGTACTTTATACTACTGTTAATTAAAATAAGGTCAACGGATTCAGTACTGAATATAACATACAGAGTCACCTTCGTTTGAATCAATTGTTAGTAATAAAGTATAGAATACTGGAAGTTTTTATACCACTGAGGTGACAAACAAGCATACGGCGTCTTAATTATAGTCAGTCACCATAGCTTATAGATATTTTCAACACTAGAAACGTCCTCAAAAATCATTTTTTTGACTTCAATAAATCTCAAATACAATATGTCCTTTTATCTTATGAGTCCATACTTGTCACAGTTTATTAATTCAATGCACGATAATACAGACGGTCACACATTTACCTTCACATAAGAAGTGCAATACCAATCTCTGCGCTGTACAACTTAAGAATGGGACAGAGTCCAAACAGGTTCGGTTGATCCATGGCCGTGTATAGCTGTTTGAACCTCCTATAGTGTGGTGATCAATCGTATGTGGATTCTGTGGGAATGAAACATGTGAATGCTTTTGTGGTGACACCGGGCATCGTCCAGTCTATCTATAACTGTCAATATCCTACATTGTGATCTGTAAATAGGTTTGTATTAAAATAGGGGGAAAACCTGTCATGTGTGTGTCTTACTCGCTTATATCTAACTAGATAAAAAGAAACAAGAAGAAGATAAATATAAAGTAAAAATCATTTTTCTTGTAAGAGCTGCCTTTAATTTTCAATTTCATAATCTTTTTTGTTAGACATGACTTGAATATTTTAATAGTCTATTATGGTTCATGAGATGCAGCATACTGACAGACGGACGGACGGCAGAGGCTTAGTACTAGGGTCCCGTTACCCTAAAAATGGCGCAATGGTCTTAACACATGTATCATATATTTAACGATTAAATCACGTACCATATACACGTTTTAATTCAGCAATCAGTATACCTACCAATACCCATTGCCTAAAAGAGAATGACGCCATAAGCAAAACTCTGGTAGAAACCTTTTGGTACAGAACCCTAAAACAACAATTAGTTTTATACAAAGCTTAAAGGGTGAGATGATTGTTGATAGAGATCCTGATTAGTGAGTGGTTATCAATAAAGTCAAAGTCAACATGTTATTATTGGAATAGACTTCAAAAAAGCACTTTAAAATGTTCATATTTTTTACTACCCCCTGTTCGGAATGCTATTTCTACGGGGAAGAATCTGGCAAGGAACCTCCTTAGTTGAAATCGCCCAGAATATCCTCTTAAACAATTACCCTTTTTTAATAATTAACACTGATCTAGACAAATTAGCAATTAACCATACATTAATTCTAGGTTGAAAAATTATTGCATAAAACTAAAATGGCGACCATTTTGGAGTCAAGCCTTAGCCACCATTTTGATTCGAAGTCGAAGTCAAAATGTTTTTATTCGAATAGACATAAAATAAGCACGCAGTTCGGATTGCTGTCTATGGGGAAGAATCCTCCGTAGTTTCTTTTTTCAATATTCAAAATACAATAATTTTCTATTTCGATTGTAAGGCGCAACACTTTTTCACTAGTCCACCCTGAAGGTTCATTCTACATTTCGGAATAGGAAATCAGATGCATAGTTTCACAGATTACCACTTACATACAAATTCTACCTTTTTTAAATAATAAATATTAGTATGTATTATAATCATTTCACAGGCATGACGAAGCATAAATGAGCAAAATGTTTTAATGCTATTTACGACCTTTGATTTGTTCTACGATGAATTATTAAAATTTAACATAATTCAGGTTTACAAGCAACGAAATAAATTCTATTTCACGTAGTAAAGCTTAAGAGGTTTCTATGGAATTATATTTTCAGTGAAATTTAATCCTTAGTATTGAATAAATAGGTACATAATTTAAACGTCTTTTTTCAGTTTTTTCTCTTTTATTAAATACGTGTAGAAACCTGAAATATCTTGGTACTGTTCACTTCAAGTGAGTTATTCAGTTGGTTTGCTTTGTGTTTGTAATTAATGGTTTTTTATATATTTATACGTTTTTTATAGTAACAATTATGACAGTCTCAGTGCTAGTCACTCAGCCGACCCCAAAAATCTCAAACCCCATTTTTATTTATAAATGGGTTTACGCCTAAACTAGATGAAAACTAAAGTTTTCAAACTTAAATTAAAATTGTCTCACTCTGTGGCTAATCTTAGTTGGTAATGTAATAAGATTATAAATAGCTCATATATAAATAGCTACTCAGCCCTGCATTAAGTATCGTAAGAACTTGTATCGCAGGTGCTAAGCAACGATATGGTATAAACTAAATAAATAAGAATACAACATCCAAAACCGGTAAGCGAAACAATGCGTCTTGCAAATAACACAAAGTCCCGCCCCCGCCGGGATTCGAACCCGGAACCTCTAGCGTAGCAGTCGGCTGTTTACACCACTGCGCCACCGACGTCGTTATATTTTTATGTTTATAAATAAATACCCTGAAACAATTCACAGTAAGCCCAGACTGTTTAAATTTATTGTTTATTTATCTATGAATCAAACAGTTGCTATGGACTAACTTGAAAAGACATAAGCTGGTGCCGATTCTCATCAAAGCATGTCGCAGGTATATATACTATATGTATGTATAAAGTTTAGTTACAAACAATATCAACAAATGTTTATTTAAAACGCAGCAGCTAAATAAACGTGTGCGAAAACGCATCTACATTTAGGGTTGCATTGGATTTGATATGTTTAGGCCTCATTTGAAAAATCAAACTAACGTATGAACCATAGATTAATTATTGGTAGTCGCGGTAGACCAATCATTACTTTATGGTATGAACGTTGGTATTCCAAATGTTCATTGGCTACGGTGACTACATACCATCAGTCGATATTTGCTTTGCCAACTTAGTGGTATAAAAACTATCATATCGTAACAATTAGTGAAATTTACTTTGATGTCTTTAAAATATTTATTCATAAAGCTAATATTACAGGATTTACAAATGGTAGATCTACGTGTGATATCGTCTGAGATGGTACCACTCCCCTCTATTTCTGCCGGGAAACAGCTGTGATTCTGTTGGGATCGGAGAGCCAGTGTAATACCAGAACAAGAAATATAACGCCTTTTACCTGTTCATGGGCATTGGGGATACTCTTGGCATTCTCAGACGTCAAGGACATCATTGCATACGCGGCGCGGTATCACTTTCCACCAATGAACCGTCGGTTAGTTTGTATAAAGAAAAGACAAAGTAATTCGATTCCTAGTCGTTTATTTTCAAAACAAAACGCAGTGTGTTGTCGTACCAGTGCGTGCGTTTTATTATAGCATCTTCTGTATCTTAGTGCCGTTTAATTCCTCTTCTTGGCCTAGTTCCTCCTCCGATATTGTATTGTTTGACGAAGACTCATAGATCACTAACTTTCTTGGTAACATATTTCAATAAGCCTAGTAGGATTTTGAAAACGTTAAAAAATAATAACGACATCACGACACAAACATTGCCCCGCAGTATGATTAAATAATATTTTGACGCAGGTGCTAAGCAACGATATGGTATTAACTACCCATAAGAACACTACATCCAAGTTCGGTAAGCGAAAAATTCATCTTGCAAATATGGGAAATAAAAGTTTCACAGGAATAAATCTTGTAAAAAGGCTTTTATTTCGTACTGCATTTATGACGTATAAGAATAAATTATTACCATTTCATAACACGGAGCTTTCAAAGAAACAAATTCTTTAAGAAACAATATATAAAACACGAAAAATACAACTAACTTTCAGGCCTATTTAACCATAATTCTACAAAAAAGGATCTAAACAAAATCTGAGTATTTAATATTAAAATTTCATAACTCTTTCGCCTTTGTACCGCTATACAAATGACGATATTATAATACAAAAGCCGGTGTTGCATCTCAGTATAGACAATGGTGTCTTTATAGAAAGTGGCTCTTGTAAACTTTTGATTCGAGTTACTCAAAAGACGAGACTCACGCTTAAAGCTTCCAGCTAAAGTGCCTGGCATTTGTGTGGAATATCTTTGGCAAACTACTTATTAATGTTATGAACTAGCTTCTATATCTAACTAGCTTTTGCCTGCGACTTCTTCCGCGTAGAAGTCGAAAATATTTTATTCGAATTTTTAATTGAAATTTATCGTGATGTTTTGGACAATTCGTATAATAGCCTGTGTTATTCTGATGTATAAGCTATATTATTGTTAAGTATCATTAAAATCGATTCAGTAGTTTTTGCATGAAAGAGTTACAAACATCCATTCATTAACTAATCTATAAATCGTTACAAACTTTCGTGTTTATAATATAAGGATTCGTATTTTTAACATGAAAACACGCAGCTTTTTTTGGGAAATTCTAATGGATCTTCTACAGCCCGGGGTGATCGAAGGAGTATGTGGGATTCACGTTTAAGACTTGACTACGCACTAAAACCCTACGTTTGTCTTAGCGCAGCCTATGTCAATACTGAGAGCCATTTGTTTCTAATTCTTTGCCTGCCGATGTATTCTCTGATAAATATAACCTGGGACTCCTTGAGGCAAGAGTGAATAGGCTTCTCCTGGGTAAGTATGTTCTTCCTTAGACTTCAGCGCCGTTTAACATCAGGTGAGATGGGGTTTGCTTGTCTTGTTGAGAATTAAAAAAAAATGGATAAAATTTCGAAAATATTTTTACAAAAATTGGATAAATCATTTCGATTTTTTTACTTTGGTATGCATTTTAACCTCTTTCTAAATACTTTTTTTTATTGATTTTACAATGTTTTTAAGAATGTATTTTGAATTTTAAAAATATAAATATGACATTTAAAAAGTTTAATCAATTAAAAACAAAACTTATCATATTATTAATGCTGACACGGAAGCTGTAAACATTGTTAGTATCGTAGTTTCGAATTCAATTACGGTAGAGTTGAAGATGGCTGCGATATAAAACATGAGATTGGAACGGATTTAAAGATGCTACATCAATTTTTATGAAATATGCTCTTCATCATATATTTCATACAGTTGTATTCATGCTCCTTGGTAAGCAATCACTCTAGCCTATTTTAAACAGCGTCATGTTGCCTAAGTAATTCTACATCTAATAAATTTTTGCGTCCTACGACGAATATCACAACAATTATTTACTTACTATTATAATAACAAAAAAAAGATCGAGATATTGAGATCGCTCTTCGTAGTCGCTATAAGCTGCAGCGGCACAAAATCACACCGGCTGGAAAAACCTAAGTCCAGTATAGACCTATTCCAGACAATGATAGAAAGGCTTGATTTTTGAGAAATGGTTTGCTATAATGAACAGAAGAAATATTCGAACCTCTTTAAGTCAGAAAACGCTGTAAGCTCGTAGAATATACCACACCCTGTTTTCGACGCATTGTATAATTCAATCAGTGAACACAGTTTTGCATACATTTCGCATGAATCGATTTATGATGCATGTTTGTCAAATTCCACATTGAGGTTGCCGTAAAATTAAATTTTTGATTGAACAGAAATAAATACAAAGGATTTTTATGTATTGCTTGAATCGCAACCATTTAATAAAACACTCAAACAATTCAACTAATTGAAATTTTCATTAAACAGTTGAGTAGTAATTAATTGCTCTGTTTTTAATAGGCTTTGATTGTAATCCTGAAACTTTTTAGCTTTGTAATTGATTGCTTGTTGTTTTTTGTTTATTTTATATAATGTTACAAACTTATTAAATTTTGGTATTTTTATATTGTTTGTATATATCTCCTTTTTTCTCCAATAGAATTGTTGTTTGAAACTAAATTAATTAAATAGTTACAGAACGGCGTTCAATTTGAAATACCTAATATTAGAATTGGTGACATATCATGACATTATTTTAACAGAATTATTATTAACAATCACATGACAAAACATGACAAGTTTTTTTTGCTTTAATGAGGCGACGGAAAGAAATTCTATAAAGGAAAATACATGTTTTTTTTCATTATTTTGTTCCAAAAGTAGCGTTAGTATTGTAGATGGGTTTTCTGTTATTTATAAGTATAATTGATTTTATATGACTATTGTGAATAATTATAAGAAAATGATTTTATTGAATTTGACTGACTACGCGACTACGCTACATATTTAACTACGAGTTTTCGTAGTATAAGGCGTAGCATGAAATCATGTGATTTAGGTCGACCGACGCTTAAAACAAATGTAGTAATCAAAGTCAAAGTCAAAATATTTTTTATTCAGATAGACTTAAAATAAATACTTTTAAATCGTCATATTTTTATACTACCACTGGTTCGAAACGCTATTTCTACTTAGAAGAATCCGGCAAGAATTAGATACAAAAAATTAATCTATTACAATTTGTAAATAAAATACAGTTTTCTAATTACAAACCCTGTTTTTCCATAAATTTAAGATATATAAACTAAATTTTAGAATTTAAAATTTAAACTAATAAATTACATGATTTACAAAAGATGCAATGAATGTTACTTGTGAAATTTGCGATCGAAAAAGATTTAATAATAGCAATAGTTAAATAGTAAAGTGAGCCAGTCCACACAATAATAGTCCACATAATGTGTAACAAGTATTGAAGGTCACCAGTCTTTGTTGTAAGAACTATTCCACACCATTTAAGTCAGGTAACATTACGATAAATTTTTTGGTATACTATAATTTTTATACGAAGTGAATAGAAGCATTATAGCTTAAACGATTCACAAAGAAACTGCTATAAATTAAAGATTAAACCGAGCTTGTATTTGCGGGATTTTTGCTATTTTTACCTTGTTTATTGCTCTAATATTTTCACTTTTTCACGTTCATTTGAGAATAGTTCCCTTTAAACGAGCCGTAAAGGTAAAACAAATCGCCTGCCGACGACAGCCATACTTTGGTCAGCCAGCAAACTTACAATAATACCTTAAACCCTCTGTCCTAAGACAAAAGGTTCAACTTACCACAAAATATAATCCCTCACATATTCTCTTAAACAGAGAGCAAATAAACTAAAACAACATTTAGACGTCGTATTTCATAGTACCCAAGGTTCATTTTTCTTTGTATTCTAAACGTACGGTTGTACAAACTACTATCAGAGTTGTGAAGCTATTTCAAATAAGCAAGTGATTAGTGGGATATTTTTATAATAGTTCTCCCGCAATGGGGTGGATAAAGAATTACATTTAGATTTTATTGAACCGTCGCATTGTAGGTATAAAAATTGGCCTTCAATAGTAAAATTTTGACTCAACTGTGCATAGGTATATTTCGCAACTTTTATACCACTAAAGGCCGATGACGAGGTACTTTTGTTCGCAGAGGACAAAAATCTCTGAATATGTTTAATTACATGATTGGATGAATTTATTTGAATCTATTTTGAAGGACAAAAAGTACGCCGGACAAAAGTCCTTCGTTCGTCTTCGTCTGCCTGATAATATTTTTCGGGACACACCCGCCACTCTGTCCCACCACTGCAACTCCTGTTCACCAGGATCAACAGTGGCGTCCTAGGATCGAATAATCAACGAATAATGCAGCTGTGCAATGACGCAACGAACTTAATCAGAAGAAATAAGACGTAGTTAGAAAGCGGTTTCAGACTTCCCTCCCAGCAAAGCAGAGGCAGCAATGGAAACGGCTCAGAGGGCAAAGCTAAAGGGATCTACGGTCAGGAGGCGCCTGACCATCAAAACACCACGGCAAGCCACTAACTAACGGGGGGATAAATTAAATACTAACCTAAATCTTACACCAGTAATATTGGTGACAAAACTTTTAAAGGCACGGAAGTTTCCTTTTGTTTTCACAAGATCTAGGTAATAAAATAGGAACACACGCGGAGACTTGAATCGAATTTAACATTTGCCTGGTAATAAGCAGTTGTAGTCTATGGATGCCTACAACACAAGACTAGTCACTGGCTCGATGCGTTGATTTGTTCGTCTATAAGAGAACTCCTTACAAATATTATAAACGCGAAAGTTTGTAAGGATGTCTGGATGAATAGATGTTTGTTACTCTTACACGCGAAAACTAATGAATGGATTTTAATAAAACTTTACAATAATATAGCTTATATATCAGAATAACACATAAGCTATAAGTTATTAATGTAATAAGTGGATTGTCCATAATATAACGATTATTGTCAAGTTATTAAACATCCTATTAGAACCACTTTCGATTTCTACGCGAACGAAGTCACGGGTAAAAGCTAGTGCTAGCTATAAATAAATTTGACAAATGTATTGCACATAACTACGATACGTTACAGTCAACCGGCAGGTTTAAGTACACTAAAGGTTCCAAGGTCGAATCCCAGCTGACGCATTGTTTAGCTCCCTGGTCTCAATGGGAACATCCTTATCTATGTAGAGTATATTATATCGTTACTTAGTACAGGCGATACACGATCTAAGTGCAGGGCTAATTTAATATACTCGTAACATATCTTGATTCAACCCTGTGTAATGTGTAAAGTGGATATAATAAACACCACGACACATATATAGACTCAGTCCTGCACTAAGATAATCTTGTATCACAGGAACTAAGCAACGATATGGTACGATATAAACTACATATATAAGAATACAACATCCAAGACCGGTAAGCGAAATAATACGTTTTGCAAATAACATAAAGTCCTGACCCCACCGGGATTCGAAAAACCTCTAGCGTAGCAGTCGGCTGTTTACACCACTGCGCCACTGCGTCGTGGGTTCATATTTATTATAAACTAAATGTAACAAGATATCAATATTATTTACAGGTTATCCCTGTTCACCTCGACAATCCACATGTTTCTATCAACTTTTTACCATTTTCTTACTACTATCCAGTAATAAATAGATATTAATAGGCTGCAAGTCAGCATAATGTAATAAGAAGGCTACAAAATAATGATACTACTCTATAACTCAAACTGTTATTACCAATTTTCTTATCAAATACACGATTTTTTTTATAAAAACCTATCAGGTGACAAAAAAAGACTAAGTTCCGAAGCAGTTGAATCGAAAACCATGAACAATTACAGAGGATCCCAATCATTTAGTTAGCTGTAACAAGGTGATAATTAATAACTGCGGCTGTTACTGACAATATCCAGTAGTAAAGATTTATACAAACACCCCTCAAACTTGGCTAAGTCTTCACTAATCCGTGTAGAGACACATTGTTTCCCACTTACTACGTCAAACACAACGCCCTTAAGCTGAGAAGACACCGGCGAAGATTACTACGCGTTTAAATCGTCACTGTGACATCACTTGGAGGTTATATCATCCAATTTATCTGAGGTCGTCAATACAAACCGGTCGATTGCGAAGCGGACTAGCACATGAAGAGTTCCGTAACATTATATAATATTAAACAACATGCCTTTTTTGATAATCTCGTATGAAGACCAAAAAAGCCAAAAACGTATTTTCGTTAAAATCAGTCTTGGGAGCCCCAGTTCATTTTTATTATTTTTTCAGCCCGTTGACAGACGGACGGACAGCGGAGGCTTAGTAATAGGGTCCCGTTTTTTACCTTTTGAGTACGGAACCCTAAAACTCTGGAGTGGTTGTCTGAACTGATGGAAAAAGATACAGTCGCGTTACATAAACACGTTTTTATACAGCAATCAGTATGCCTATCAATGATACCTATTGCCTATTAGAAAATGTCGCCATAGGCAAAATCATAAAATAAGAAGATATCGTTACCGGCCTTCTTGTCCTGTCTCATTCGTTTATTTTAAGAAAAAAATCTCCTTCCTATAAGACTATATGCTATAAGATGTAGACAAAATACAGAACTTATTAGTCTAGGACTAATTTCGAATTTCGAAGTTAGTTTCAGTACAATGCATACTTTTCGGGACTGGGGGAATTACTTGGCGGGAACGGGGAGTGGTCGTTTAAATTACATTGTCTTTTCTTGTGTATCAGCAGAGTTTAATGTGTAAAATGCTAGTGCTTTAACCAGTGAACATCTGTAATGCTATACAACTGTGGAGAAAGTGAAATACGACGATTTGGCTGCTCTTTTCGTCATCTCCCAAGTAACTCAATAAAGCCTACAGTAACATTACTAGCATGTTACTGTAGAAACAATTAAGAAACAAGAAAAACATAACACGAAAGACTTGTGCTGTATGGACTAAAGCCCTTTGCCTTTCCCGACAAAAGGGAAGAATTAAACTAAGAAGAATTTTTTGGCGGGAATCTACCTAC
Organism: Choreutis nemorana; assembly: GCA_949316135.1. Classification (NCBI taxonomy): domain Eukaryota; kingdom Metazoa; phylum Arthropoda; class Insecta; order Lepidoptera; family Choreutidae; genus Choreutis; species Choreutis nemorana. Next base: position 2,455,298 of record OX438603.1, on the reverse strand, counting down.
TGTAATGACATTGACATTTTTGAGTTTGGTTTAAACCTAGTTCTTATTTTAGTCACGTTTTGTAATAAGGTAGCTTTAGTCCTTCTTTTAAATATCTCGCTACGCTAATGACGACCCGTCTTAATAGAAATGTCTGACACAATTCAGTTACGTGGAGAGTAGGCCGGGGATAAACTAGTTTAATACTTACAGAGACAAATATAAACTTACGTGTGGCATTAAAATAAATAAAACATAATCCATCTCTGCCATTTCGCTAGGTTGTTTCTTGTTTCATAGTTATTAATTGAGGTAAGAAGATAATAAAGATCAATAAATATAAATTTCATTATTATTATTGATTTAAAGCGAAAATGTTTAGATAATTTGCGTTTTTATTTTTTTTATTATCGTCTTTACGTGTGTAATACCAATTTAAATAGAAGTATATACCTTTTGTAATTTAATGTTATACTTGAATAATTAAAACATGTTATTTAAATTAAATATTAATAAAGTTCTATCCCATTCATATTATAAAAGGCTTCTGTACTAAGACTGGCTTTGCGGCATGTTTCAAGTCGGATTAAATTTTATTGGATTACGTATTAAAGTTGCAAAGCACTTATAAATATATATTTACAACAAAGAAAATGGAGTGCTTTAGCGGTATCCCACTTTTACTTAGCAACATTTATTTTTTATTTGTAAAACACAATAAGTAACACTCAAAACAAATATCAAAAAAAGTGTTATTACAATCGACCCAACATGGTGTCTTAACAGCATAACAGCAGTGTAGTTAGAATTGTTATGCTGAAAAATTGTAAGTTGTAGTAGAAAATATTGTATTTGAATATTGGAAGAAGCAACTACGAAGGTTTCTTGCCGGATTCTTCCCCGTAGAAATGGCATTCCGAACCGGTGGTAGTAAAAAAACAATGACGATTTGAAAGTGCTTATTTTAAGTCTATTCGAATAAAACATTTTGACTTTAACTTTGACTTTAATCAGCAAAAAGGCATAACAGACAATAACAACATCAGTACTTAACAATTTATTCTACAAACAACATTATTTCATTCAAAAATGTTTTTAATAAATACAATTATTTACAAATATTTCATCTGAGCTAATGGCTGTTTTCTATCTATTTAAATATGTTCAAAAATGAGACGGTTTCTAGGGAACTGCATACTACCTTTTATGATGTTGGACTTGTATTTTTTTCTTAAAACTCCTTGAAATTATTGATAGCATTCATAATGATATCTTACGAGCGTCGCAAGTGATTTGCAATAGTCCTTTATGACCAATCACGATCACAAATATTATGAAACAAAATGTTCGAAATTTGTTTTGCTCGTTGATAAACATTAATTTGAGAGAAAGTTTATATTTTTATACATTATTTCTGTATGTATTTCTTCTTCAAAAGCGTTTCTTAAAACTCGCAACATTGTGATAATAAAAGAGGTGTTTTATATTTTTTCACCTTAACACTAAACTGTATTAAATTAAATATCAAGTCTCAAGTATTATTAAAAGTTTTTCTGATTATTTTAAAACATTAATAAGATCTGAAGTATTGCTAAAAATAAATGTTTATTTTTGTAAATAATTGAATTTTTTTTAAATATATTTTTCTATCAAACAATATGAAGTCTTAATTCTTTTGTTACTTTCTCAACGTACAATGTAAAAAATTGTGTGAATTGTTCCTTTATATATTTATATTATTATATCCCTACTATTTCAATAGTTTTCATTACAGTCGGAGGTTTTTTCCAAAATGGTGTCTGAAGGTATTTTAGAGAAAGCAACTCATATGTCTCATGATTCAGACGTCTGTAGGCGGTAACTTTTACCATATGGCCCGCCTGATGGCATGCAGTCACCGTAGCCTGTATCGCAATTCCAGGCGCGTTACTCACACGAAGTAACAATGGCATAAAAGTTTTTTTAACCTAAATATTAATGTTTGTAATTGTTGTCGCTGATTTTGTATCTTGAACGCTGAACATGCCTACAATTGGCAGATAGAAGTACAATATTTTGTATACCTATGATATTATCTTAAGAATTTTTTTTATATATTCAGTGTTGGCATGTCTAAATAAATAAACAAAGAAGTTGTCTGCTTGCTAAAAAATATAATGATTTAGATAAAAAAAAACATTAAATCACTCCATCGCAAATCCAACTAGCAATGGATCTACTGATTTTTTTTCATATATCTAGTATTTACAAGTGTAGAAGCAAACTGGATTGAAAGTTATACAAGAAGGAAGCCGACCGCAGTGTGCAGGCCGCGTAAAATACCCTTTGTTCTAAAGAACCCAGCCTTAAGTATAAAAACTGTCTTTTCAACTTTACAGCCATTTCTGAAAGACTTTTCGTTCGAGACGACAAAAGAAAAAAGATGTTTGTTTTTCTGGATGCATTTGTATTAACTAACACATTAACCCAGTTATTTTGTCTAGAGGTAATACAAAATGTCTAAATAAACTTAATGTCAATCCACAATTTTTTTATTTAATATGTAAAAACTAAAAGAAAAAAAACTAAACTTAAATACATATTAATAATAATTTTGAAAGTGCGTTTCAGTGGCAACAAAACGCTTTCAATTTTGCTTCGAATTGCTGATCGTTATAGCGGGTTCATTTCTAAAGATATAATTTCATTCGAGGCGCCCAAAACTGAAAGAAAAACTATTTAAAAACAGTTAGACACAACCGCATTTTCCCAATAAGGTTTACTACGCAATTAGGATGGTAAACAAACAATATTTACCGTCTTTACAACTTAAATCTCACGTACTTATTAGAGTTCCCAATGGATCCACTGAAGTACCTGTAAACATTAAGATTTCCAGTTTAGGGGAACCCCGAAAATAATCTGCCAAATATTTGCAAAGAAAATGGAGTGCTACAGCAGTATTCAACTCAAAGAAAAAGTAATAGCAAATAAAAGGAAAATCTTCGGCTTTAATATTCGCTTGTGTTTATTTATCTATTGAGGGAACTTATCTTTCAAACACGGACGTGTAAAGAAACGACATTTTTTTGTATTCGTCCTCTGAACAGGTGAGGGTGGGTGAATCACCACGCAATTTAGATATTTTGTACTCGTTTTTTTTTTTTGCTTTCACACATTTGTTTCTGTAATTTTCTCTGTCATGTCTCCGTCTGATTTCTGTGGGTGAAGAATAAAAAAATAAATAAAAAACACAGTTTAGTCTTTTGTTTCAAGTATTAAATGTTATTTATGGCATAACATATCGGGCAAATAGCCTCGACGACTATTCGAATCTGGTGGTAGTTTTGGGACAACCGTATATTGAATTTAGGCTTCATTTTACTTTTAAAATTTGATTTGATTTTCTTACGAGAAAATATTTGATTTACGTTTCAAATAATGCGTTCTGTTATATCTGTTTAGCTATGTACCAGTTTTTACAGGTACCAAGTAGCTTCACCAAAAACTCGCACAATTACTAAGATAAATAAACAGTAATCCAAATATTTTAAGCTATTAATGCTGATCCATCCCTTGTTTACAGCTGACACTGTTAGTTTGTTGGAAATCGTATAATGGATTATTATATGTTTAATTAAATAATTTTTAAAAATTAGTTAAAATTAATTCAAAGGAATGTGTACTTACCCCATCTCACAAAGAACGTTACATTAAGGTTGTGTTAATTTGGTCATGTTTGTACATACACATGCATCTCAGTGTGTGTAATCTCCAGTTCGCTCAGTAAAGCGGCTAAGCACATGATAACGATATGCATGGGCATGTCAGATCACAACCATAGGTGAACCTTCTTCATGAAATGGAATGTCTAAATCATGACATGACCGAAAAACAAATAATACAAAACACGCATAGAAAATAACATTCTTATAGTTTTAGTACTATTGAGTTAGTACATTTTATGCATGCAATTTACAAATATGAACATCTTTGGCCATGAGTAACAACTTAATTCATGTTAGTAAGCCATACAATAAAACAAACAAAACAAACAAATATTTTACAATTGTACGTATCACAGGTAAGACGGTTACCAATCATAGAGATATATTTATATGTTTGTTTTAACACAGTTTTAGGGTTTTATAATAGTGCTTAGTATTAAAATTAATGGTCTTAAGAAGTGCTATCATCAAAACAACCTGAAAAATCATTGTTATTCTGCGCGCATACAGTGCATTGATGAAATGTATCAGTGTTTTCAATCTGATTTCCTTATTACTTGGTTCTTAGAGTTCACATTCCCTACGCATGTTTATGCTGAACTATTTTTCAACGTCTTAGCATTTAGGTGTATTCATAAAGGTAGGCCTGTACACCCCACAGCTTATGTTTGACTTGGCCATTCAACTTTGTTCCGTATTTATTGGAGCATAAAGTCGTTTGTGCGTATTGGGTGTGGTGTTTTATTCAAAGTTCTTTGTTCGTGATGAGGCAAGGGTCAAATCAGAGCTGCGGCTTGGTTACACAAGGCAGTCGTGACACCGATATGTAGTTTGCACATTTAGTTTGAAAAAAAAACTTAAAAAGGTAGCCTAGATTTAGTGAGAACCAGGATGGCTGACCTAAATTATGGATCAGCTGAAGAATACTTTTATTCTAATTTGACACCTTTCGATATTTGGTTCTGGTTCACTAAAAAAAAAAGTATTCTATGTGGCCAGCAATTCTTACGTCAAGATAGCTGACCACTTTATAATTTCCATACAGACTAGATATTTGCATAAATACATTATATTAGAAACTTGAGAAATGTTTGTTTTAGGGTTTTGACAATCAAAATGATTAAAAGACAAAAAACTTGTTTTTGGTGTTCAAATAACGAAATGAAGGTAACCAAAACATTTGAGGTACTGAGCTAGAATTATGAAATAATGCTCAAGAAATATCCCATAAACTTTCCCCTGAACTCTCAGGGGATATCTAAAAGTCATATATTAGTAGTTCTTAACAAACATTATATAAAATTCGGTAATGTTATCTCAGATTAGAGAACTAAATGTTAGCTACAAGTTTATACGGACACCCTTTCACAGAAATGACTTTGCTTTCAACGTACCTGTATATTTCAAATATGATTTAAAATGGATGTTAATGAAGTAAAATTTGGAAATGTTACTTTATTTTAATTTGATTCAAATCACAAATTAAAATTTATCTTGTTTTAATTAAATTCATTATTCCTAAATCTTTTTTTGTAAACAACATAAAGCAAAGCAATAGACGGCTCGCCTGATGGAAGGTGATACCGCCTATTGACACGACGATGCCCTTGATGTCTGGAACGCCAAGAACTACGCCAATGCGTAGACAATGTAGAGGTAAAGTTGTTATAACTCTCGTGCCGGTTGCCCTGGCTCTCCAATCAATAGAGAAACAACGAACGCATAAATAGAAAAGAAGGTACTACCAACACAGACGATCTCGCACACAAGTCTACTACCTGTAATAGCTGTAGCTATTAAGCTATAACAATATTTTATGACAAAAATTTAGTACTAATTTTCCTTCAGACCTTTTTGAAATTTATTGTCCATTTTATGTGGTTTCGCATAAAATATTTATGACGCAAAGAGTTTTTTAACAAACAAATAATATGTTGTGATTTTTTTTAAAAACCTCAATACGAGTCAAAAACTTTTTGAAAAATACCGTAACGTTTTTTTTTACTTTAGCTTTCATTTTGCTTTTAACTATTTAAAAACTTTTTTTTCTAGGTTAAAGTGTAAAGTTTGTCTTACTTTCCTGAATTGATACAAGAGCAGAGCGAAAGTCTTCTTTTAAAACGTTTTTAAAATATGACACCTATTCAAATTCACAAATAGACTGCAAAAATGACAAAAAATTGATATAAAATTGCTAGAATTAAATGACTCAATTGATCATTTAGTTAAAAGTAAAAAAATCAATTTAAGGGATAATAATTTTATCAAATAATTAAAGTTAACAATTTTTATTAAACGATGTAGGAATAAAAAAAAGCTTTTAAAAACAAGGACTTTTTAGGAATATGTGAATCTAGTGGGCCTATTTAGAAATAGACATATTAGAACAGGGCTGACACTCATTGGAGCAATTTGTTTCTTGTATACAGATTTAGATAAAGTTTGATTGTTTTTACCACAAACCACATTTTGTGTAACGGTGCAGTAATATTTTCAAAGCGACCAAACAGATTCAAACTCCAAGCCGAATTAATGCAATTCACTACAAGGCCTCACCATGAATATTCATGTGGAACTATAACGTTGTAAACTCAGCTGTCCAATGCGGGCCTTGTCGGCGTGTACAGACAATTTATTAATTGGCAGCCAGCGTTGGTGGTCACATCTGGCGATCGACACGTTCAACGCTCGTTAAACTTTACGATCCTTATTGAGGTATCGCATTTGTGTTGCCATTAGATACGAATTCGGTTTGTATTGTCTATTCCAACTGTTTTAGTTTCAATTTATTAATTATATGATATTTAGCACTGAGTTTAAGAGCATATTAAAATAATTGAAATGGAGAATTGAGAGACGTGAAAATCTCTAAACATAATAAATCACAATAAATTTTCACGTTTCTTATTTTTCTTGATGATGAGTTACGTAATTAGAAAAATAATGAATGATGATGAACATTTTACGTATGATTTGATAATCCTATTAACCCTACTAACTAGACTAGTTGACGGTTATTGCAGGCTTTATCTAATGTGTCACTTGGGAGATAACAGAAAGAGGAATTACACTGGCTTTCCAATCCTTCGTACCGAAACACAGCGAACTGCTTCACGGCAGAGAAAGGAGGGTGGTACCAACCCAGATGATTTCTCACGTAGATCTGTACCCAAACACCCACCAAATAAAGCACTTTTAAACATATAGAATCCTTTGAAAAATTAAACCTGAAGGCCACTATCCGAATCTCGTAACAGTCGCAAGGATGAAACAATTTCTCTGAACTATTTTAGGTGAAAGAGGGTAACATCCCAAACTCTTTGGCAGGCGGTCGGTCGCCTGAACAAGATCTAAATAATGTTCTGAATAATTAGTCAAGGCACATGTTGCGTGTAACTAACGACCTCCTCCGTCTATACAATGTATTACTTTATGTACATAACCTACAAGGGCGTCTGCCAAGAATCATTTTGTCTATTTATTGATTTGATTTGTTGTTCTCATCTTTGACATTGCTTATCATATATAAGTTTAAGAAAATTGGTAGTTCTTTACATTATTTTAATTTAAATGTGTAAAGAAAACTAATGACCTTAGTGGTGGTGATTGGTCATAAGAACTAGCTAATAAAATAACGATTATACTGAATAAGCCTAAACACTTGTCTACATCTTATTTAATGTCAAGTGAAATTGTAGTTTAATGTGTGTGTAAAAAACTAGAGCAAAAAAAAACAAATCCACTTAAAATCCATATCATCGCTACATAGTATAAAAAACAATTGAATCCCTGCCTGCCTGCCTGCCTGTCCCTATGTATGCCTAGATTTTTATTTTGATGATCGGATTTTTATATTTTTACAGGTATAAGAAGGATTATATGCATATAATACATGCATTACATCCATGCAAAGCCTAGTTCAATATAAGTAGACAAAAACATATGACGTTCATATTTTATTTTTGTTTCAGATAATTTCCAAGGAGACATCGCAATACCAAACATAGATTATATGAAACCAGTATCAAGTGCCCCGACATCCTCTAAAATTAACAAATCACTTCAAGAAGAAGTAGAAAGGTTAAAAAAGGAAGTGTTATTAGAAGGACTTCAAGTTGAAGAAGAAGGCCTCACTGATATAATTAGAAAAAGAACCAAACAACCTTCTTCAATATCACAAGATAAACCGAAAAAATATAATGATGCCGCTTTACTAGCTAAGGTATTTATAATACTTACGCTTTTGCTCGTCTCTTCTACAACATCTTGTAACTGTTTTTCTATTTTTCCAGGTTCTACCATCAGGGTTAGATAAATCGTTATTATTAAAAAACGGTAAACTCCAGCCAGGAGAAACTCTTGAAAACATGACAGAATTTTCAAATGAAAGCAGGGCAGCTCAAATCAACCAATTCCCAGCTTCGGATAATGCTACTGAATCTGAAAGTTTAGAACAAGAAGGCGTATTAGTTGTGAACATTTCATCGCATAGCATTTTAAATTTAGACGAACTATATCCTAATTTACGGAAAACTAACGTAACAAGTAAGATGGATGAGGTAACCAATAAAATACAGAGCAATAGTCGCGAAATAACAGGTGATAAAAACAACATTAAACTTAAAGATCTGCCAGAGAATGTTACTGTGGCACCCGCCCCTACAAATGGAGTATTGTTTACGAATGAGCATGATGAGGATAAAGAAGATCTTGAAAAAGGAATTAACAAAACTGATCGAGATTTAGACGGGAAGTACTTTGAAGCTAACGATCTTTTGAAGCCCACGGAGAGCCTGCAGAGTTTGACAGATGAAACGAACCTTAAAAAACGTAGGCGGAGAAGAAGGCATGGCAATTCAAGAAGGTAAGTTTTTCAATACAGAATCTTCAAGTGAGAGCAACATAACTTAAAAAGTAGCTAACAGAAAAGCAGCCTATGTTTTTTTCCTGAAAAATTGGTAAATTAGATTGAGCCATAAGGGTTGAGAAGTTTTGAGTTATGCAAATGATTCTTTTGATGTTGCAAACTGGACTTGCATATATCAACTGTTTTTACGTACCTTAATAAAACAAACACTTATAAAAATTATGTCAAAGCTCTGTGCTGATAATATTTTTCGCTTGGATCTCAGTATTTTTTCTGTGTGAAAAAGTAATTAGTACTTATTTTGCATGGAATGAAAGCAAAGAAGAGCTGTATAATCATTTTTATTTTACGTCTTTATAAGTTAACTTTACTTTGAATTTATTTAAGGTAGTCTCAAAGGAAATGTTACTTGCACTAATTTGTAGGTAAAGTAATAGATGCTAATAATTAATTTAATTGTGAAAACTTACAGAACAGAGAAAATGAAAACAGAAATTTGTTTTATAACATTATTTCACAGTTTCAATTCTCTGAGTTAATGCAATTTTACGGTAATATAGCTGAGGACACTGGCGCGACCGAAATTTGCATTTTGCTGCACTTTGCACGCGGCAACTTCAATTGTACCGACGAAAACTGGTTCGAAAATATTTAAACTCATTTAAGCCATAATTCATTGAGAACTAAATTAATTTTTGATAAAATTTTTACATGATAAAGGAACTTAGAAAATTTGCATCAGATAATCTAACAAAATGTATTAAATGAGTACATCGAACGGAAATCTATAGCAATTTCCGTTTAAAAAACCATTACTTGGGAATCCTTTCAGCAATGTTTTAATATAAAAAGATCTCGCTTCAAACGTAGCCCGAGGCAGTAAAGTGCGATCTGAGAATCTCTCATACCTCATTAAAAGTCCTGGTGGAATGAAACAGCTTTTAAAGCTGCCACAGCACTCAGCCTCCTATTTCCTGGAACATTTTTAATCCGCCTGTTAGTTTCGAAAGCAATCCCCAGGAGCCTGCATTTTTAGATGCGTAATTGCTGCACCAACTCAAAAGTCACAATTCCTTTACCTCGGTGAACTACTTATTAATACCATGTTTGAGATAGTTTTTTAGACACATCATCATTTATGGTTTACACTTGAAATATTTATTATTTAATCGAAGATAAATTATATTTTTTAAAATACCCAAACAAGGACCAATGGAAAGTAGTAATTTATTTATTTTTATAACTTTTTCTAGACTATAATAATTATATTTTTATCGGAATTGACTACTAAGATAACATCTAATTAGACAAACAAAAAATATATATTAGAGATCCGCCACATCATAAATGCATACATTAATAATATCCTTCACCTAAGCTAAATCGTATTAAGCCAATTGTCTTATTACTCTATTCAATCTAGGGCAGGATTTTCTCTCATAATAGGGGTTGTGATTAAATGGCTGCGCAATAGTCTGCAAATAGTTTGCATTTATCTGCATATTCTTTACACAGCATTCATTAGCTTTAGTGAACTAGATGCAATTCAACTTTCCTGGGCATTCAAACCTAACCTCAAATTACACTATAAGATAATTCAACCTAATGTTAAAAACACTTATTGTAAGAATAATTCAAAATAGCGCACATTCTACCTTAAAGCTAAAACAAATTTATGTATATTATGTACTACTACCGAGATTACCTAATAACACATAGTCAAAAAATCCAAAACGAGCTATTCCCATATAATGCACAAGTCCTAAAATTATTCAGTAGTTACACTGGTCTATAAACCTAACCGTAGACTCCTAAAAAATAAAAATAAAAGAAAAACCTTTTTTTCAGGATGAGAAACATTCATTCCGCTGAGCGCGTCGGAACGAACACTTATAGGTCATCAGAGGAAAAAAATAGCAAACACAACGGAAGGAAAAAGAGCCAGCGACATCACAAGAAGTTCAGCAGTGGAGAAAGCCTAGCTGTTTATAAGAAGTTCGAAGTTCCCGAACACGAGTTCGAACCTAACTTCGAATTTCGTGCCCCGCCGAAAAGGATCACCAATAATACCGGAGAGAGTCAACAGTTCAAAAACTGGTTTTTTCGGGACTCGTCTCAAGATTTAGAAGCGATGGAAAGTCAATACGTATTTAATAATACGCAGGTTCGTATCAGTCGTTCATTTATTCAATCACGTTTATCATTTACTATTTCCGTTAATTTTTTACTTGACTTTGGTATCAGAATAAAGCCAATCTTTTTACAAGAAGACATCAAGGATTGAAATCTGTTTTTTGTAATTGCTCATCATAAATTCTGCCTCATGTCTTTGACAATTTTTTTAAAATCTGTCTTTAAACAAATCAGACACAAACAGATCAATATCGTTGACTAATCACTCCAGTCCCCCACTAACTAAAGTTCTAATTTTCAGGAGACCAAACGCCGCTCGGCCCGAGCCGCCACAAACCGCAAAGAGCGAATCTGGGAGAATGGGGTGATTCCCTACGAGATCGATGGAAACTTTAGCGGGGCTCACAAGTCCCTGTTTAAACAAGCTATGAGGCACTGGGAGAACTTCACTTGCGTCAAATTCGTGGAGAAGGACCCGGATCTGCATAAAGATTACATCGTTTTCACTGAGAGGCCTTGCGGGTAAGGTCACAGTTACATGGTTTTGTACATCCAGATGCTGTTTGATAGGGAGGCTTACGAAAATTAGTTTCCCCAAATCTCTCATGTTTTTAGTTGTGCATACATGCATAGATTTGAGTTAGTAATAATTTTTGTTAATGACCACAACAAACTATTGCTAGTAGGACGGAAGGCTTGAGAAAATTGGTTTCGCAAAATCTGTAAAGTTTTACTTGTGAAATGCATAGAAGATAGTAGTTATTTATGTTAATGGCCCCAACAAACTATAATAATGGTATAGGTTATTATATCGGCCATAACAATATTGGAAAGTTTTCATAATGAAATATCTCTAGTACAATAATTTCGGTTTTTTTTCGGGTTTATAAGACTAACAGGTTTTGCTTCATAAAAGTGAAGCAAAGTTATATCCCGAGATATCATCTCAATGATCTTTTGAACAAGGACATGTAAAGCCCAAAAAATGATTTTCCCATTTCAAAACAGGAACAGAAATCACACTGTGATATGACGAATGAATCTCAAATTTGAAATATTGATTCCTTCTAACTCCGTCGTATCGTTCGGCAAGTTGCCAAAACTTTTTAATTTATTGATTCGAGTTGATTTGTCTGCGGAAATTTATTGTTTTAATTGTTCTAGCTTGATATCGGAGGTTGAAAACTTCAGTCTTAATAAATTCACGTCTAACATTTGTGAGACTAAATCCAGTTAATAAAGACCATTAAAAAATTAACTTGCTTTAAGAAACCTCGAAAGCTCTTAAGCCTTCATTGGATAATCTCTTTGGAGAACTCAACGATTTAGTTATAGTTTATTAAAGCTATCTATTCTTGATTAAACTTTCCTTTCGTTAGTTTAAAAGGCAACCAATTAAAACTAAAATACATTTAAAAATTATAAGATAAATTGCAGCATTATTAATGGAAGTTTTAAAATAAATCATAGTTATATAAGGCGAAAAATATACCAACTAAGTGGGTTGCGTCAACCAGAGAAACAATACTTTGGTTAGGTTATATTTTAAAGTTCTTATAGTGTAAGGTTTATGATCCTAGGGAACCTTAGAAGAGTTTAAAAAAAAATGATTTAAAAACTGCGCCTCCTCCAATTAAAAATAAAACATAACAAATTAGTGAAAATTTTAAATAAAATCTAGGTAAAATTCAAATAAAAAGAGTGCTAAAACGTATTCAATTAATTATAATACCAGCTTCAACTGTTTTATGGCTATTACTGCCAAACATGTCAATCGTAAGTTCCCTCATTTTGAAGAAACATCTTGGTTCGGAGTAGAATTTTATGATGTACTAACAATACTAAGATTAAGTTAACTTATGGTATGTATTTTTTTTAGATGCTGTTCCTTCGTGGGCAAGCGCGGAGGTGGCGCTCAGGCCATCTCCATTGGGAAGAACTGCGATAAGTTTGGGATAGTAGTCCATGAGCTGGGGCACGTGGTCGGTTTCTGGCATGAGCACACCAGACCGGACCGGGACCGGCACGTGCAGATCATACGGGATAACATCATGATGGGTGAGTGTTTGATTAGGTTTTAATAGTAAAATCACTTTTTTCTTATTTTTTTCAGCTGAGCAAACAATAGTTCTTATCCTGATGTCTAATTAGTATCTTTTTTATACAACTAGATCTTGACCTCGGTGGCGCATTAGTGTAAATAGCCAACTGCTATGCTAGCGATTTCGGGTTCGAATCCCGGCGGGGACGGAACTTTGTGTCGTTTGCAAGACGCATTGTTTCGCATACCGGTCTTGTATGTTGTATTCTTATCTATGTAGTTTATAACATATCGTTGCTTAGTACCTGCGATACAAGATTATCTTAGTGCTAGGCTGAACCAATGCGTGTCTCGTGATGTAGTTGGGGTGGTTATTTTATATTTAATTTCATGGGCAAACAGGTAAGCAGTTCACATAATGAAAAGTTATACCGTCCGCATATTGACTCAATAATCGCCTTGATTTAGTAAAACAAAAACACAGTAAATGTGTAATGCCTATTTGGAATCGAAGTTGTAGTACATTTCTTTCTTTTAACTACACAAGCTTTCCAATCCTTCAAGTCAAATCACAGCGAACAGCTGAACGGCAGAAATAGAAAGTAGGGGTTAGTGTCAAACCTGATAATCTCGTAGGTAGACCCACAGATTCTTACTGTAACTAAAAAATACATAGGTTAGGTGCTTAATATCAGGTTAGATATAACAATATAACAACTCTTCTATTTCTTCTTGATTTATTCCATTATAATACCAAAATCTAATGCCACCTGGTATTCGTTTGTATTTCTTGTCGCTACACTTATGGCAGAGTGGTTATATAACAATAGTTAAGCTAAAACGTTAGCTTAATTATGGAAAAAAAAACGTAGGCTTGTATTTAGTGATAATGTTCAAAAATTCAAAACTTTGTTTGTACTGATTATTAAAATTAGTCTTGAAAATTAAACACAAAATATTTAAGCTTCGCTTTACTAATTACTAGTTTCGGTTTTTTGGAAGATCAAATAGAATTTTAAGCTAGTTAATTACTATAATATTTACTTATTAAAGAATACATTAATGAAGCACTTAATACCTCTTATTCTTAAGAAAAACTTTATCTGGGAAAAAATATCAAGTAATAAAGCTTGGAAATAACATCTTGAGTATCGAAAACAATTCACGATTCGATTACGCAATTATCCCAGACAAAGGCGTTCTCTAAATATCACTGATGACCTATTTATACTAATTTACTGCCAAATATTGACACGTGATATCGTTCAGCCAAAGTTCCAAGGATTGTTCGAGCGATAATTTGCTAATGTTCGAATTGTTTGGAAAATTCGGTTTGAAACTAGTTTGAAATATTGGTATTAACTTTTTGTATTTTGATATCTATAGATGGTTGATCTACGTGCGAGATCGTCTTGATTGGTAGAACCCTCCTTTCTATTTCCGTGAAGTAGTTCGCTGTGTTTCGATTCGAAGGCTAGAAGAGCCAGTTTAATTACAATCACGAGAGATTAAACATCTTTACCTCTACATCGGCAACGAATGGGCGGTGCTCTTGGCGTTCCACGTTTGCATTTAGTATTCTTATCAATGTATTTCATATCCATCCTGCAATACAAGATTATATCTAAGGGCTGGGCTAAGAGTCGAGAGGTTATAATTGTAATTATAAATAACAAATAACCACATCACGACACACACATTGACTCAGGCCTGCAGTAAGTATCGTAAGAACTTGTGTCGCAGGTACTAACCAACGATATGGTATATACTAAATAAATAAGAATACAACATCCAAGACCGGTATTATGTATGTATGCGGGCCTATTTTTAGACGGGTTGCTACGGAATCCTACAATGCTCGTGAATCGAAAACAGCCATATAGCTATAGGTATATATTGTATATATTTTTATATGTGTATATTCTCGCATGTTACGTGTCTCATCAAAACGTCGGTTTAATCAAACCGAATCGTCTTGCGTGTTGCATGCTCACCATTCTTGATCGTCAACCTATTAACATTCGAGGAACTTCAGTAATTTCACACTCTCGGCTGTCGATGGCATAATAGGTATTCGATATTCATACACCGACATTTTTAATGTAGAATCTGTAAATAATATTACTTTAATTCATTTCGAAGAAGAAGAAAATTCAACAATTAAAATTAAATAAAATACTCAATATCTTTTTGATATTCAATTTATGATTTTTGTTAACTAAAATCTCTGTCACACGTAGGTATATTTTATTTTAAAACTTCAAAAAAGGCCTTTTATTTTTATTTATTTTATTTTATTAAGGCAAACCAACAGTACATTCATCACAATTATATAAATACATTTACTTTTCACAGGACATACCAATTAAAGGCGAGCACAACATTTACAACAAAAGTCAACAATAACATAAACTAATCAGAAATCGAAACAGAAATTATTAAGTGAAATTACAAATCCTATAATAATACAGCAAAAACACATTAACAGATATTAGGATCATCACGTAGATAAATTTAATTTATTTACGGAATTTGTTTGTCGGTTTGAATTGGATATAAATTGTATCATTTATTTTATTAAGTACAAAAACCAATGAAACTCATAACTTCTTCTCGTATAAGTCGGTTAAGATCACAACTCGGACGTTATCGTGACTTTGACTCATAAATTTCCTTCCGCTGCGTCCGACTAAGGTTAAATGATAACACTTAAGTAAATAGATCCCGACAAACCTTCGAAAACCGTCATTTATTAAACGATTAACTGCACAAACAGTAAACTACTATAATAAAGACCTTATCACTGAGACAACAAAGCTCATTATGCTCTGCACTAACTTACTACATAGTTGCTTAGCGATAGTATTTCCTCTTTAACTAAAAAGGTATCTAGAGAGGACTTTGCGATGTTATTTTGTAGAAACCAGGTGTCACAAATGTAGAACAAAAATATAAATGTATACTGGTACAGTAATACATTAGAGGGCCAGTGTTATCACCGTCACTAGAGGTATGGCGTTCTAAGACACCAAGGGCTTTGCCGTGTCACTAGGCATAGCTTTCCATCAGTTTGCTCATGACGTAATACAAAAAACTGTAACATGTACAGTGATACATTCAAATTATTCCTTGTAGAGTCGCTTAATTTCTTATAAGAAAGATAAAACATCTCATACCAGTTTTTGCCCCGCGGTTTTGCCCACGTACATTTTATCACGTGAACTTTTCCATTGTTTTAATAGTTTTTTTTTGATATTCGAGACTAAGGCAAATCCAACAAAATAAAGATAATAGAAATCGGTTATGCGGTTCTCGGATTATAAGTGTTGCAACTAACCCGACATTGTTTTATATACTTACGTATAGATTTCGAACTCTACGCTTCACTCTACCAAACTTTTAAGTGAGTTGAACCTTTTTTGGATAAAATCGGATTTTTCAAACATTTGTCGCAATCAAATCAAAAGAACTATGGAGTTTTTTTTTTCTTTCTTGGAACACCACTCTGTCCCACCACTGCAACTCCTGTTCACCAGGATCTACAGGGGCGTCCTTTGATCGAATAATCAACGAATAATGCAGCTGTGCAATGACGCACAGGCTGTGCCCGGCCACCCTAAAGCTGTCTTGGGACCCGCAACGAACTTAATCAGAAGAAATAGGTGGTAGTTAGAAAGCGGTTTCAGACTTCCCTCCCAGCAAAGCTGAGACAGCAATGGAAACGGCCCAGAGGCCAAAAGCTAAAGGGATCTACGGTCAGGAGACGCCTGACCGTCATAAGAAAGAACTATGGAGTATTGATATAAATATCGATGCAAATCATCACCAAAACAACTTTGCACCCCTATTTAACCCCGCGACGGGATGAATTTCAATAAAATACGAAACGCGTCTTTCATCTATACTGTTAAATAATGTTTATCCAAAATTTAATGTATAATAGACAAAGGAATCACGCTGTCCCATAAAAATTACTCTATTTTTACCCCCTAAGGGGTAAAATTTCGGAAAATTCTTTCTTATCGGGTACCCACGTCTAATAAAGAACACACCCGCCTAGATTCGGGTCTCTACGATCAACGGTTTAGACTTGCGTTGATCCGTCAGTCAGTCAGTCAGTCATTCAGGACAAAGCATTTATATATATATATTTTTATATATATATATATATTTATATATATATATATATATAACACATTTAGATTGTTTAAGGACCGATTCCTGGCCTATAAAATAAATAACTTTTATATATAAATATATATATATATATAGGATATATATAGGATAGGATTTTTTTATATATATATATATTTATATATAAAAGTTATTTATTTTATAGGCCAGGAATCGGTCCTTAAAAAACTAAATGTGTTGCTCTGCAAATAAAGAAACAACATTTATGTTAATTACTAACCCAATTCCATAATAATAATTCCACAAAACCAAAATTAAATACATAAAATTTAAGAAGTCAATATTCCTTTTCCATCTGACATCTGTGAAAGACCAGTCTATGGATTACTAAGACTTAAGAAAGAGTATCTACTCTTTCTTTCTTTTAGAGTATCTACTCTTTCTTTCTTTCTTTTAGAGTATCTACTCTTTCTTTACATATGTATAGATGCCCTGGATCGGATTTATTCATTCTTTCAGATTTATGAAACTATAATATTGTATTTAAATTCGAAAGGTGGAATTCATCTTCCTGTTATAGTTACCGTTGTACACACAACCAAACATCAAAAGGCAAGGGCAAATAATCCCTATGCTGTACGACATAAGAGTGTTACCAAGTCCAAATATGGAGGTTGGTGTGTATACGTGGAGCGTTCCTATTGTCGCGTCACGTCAGTGTCACGGCCCGATCTCAGCGCCGCATGCGATGTCACGCCCGCGATCCGGAAAGAGACGCTTCCTACTAATTATATTCTAATAACACGCTATACGTTATATTATAGTTTAATTAACCCAGAAAATTTGAGCTCATTGTCTTAAATTTAATGTTAAGATATCATTAGTTTTCTAAGGGGTTGGAAATGTATATCTGCGACCTATTTGCATACGGTCCTTGACGTGACGTTAACATTTCTTCCTATTTCACAGCTCTAAGGAGTATGATGATAATAAGGCCTAAAACGGATTGCTTTAAACTTACACAATAATGCATTATACACATAACTTTAGTTTGTGTGAAATGCGTTTATAGTAAACGTGTTAAGGTCAAACGCAGCACCGAGCAAACGTACAAAGTCAAAACAAACCTTATATGATATATGAATTGAAGTTTAGTTCTACTGCATATTCGTCATAGGTGAAATTAAATAAGGACAAATATGTTTTGACGCAGGGAACCCAATGAATGAAGGATAGCTAAGGGTTTTCTTCAACACTGTAGGAAGTTACAAAGTATTTTTTTAAACGAATTCTGTAATTTAGGCCTGTTTTTGACCACGTGATTTAAATAATTTTTAATTATATTTAACACAACGACAGACCCAATATAACTTTGACTATTTAAAAGAGCTTTTATTGAGATTAATCACCAGTTAGGTCCAGAAACATACAGTAAAATGTTGCGGTTTAAATAATAATAAACCATGAAGACGGAGGGCGTGGTAGCGCAGTTTGTTACGTGCCTTAGTTAACCGACCGACCCGACCCGACAGGTCGCGAGATCGAGTATCGGTTTGCCGTACTTTATAGCTGCCATGTCCCTCATTGTGCCCGGATATTGGCGACAGATTCGCAACCAGTCACACTGGGACTCAACATAACCATGCGAAATGCGGTGTTTAACACCTCTGCCTACCCCTCTAGAGGGATCAATTATGCCGTGAGTTTATGTATGTTTTTGTTACAACAGACACATTGTTTTAGCCCTGCAGTAAGAACTTGTGTCACAGAAAATTTGCAACGATATGGTATAAACTACGTAAATGAGAATACTAAATCCAAGACCGGTAAGCGAAACGATGCGTCTTGCAAATAACATAAAGTTCCGTCCCCGCCGGGATACGAACCCAGAACCTCCAGCGTAGCAGTCGGCTGTTCGGCTGTCAGCGTACCACTGTGCCACAGAGGTCTTCAAAAAACTGTTATTATCGAAAATAGAACTTATAATCAACTAGACAAAGTTACACACACATCTAATGAAACCTTTAAAATCCAACTTTTCATCCATACATTAGTTTGGGGGTAGCTCAGATCCATTATTCTGAAACATTATCCTGGAATCCCTAACTCCTGTAACTCAGTTCTGAACCTGTCAATTAAGAAGTGATCCAAAACATAACAACCCTTCGTTGAACTTGTTTTGCCCGTAACTAATTGCTTAGTTTTACTACGTTCATTCTATTTCACGAAGGCTGTTCAAATACAGTTGTGGTCAGACGTATATTTACAAGCACAATTGCAAGGTGCGTATCGTTTTACAAAATCAAAATTTAAAAAAACTTTATTCAATTAACTTTTATAAAAGTACTTTGAATCGTCAAAAATGTTATTAAAATAAGCTAATGAAAACTTAAAAAACTTGACCTTCGGTTCGGAAATTTTAAGCTGTGTAAGATACCGGCAAGAAACGTCAGATTCTGTTTTTTTTAAATGAAACATTTAGGAACTACTTCATCTCGCAGACTGGGCTAGGGTAGGAGAGTGTATAGCTCATGTCATAATGTTCCAATTAGGATTAAATATCAAAACAAATGAGCTTTACTGAGCGAACGAGGTTACACACAGTAAAACAACTTGCACGCACACATCTGACGATACTAACAACAACATACCTAATCAAACGATCTTCGTGAGGTGAAATGACTAAATAATTATAATTAATTGGTGTAGACTGTTGCTAGGTTAACTAAGTTGAAAAGGTCTATTTCTGGGTAACTATTTTAATGTCATTGAGTATATGTTATTAGTATTAGAATTATCCGAGCATGCTTGATTAGATAAGAAAAAAGATAACCTTTATCCTTTCTCACCCTTTATGAAACCGATCATGGCGATCATGTTTTTTATGTAGGTTTTATAAAAGTTTACTATTTAATCAAATGATTAAGTTACCAGTTGGAAATCATATTTTAATTTATTATATGCTATTATTTCCATAATACACATATTGGTCATACAGGTAAGACATGTGAATAACAATACATTGACTTATTTTTACATGTTTAATATAATAATAACGCTATTATTAACGACTTATATGATAGCTAACATATTTTTCCGTACAAAACAGAGTATGTATGTGTAAAGATGAAGTTTTACTTGTTTAGTGAGAAACAAGATCCATTGACAAAGGTTATCAAGTGTAGACCCGACATGGCCTTACTTTATCTGACAGATAGAGTACAACTTAGGGCCAGTTCACACCGAAGCCGATATAATATTCTACACTCCAATCCGCGAATCGAATTCCTAAGGAACAAAACACTCGCAGCTCATTGGCTAATGGAAGTCAAGTCAGTTAAAGGGAATTACTTTTTAATGGCATTTTCTTATGAAGGTCACGCGTTACTTCTAACTAACAGGCGGATACACATGATT
Organism: Choreutis nemorana; assembly: GCA_949316135.1. Classification (NCBI taxonomy): domain Eukaryota; kingdom Metazoa; phylum Arthropoda; class Insecta; order Lepidoptera; family Choreutidae; genus Choreutis; species Choreutis nemorana. Next base: position 2,435,020 of record OX438603.1, on the reverse strand, counting down.
TTCTTTTGGACTACGTTTTGTGAAAAGTATTCTAATGCTCGTACATACAAATTGGTATCAGCATCCGCAGAAGCTCTGGTTCTGATTTGATAAAATACTTAAGATTTGAGATAATTCACACAAATAATCATAATTAAATAAACATTAGTAACGCATAGAAAATATCCGAATCCTATCAACAAATTATTGTGTTTATCACGTATAGTTGAGATCGCAGGACATCATAAAGAAAAAAATCCTTGGCAGTCCATTTTGGTGGAATCCCTTTGACTGTCTCAGGAAAAACAAAAAATCTAACAACTTTTTCTGCCATTTAGGTATATAGTTCTATAAGGTAATAGGTATAGTAATAAGGTAATAGTAATATAAAGGGCTAACACTGAAGAAACCTTTTAACGTAGATAAATTTGCATGTGTGCGCAGGATTAAAACATGCAGTGTTTGTCATTCCATTAGTTCTCGTTCGAATGAACCTTACTTCTACTGTCACAACTGTTTAATTCGCATGTAAACACACGTTTCTTACTTGTCAATTTGTTATATTTGCAAACAAGATGCTTTCAACTATTTTTGTTCGTATGAAGCTTGTATGTTTGGCTTGTAACCTTATTTCAAACACATTAAAAGCAAAGTATGTTGAAATGTGCTTGTAACATCACAGCGAAAAAAAACTTAAGTATTAGACAAGCGCCTTAACATGACATATCTTGAGAAATCTCCTTGTGGACGTTCAGCCCTTATTTTTCTTAATGAAGGGTTAAATTTTCAAATATTCTTTCTTAGCTGACGTGTCCTACTTAAAAATTATGGGCCTGCCAGAATTTTTGAAAGATTTTGGCTGTGCGGTCCCAATTGGGGTATATCACAACTTTTTTTTCTCGATGGTCAACAGTGGGACAAATTGTAAGGGAACTGATGAGTGGGACAAATTGGCTTTAATGGAACAAACGATTTAATAAGCGTATATGTTATAGCACATGTTATAGTTCAAAGATGATAGACAACTTAAAAGTCACCAGCATTACACCTAGAGGAAGTAATAAAACAAAATGTAGCCATACAACAATTGGAAATTACCAGTATGCCTACCATGACTTTTACTTTTGACTGCCGCTTGCGACTGCAGCTACAAAATTGTATGAATCTTTTTGAAGCGCCTCTAACGGATTTATGAGGAATTAATATTCATCATGCAAAATCACTATAGTAATCTATGTTACCTGACGTGCAGAAAAACAATACTAACTCATAGTAGACACACAGGAGAGGCAATAAGCCCGCCCACTTAATAGTAATTTTAGGACATCAACGCCATTTATCTAAACCTACTAAAACCAGACCTTATTTTATTAACTAGCACATGTTGACCACTTCGTTCGCGTGACTCACAAGAATTGTTATATTTTTCGAGATATTTTTTTTGCAAGCCTGCTTGTGTGCGAAGTTTCATACAAATCCAATCAACGGTTCCGGCGTGATTAAATAACAAGCATTGTACAAACTTTTGTCGTATTACAATACTTTTGCCCTTTACAACAATATTTGCCCATAAAGTATTTTGCATGCTACGTTATGGGCAAACAGCTGGACAGTTAGTTGATGGAAATTGATACTGCTGTGAGAACTGTTGCTGCTTGAGAAGGCGATGCCATTAATTTCATAAAAAGCCCAGAGTATATATCTACTTCTTGTAGTAGTAATTTCTCTGACTCTCCAATCCTTCAAACCGAAACAGAGACAATGGCAGAAATAGAAAGTAGGGTCCAACCAGTCGATCTTCCACCTGTTATATAATTATGTTTACATATATTTTTGTTTAATACGATATAATAAACTACATTACGACACACACATTGTCTCAGCCCTGCAGCAAGTACCGTAAGAACTTATGTCACAGGAACTAAACAACGATATAAATCTAACATTTGGATTGAATTTAATTGAAGCATAAAGTGAGCCACTGTTATTTTAAGACTGTGCTTGAGAACTACATTGTAAGGACAATTACCTAATCTAGACTACCTGGATACTCGTACATTAGAGCGCCTGGATCTAGGTTTAAGTGGATCCAGGTCAAGGTGAATGTAAATCATGCAACTACAAGACAAAGTGGAAATTCCAGGCATTCTTTGCGCTACTTTGTATGCTAAATTCAAGGTCAGTTCTTCTGGAAATGGCTCGGCTTTTAAAGAAAATTTGAAAATTTTTAGGGTATGTTTAGTTTTTGAGAATCTTGCCTATAATCTAATTCTTGCGATATCGGTTTGCCAGATAAATGACAATAACATTTGCCTCATTCACAAAGAAGCTTGAATACAATACTTAAATACAAAGTTAATTGACATAATATCGTTTATATCACAGACACCTGTCATGATTCAAACCTGCTACCTCAAGTGTAACAGCCAGCTGAGTTTACTGATTGAGTGAACCGATTAACAGCGTGAGTTTAAAATGATTTAAAAACGATTACAATCAGCAAAAAACTATTGTTAATGATTAAACCAATTTTGTCAAAATCCTAAATGTGGCACACGGAAATTGTTTAGTAATTATATTATCCCCATATAAATTACACAAGTGTGCAACCATAAAGTCTTTACCGTACCTGGTATTTATTTATCAAATTTCATAAATGAATACTCAAGAAAGACGCCTCATTTATTTAGGCATTAAAGTCAAGCTTGAAATATTTCGCTGCATTTACGTTTTGACGAAATTCTATCAGTCAAGCTTCCACGAAGACAACAATTACTATAATGCCGGCAAGCACGTCACTTGCTTTAAGTATTTTAACTATCTTAGCTCAGCAATAACTACTTTACAATTCAAATCTAGACTCTAAACACTCCACACAAAGTCTACTATAAAACTGTTTGTATAATCCATCTTAACAAGCAAAATTTACTCACCTAGCTCTCATCATAGAGTACATATTCAAAACTGTTGGATTTCAATGGAGGAACTTTGAATAACGTAAGTTAGATTTCGCGAATCGTACAATAACTTTCTGAATGAAATTCCGAATTACGTAATAATACCTTTGACATTTCCAAGTCACAGTTGTACGAAAGAGATAACATGAATTCAATTTTATAAAAGTTAATCTGACAGTTTTCAAGAAAGATGAAAATGGTTCGAAAATATCTGATTGAAATACCTAAAAAACGACTAGCCGACTTTGCTTTGTATGAAAGCACATCGTAAACACATAAGCAATGCTTCAACATTAACAGGTAGTATATCTATGAGCGAGATCGTCTGGGTTGGTACCACCCTCCTTTCTATTTCGCCGCTGCCTGCCTTCCGTGAAGACGTTCACTGTGTTTTGGTTCGAAAACCTGGAGAGCCAATGTAATTACCAGCATGAGGTATAACATCTTTACCTCTACATGGACAAGGCTTTGACGGTGCTTTTGGCGTTCCGACATCAAGAGCATCGTCATATCAATAGGTGTACTTCCCATCAGGTGATCATCTGCTTGTTTGCCCATGATATTGTATTAAAAAAATGTCTGTCATTATCTGTAAATATAACTTAACACAATAATAGAGACTTCGGCATAAAACTCAAAAAAGGGGTGGATAAAAGGTTTAATTACTCGAGGACGATTAACTAAGCTTTAAGTTTTACTTAAGTTTAGTGCGAGCTGAACGAAAAGTTTTGCTCATTAGCGCCTCTGGGTTCATTGCCCGGCTGCGAACTCTTTTCATTTCATTTTAAAGGACATTTTCAAGTTTTACGCATTCACTTTTGCCAGTAAATTCATTCGTATTTTTGATTTTGTTAAACAAATTAAACGCAATGAAATATTAGTGAATTTTTAAATCGGTGTCGGTGAGCAGTTTTGAAGAGGTCTATTCCTATTTACAACAAACATTGCCTTTGTACGATATCACCATAAATTAGTTCTAATTTCAAATTAACTGATTTATTCGTTATTCGATCAAAGAACGCTACTGTTGATCCTGGTGAACAGAAGTTACAGTGGTGGGACAGAGTGGCGGTTATGCCCCAATAACTGAAGAACTGCTCGAATAATCGGGTTTTTTATACAACATCCTATGCACACAAGGAGACGGTTCCCTTGATGGAAAGTGATACCACTGCCAATTGACACAACGATGCACTTGATGTCTGGAAAATCAAGGGTCAACCATGCGTTGCCCATGTAGAGGTCAAGATGTACCTCTTGTGCCGGTAATTACTGGTACTCTAATACTCCGAACAGAAACACAGCGAACTGCTTCATGGCAGAAATAGAAAAGAGGGTGGTACCAACCCAGACGATCTCGCACACAGTACACATCTGTAAAATCACTTCTTGACTTCTTGAGAACTTGGAGTACTTAAAATACTCGTAAAGCATTTTCTTTTAAAAGCCGACTTACAATTATCTGAAAAAATTACTTACATTATTATACAAACAAAGGAGAAGGTGATTCATTTGACCAAAAATGTCACTTAAATCATTATGGTTCTGACGTCGTTTGCAATCTGCACTAAATTTAAAAAAAAAACGAAATTGTGAATAAAAATCTTAAATAAGACTTAAACGTTCATTTTAACCTGTGATTCGTTAGATATATAAAAAATTATAGTTTGGAAAGTGACAAATCAAGAAGTGGTCTAATTAGGAATTGACATATTTGGAAAGTGACGAGTTAAGAAGATAGAAGTCATAGGAATTTGATAATTTTGAAAAAGGACGAATAAAGAAGGGTATCTTAATTCAACTAAAAACTTTACTAAGCAAAATTTCTCTTTATCGCAGGCCAGGAGTACAATTTCAACAAGCTGACGGAAGAAGAGGTGAACTCCCTGGGCCAAACCTACGACTACGACTCCATTATGCACTACGCAAGAAACACCTTCAGCAAGGGCACGTACTTGGACACGATCCTGCCTCTTGAGGTCCACGGGAAGAAACGGCCGGAGATTGGACAGAGAGTCAGGTTGAGCGCCAGTGACATCGCTCAGACAAACCTCCTGTATAAATGTGCTAGTAAGTATATATGTACCTATGTGTATAATCTATCTTACAATTTCAAATCGCCTAATTTATTTCATGTACATACATGATAAATATTTCGTTATGTTGGTCCAATTTGTATAGCAGAGAATTAACTTACATCATTTAAAACCCAAAATCATAATATTAACTATGAATTTTAAAATCAAATCAATGAATAGTTTCGAAAATTACCCCCTATATACAAACTAACTAACACACTTGTAGTCAAAACAATTAACTTGTAGTTATAATTCAACTAGATGATTCACCTGATAAAAATTACAAGGAAGTCTTTAAACAAACATATAAACGATTAAAAAGCCAATTTTTAAAAATATATAAACTTTTCAGCCCTCAAAAGAAAACAAACAAATTTTAACTTTTACCTACAAAATCTATCTATATTTATCTTCAAATAGGTTTCTCATAATAGTCTATCACTCAGAAAAACAACTTTCAAAGCTATTAATTACTAAAACCAGATCCAATATAGCAATTTAGTACTACCTACTGCAATAGTATACCCAATGGTCTAAATATAAAGCCATATTGTAGTTGTATGGTGAACTTGATTCTGACCATTTAGCGAGCGGACGTGATTGCATTAACTGTCTGAATAGAGAATAGAATGATTCATAGGACGAGGTAAATGGAGCTACATTTAGGGTGGGCACAATAGTTCAAAATCTATTGACTGTGTTGTACAGTAGGTACGGTTGGATAGAAAAGTTATAAAATTCTATAAAATTTTGCATTCTTAGCTGAATTCGAGATTAACCTTTTGTTGTGTAAAAATTAATAAAAGTTGCGTGGCCTTTATTATTTTTTTAGGTGATTATAATGTCCATATGCATGGCTTTCGACAGACGATCACTGCTGGGCATAAGGCTCATCCAATCACATCCAATGGCTCTTTGCAGCCCTTACTTACAAGCTTACAAAGCCGATGATGATAGATGATAGCCTTCGCGCTAATAAGTTTCAAGTCTTCATTTTACTCCTACTTGTTATAAAACCAATTAAAAAAGTCAAATTTAATTCTGATCTTGATTGGATTTGTGGGTAGGTACTTATTTATAAGGTATTGTTGAAATTGTGAGAATCTGTGCTTTCCCAGTATACAATTATGTTTTAATTTTAAACTATTTTGTAGTCGACTGTAGATAGATCAACATTGATGTATGTGTCCCATAACGATTTATGGAGATGAATACAGGCCACAGGAATATTAGTCTCTGATGTCGTAATAATTTATTATAAACTATATCAAATTCTGCCTATTTACATTACTATGATTGAAAATTTCATTAACTTTTCGTGGAAATGATCGCAATCGTGATTATTATTCTTGCAGTATAAGCTTACAATTAGTAAAACAGATTATGCAGGCTAAGTTTTATTATCTAATTTGGAGACTTGGAACATCACTGACAGAATAAAATGAATAAAAAACTTACACAAAATGCACAGGATAGTAATCCAGAGGAATCGGGATTTTATTTAAAACCACAATTGAAAACGTTTATGAAAATTTTGATTTAAAATTTGGAATGAAAGAAGGCAGTCCTACCAACTTCAAAATAAAATAATTTCACCAAATCCACTTGCGCACACAAAATTGAAACTTTAAAAAATATTAAGTATATTTTACATATTTAAAAAACTAATCACAAAAAAGTTTCAATGCAAAAATAACATTTGGATTTTTTTTTGAGCAATCGGCAAAAACAAAAAACTTTTGACGTTGTCTTTAAACCTGCTAAGAAATGATCTTCTTACAGAGTGCGGTAGGACCCTGCTGGGGAACTCGGGCTGGTTCAGCTCCCCTGGTTGGGGGACGGATACCCCGACCAACCCTGAGGAACGCTGCGAGTGGAGGATCGTCGCTACACATGGAGAACGAGTCGTGCTTAATATTACAGGTAGGAACTATATGTACGTTTTGGTTTAAAGGCAGCGCAAACTACAGACGTTTTACAAAATGCGCCATACAAATTATATAATAAACTGAACGAAAGTCATGTAGGAGGATTTTTGTTAAGTGATGCGGAGTGGAACGGTTCGCTTGATTTAACTCCCTGTTATATTTTATGAGGATACCTTAAATTCTTCATGTGTAGTAATCGTTCAAGAATTTTAAATCAGCTCAAATATGAACGCAGCAATGCTGGACAAATTAGAGCAAAACTTTAATTTTTGTCTCTGCCAGAGTATTGGCCAGAACGATGACCATAATAAATATGTCATTTTCAAAATGTAATTAAACATTTAATGAAATGTGTCACTATTTGTATAAACTTTTCTAAATGATATCATCAACATTTTATTTTATGATTTTTAAATGAGGAAGTTTCCACGTCTTAAAATGTCTTAAAACATTCACTTTTCGCCACTTGGATATCAAGTTTAAATGTAGATTTTTTTCTATTACCTAAATTCAATTCAGTGCTAAGAAGAAATTTGTATCGAATTTCGATTTCACAGTAATTAAAAACTAATTAACATTTAAATAAACACCACTTAAGTAAGAAAAAATTCTTAAACCCTGCAAACTCAGAAAACTAACAAGTTTCTAAGTAATCGAGTATAGTATTTAGGTTATTTGTCCACCTCTTGCTAAACTTTAACAGAAACAACTATGACGTAGAACACGGTAGCTCTTTAGCACAGAAGAAGTATGTAACTCTTGACTTACAAATAAGGAAGGGAGACTAAACTTCATTATAATAAGTACTGCCGATTTTTCGGTACAGTATCATATTTTCCATATCCTAAGCTATAGTTATTTGCTAAAGATGTAGCTTGTAGAAAATATTTCAGCAGTTAAAAAATACTTTAGTAGAACGAATTTATTTGGTTGATTGACAGTCAGGTATGTAATATTGCTTTTTATGGACTTTCACTTGACATGTCTTTTGGAATTTTCCACGATTTCTTCACATACCAGCTCACATTCATGCCAAATAATGGACTATTAAATTCATACTCTATACAAGTAAAGTATAAAATTCTTTTATTATTTACCAGCAGACAATTTTATTACACTTACTTTCCTATTGAAGGGGATTCGATTGACAAGTCTGGCTCTCGTTTTAATATCCAAAAGTTGGTAATAAGCTTCTGGAAGTATTTTCGAATATTTCACAAGTAAGTGAAGCATCGCAAAATGGGCATTGTTAGGAAGTTTGAGTGTTTGCCGAGGGACTACTGTTCGGTGATATTCTGTATATTGATATGAACCTGCAGTTGCCATCGTCAATTGATTCTTTATAACCTCAAAATAAATTTGTCTATGTTTATAAATAGCAATGGTTATTACTTTGGGTTGATAATCATAATTATCTAAGTATTGTTTAAGACCTTTATCAACTCGAAATAAAATTAATTCAGGAGACAGTCTAATATGTTTTTCAGGTGTAATTAAATCTACTACTTACTAGTAGATCAATACCTTTTTTTTACCCACTGGTGTCTATACTGGTAGTTAATAAGGGGACCGAACTCAATATCATGTCGAGAGGACACTCAAAAGTACCGAAATCTTTATCGGTGACTGTAGACATTTTTGCGCACTTTGCACATCTTATATTTCGTAAGTTCTTCCGAAACTTTCAACGCCGTCAGCAATTCTGAAGTGACATTGAGAGTTACGCTCGTCGATGCCCACGTCACATTTCAAGTGTCACGCACGATTTTTGAATTCGATAAAATACTAAGATATTTTTTTGTCTGATTTTCGTGTTAGTAAGATATTAGTAATTCACAATAAAGTGTCAACAAAAATCTGCCATGCAGGTGTACAAATGTCAGTGGGATATAATATTATTAATTCAAATTGCAATCTAACTAATTATTAAGTATCTATAAAATTATAATTAGACTGTAAAATTATTAAGGGTACGGTAAGAGTTGGTAAAAACAAAAGAGTTTTTAAGAAATACCTTTCGATTTAATTAAAATGTACGCAGCTACATTTTTAAAGACAACCGTATTAGTACGTACGAGCTTCACACGTTATAAGTTTAAAACCGTGACTTCGTGAGTTAAGCTATTTTTTTTTTAGTCAAACATGTCTTTACTTCTAGAAGATCGTGATTAGCTGCTGAGGCTTAAAATAGACGAGACCAACTGGTTGTACAAATATAAATATTTAACTAAATGTCAATGTTTTTAAAACTCATTTTTATTTACAAGATATTTTAGAGGACGTGGTTTAATACGTGCCTTAGTTAGCCGTCCGACCGGACCCGATAGGTCGAGGATTCGAGTGTCAGGTTACCGTGAGTTGTTGCTTCCATGTTCCTCATCGTGCCCGGGTGGTGCATTCGCAACCTGTCACACTGGAACTTAGCATTAACATGCGAAATGCTTGTGTAACATCTCTGCCTACCCCTCTCGAGGCATTTATTACGGCGTGACTTTTTGTATTTGTGTGTGTTTATGATATTTTAAAGTATTTAGGTATATTATAACAATATTCAAGTGAGATAAGCTGGTCATCAAGATAAAGCTCATGATCCATCATGGTAGCGTCAACAAAACAATATTGTTTCAGAAGGGACTGCGGCTTTGTCCGGTTGTTGATAAATGATTGTTTTGACAACCGTTTATAATCCGATTGTAGGCCCTTAACGATACAACCTACATTATTTGTAAGAGTTATTAGGAACTATATAGGTACTTCTTGCCTCAAGAATAAAATTGCTAGGGCATTTTTTCTCATGTGGATGGTAAAAATAACAGTTAATATTTTCAATACCTATTGATTTACTATTCAAATTTTAAAAAGATATGTTTAGTTTTAATTTAATAAATTTACACGTAACGCTGACTGTTAAACCAATAAATTTACGGTATAAAAGGTGTTACAATTTTTTTTACTATCCAATATTCAATTTGCGTTTTATAGGAGTACAAGTACCTCGATAAATACAGTTTTTGGTAATTTCAGGATAATGATTGTGATCATTTCAGTACAGTTTATTATCAAAGAATCACCTTATTGATGAACTCTGTCTCAAATGTTATGCAAAAATTGATTGTATCGCCTTTATTAAAGCTTGATATTAAAAAAATGAATTGAGTTCGTATTATGTTCTGAGATTTTAATTATGATTAAATTTCACCATCATTTTGTTAAGTGATTATATGCCTACTGACATATTAAAAAAGAAATGAAGAAAAGAAGTGACCGAAAAGATTTTTTTTTGTATCTTTTGTATTGGAATAAATTGTAAAACAAATAAATAATAAAATTCAATCTCACCTATAATACAAAAGTTTTTCAACATAATAATAAAGGAGTAATTTATTGAAAAACATTGACATTCACTTGAAAATAACTGTTGTGTTTGTAATAACTTACGGAAAAATACAAAGGTAGGAAAGGTAAAAAAGATTAGAAAAAGGATGATAGATTCATCCCTATCTATTAGAACTGATTGATGGGAGATGACTCTGCAAGGTACAAGGGTTAGGTCTAAGGGATGAATACATAACTACCTATAGAATAAAAGGTAATATCTTAGGACAATTCGTGTAAACTGCCAAGCAAGCTAGAGTTAAACGATCAAGAATAATATTAAAAAATTTGACAAATACAAAAAAAAAAAAAAAAAACTAAAACTAATTCTACTTAGAATGAATTACATACAAATACAAAGAAAACATTGAATATGCAGAAATAAATACTCATGTCCTCAGTAAACATTAAGCAAACAACCTCCTTGGTAATATTACCTTTAAACCGCATAAACCTTTTTTTTTGTTTGAATAAACACTCTTCAACTACAAGGGAAAAAAGAATCTAAATTATGTCAGCGTTTAGCAGAAAAACGTGTGACAACGCGGGGAAGTTATAGTAAAGAAAATCTACCCCCTACTTGTTGCTCATCTTATAACATGACTTGCTCGATTTAATGCTTAGTCAGGCCCCAAAAAAATCTATCAGTCTACTAATGTTATAAACGTGTCGGTTTGGATGTTTGTTTATATGAAATTCGGTACATAAGATCGTTCATTATCCAGGAATTAGACCTAGAAAAAATTTTTATACTTTTATCTCAATAAAAAATTTTGCTTCATGCGGGAAAACAAAAAATTAAACAAATGAAAGGCTTAATTTTAATCGTTTTTGATAAGTTATCATGGCCATGAAAAGTTGTGGTTTGTTTTTTCATACAACATCGAAAGCAAGCAAGCGGGCGGCCCACCTGATGAAAAGTGATACCGCCACCTATTGACGCGACGATGCCCTCGATGTCTGCAATACCAAGAGCACCGAACATCCGTTGTCCATGTTGAAGTAAAGGTGTTATCCCTCACTTGCCAGTAATAACACTTGCTTTCTAATCCTCGAAACGAAACACGGCGCGCTGCTTAGCGGCAAAAGTAGAAAGGAGGGTGGTACTAACCCATGCGAGGTCGTGCATGTAGATCTACCACTTGATTTTGTACTCCTGTTTTCCACTGATATTTCCTGTACCCACAGCCGATATCTAAGGTGACTGTCCTAGTCTGTATTCTTCAATTTAAGCGAGAAAAGTCTCCTACTCCCACCCTTAGTTAATTTCTGACGATCTTGCACCTAGATCATCACCTGTTATCATTTACCCACAACCATAGATTTATTTTACGCCAGGTTAATCAGTTTTTTAATCTTATCTGTACCCGTTCGAAGCCAGTACGCAGCCGCTAGTAAAAAACAAAGTAAATCTAATATTTTACCACTGGGTTTGAAATTATAACTTTTTTGTGCGTTTTGACCACGCAGCAGATTGCAGTTTCTGTTTATTGTTTTATACAACCAAGGTGGTAAATAAGCATACAACCCACTTGATGGTAAGCAGTCACCGGTAGGTATACGTTTTCAAATACCAGGGGAATCACACGCACTTTGCCGACCCTTCTATGAACATTACTTTCATCTTGACAAGCAAAATTATACCTACCAATTTTGTCATAACGCATAATTTTGTTTGTTAGGTCTGATTATAAATCTCCGCCAAGAATCAAACTCCATATAAGCTAGCTTTGGCTGTAAATAAAATCCAGCAAATAAAAGCTAGCTTTGGTTGTAAATAAAATCCAAATGTTTTTTGTTAAACGTAGTACTTACTTTCGTAAACAGCCGTAGTAACAGAGACTACAAAATCCGTAGTCATATTCCACCGTAGTTCACGTTGCAATGACTTTGTGAGCATTTTTGCTCACCATAAAATAAGTAAATCAGTTTTTCACTTTACGTTTCCCCATTTCCATATAAAAATGACGTAGCCTGTCACTCACATGCTTCCGTCTCACTTAAAAAACGAAAGCCAGTGAAATTCAATACAGATTTTTCGCTTTTCAATAAGTACAGTTTTAAAGGGAAAATTTTAGACCTGCGTTATAGTTTTCAGAGCTTCTGTAAATATACAAGATTTTTCTTGTATTTTTATATGATTGATTTAGGTGTAATAAAGGTATTAGATGTTTTTTATTTTATTTACCGATTATAAAAAAATGTTAAACCACTTCTATATGGTTTTTTAATTTTTATTTCCTTTAAGCGGTTATACTTCTCTTTTATTACACCGTAAATCCACTATTTGTTTATATCAAAAAGTAATCAAAGCTAAGTTTATTTCTGCAATGATAATAGAGAATATGGATAAAAGCTAATTTGATTATTCAATGAATGTTTGTACTGGAAGTATGTGGAAATAGTATATTTACAGTGAAAACAGAACTTGAATTGTACGGTAAACCAGGGACATATAACCATTAAAAGTAAATATATCTATCTCGCTCATCAGAACAACCTTTTCTATGGAAGTTATATGGCACCCGTGTACTTTGACGTCATTTTACATATTGGATTTGACTTTTTAACTTAGTTAATAAGTCATATATTTGAGAAAATCTACGGATTTGTGTATAAATTACACTTTTAATAAATAACTAAAAAAGTCATGCATATTCCCTATTGAGAAGTTTGCTAAGCCTGCAACGCACGTTTTACCGCTGGTGTTTCGAGCGTCTATAAGTTATGGTAATTGTTAACCATCCACCATTGTTAATTATGTTACGTAGAATTTAATACAGCAAAAATTTCGTTAAAGCTAACATTTAAAATAATTTAAAAACATTTTGAGCGTAATTTTTCTCGTACATTTTATATTTTACGTCCTTCACAAAAAGTCATACAAATTGTTAGGACAGCACGGGGACAACTTTTTGTTCCCTTACGGTTCCTTTTTTTGAGATTCAGTGAAAACGTACGTTGCGTGTGTGTGTGTAAAGGCGGTATGCAAATATGTTTTCATTCGTTTCGTTTCGTTCGAGCTGTATTCGAAGTTTACTGTAAATTAATGAATGTATATCCCACCAATTGCCATAGACTTACGAAAAGATCAACATGTTTATCATATTTGAAGTAGCATTCAGGCAATTTTTTATTAATATTCACTGAAAACCGTAACCGATGTCAACACATCATGTCCTAACTTTTTTCTTCAATTGGTCAATCCGTTCAGGATAGCATTGTGTTGAACAAACAAAGAACGTATAATCTTAACCAGCAGGTACTAGAGAATTTTGAAATTTCTCGAGTAGGTACTGTAGCGCAAAGGGAAAAAAAGGAAAGGGATTGATATACATAGAATTTTTAGTTTAAATACTTTTTAATATATGGTGTGATATGGTATTTCACATACACAGCTTTTATTTACCGACATAAAAGATATCTTGTTTCACACTCAAATTTCAAATTCAGCGTTTTCTAAATCTTTATTTTGTGGTGATTGAGAGTACATTGTTAATTTTATCACGCGATCCAGTAAATATTGATGCTATGATAGTCATCATCGTCAGTAACATCACTCTGCCAAGAGTGTAACGACGAAGAAGATGGATCGCAATATCATTGGTTGATACCGCGGAAGTACATTTACATTTAGTATTTTTTTAACTACGCGGAATTTGTACTATCACCGACGTTATGGCCATTGATAATAGTTAATGCTCTCTTGTCTTGCCGATCTAAAAAAAAGCGGATATCTGTAGTTGCATTCGTAGTCTATGTTGGGAGCTTTTGTGCAAATTAATGAATATATCGCCCTGTGTGTTTTATTGCCCAGTATCCCTTCCCTGTTCGAAAGATAAATCTTTGTTTGCCATTTGCACAGCCTTCTAATAAGTGTAGGATTTTTCCGAAATGTTTCCATTCTTATTAAAGATTATGCCGTTTTTGGAACTCGAGCAAATTATAACGAATATTTCAAGGCCTCTTAACGGAGTCCGATATTTGTTATTAAGTATTTTTTTGTTTTATAATCATTTAATTAAGAAAAAAAAATAGTAACTGCCTTAGAGCATCATTTCTTGTTAGTTTAATATAGTACCTTCACATGCATGGCATAAACTTTTTTTTGGGATTATAACAGTTTTACAATTATAAGCGACATAACAAGACACAACACCATACCTCGTTCTGATTTTTTTTGGTATGAAAGTAAATAATCTTGGTGTGGAGTTTAATTTATCCTTACTGGCGAATTAGACGGGTCATTAGTCATTGACGTCTCAGGTACCTACTGTGGGTGATCGATTACAGTTTTTCATACTACTTAATTAACCAAAGAAAGTCTTCTAATCAACCTCCACTTGCTTAAGGTATAAGTCACAAATCAGTATGTGACTTTCCATACATGCTTTTAATTTTACCTATTTATTACGTTACATATTTTACATAACAGGAAAAAATATATGACGACACCATCGTGAAACGCCATCTTGTTTTAATTATAACTAAAGAATTCATAGTCATAAAGATTTTGAATTTGAACAAAAATAACGTCGCTTATTAAGCTCGAAGCAATGTCATTTAAAAGCTAGAATATAAATATCATCGTAAATATCAATTGAATAGGGGTTTGAAGTTTAATCATTGTGCGAGTAGTAATCATTTATAAAAATTAATAAATGATATAAAATGATTACTAACATTTAACAAAGGGTTTTGCATTTGTTTTGATATGGAAATTTAAAAAAGGTTATCTACAGAGCAGTCAACAAAAAAAAAACAATAATTAAAATAAATTCGTTCTCATTTCGCCCCTACGTTTCCGGGCTTTGACAATGTCAATGGAAGCCAAACCTTGGCAGGGCAATGAAAACAGAGGTGCCAAATGGACAAAAGACCCATCGGACCACGCAGCGTAATTGAAAAACTTCACACGTTGGCTCCGGCAGCCGCTGCCGTGTGGAATGGCAGAAAAACTTAATGGTCAGTACAGATTCTGCGAATGCCCCAATTTGCGAAAGGCTCGCGAGCAATTATAACAATTTACAATTGCAATCAATAAAAAAACACGCTGCAAACAAGCAAAAGAGTGATAAGTGACTTAAGTCCAGCCGCGCGGAATTCTTAAGGGTTTGCCGAGCGAGATGTGAACAAGCCATGATTGTTATGACATGGTGAGAAGTGTCACGCGGTTTATGCATGACGCATTTATTTAGCGTGCTTAGCCTTGTTCGAAGCGCGAAACTTGAGCACCTGCGACTCATTCGCCAGATCTATACCCTATAAGTCTACCGGAAAATGGCCGAGAACATTTTCAACAGACGTCTCTTTCCGGTTACCAAGTCAGTGATAAAACTCGTTGGAATAATGCAACCATTTTGTTTAAGCTAAGCCTGATGGCTGTGTTTAGTTTTAAGGTAAAGATATGTCTCAAGGACTTGAAGGATTCGATTCTAAAATGTATAATTGTATCGTATGATGGATTTCTTCTATTGAATCAGCTGTTTTGGATGTATGTTGCAGGTATTTCTGTAGGTATCTAATAAAATTAAAAATGGACACTATGCGTAATTCCTGGAAATATTTTAAAGTACTTATTTATTTTTAGTGCAAAAAAAAGGTTTCAATATCTATGACCTACCTTAATTTGTAACACACGTTTTAATGTTATATCTAAAACTGAAGGCATATCTTACTTTGTAGCAAAAAAAAAGTATAGAAGAGAATCGAACATTTTTCTCTAAGCATGTTCTTCTATGACAAGCTTGTCTGACCTTCAGCTGCTTCCATCAAAGCCATCAAAGATAAATTCCTGGCGCTTAACTAAACGATCAAAAAAACATTATCAAAATACTTTTTCCCGGTAGCTGACGGTAATTACGAATTTACCGACGTTGAAGATCGCATTCCTCCCTTCCAGTCAATTCCCATCGCCGTCCAAATTATAATACGGCCATTGAAAGCAATAAGTTTCTACGTCACTGAGTTAGTTACACTCTTAGATACTGCCCCACACAAACCGACCAATATGACCTGACCCTCTGTGTCTTCTACACAAAACTTTCAAGATCTAAGCTACGTAAAATATTGTGAAGAGTTGAAGGTCAAGCTACAATGGTTTAGGAAAGTGGAAGGCCGTAAATTTTAGATGACCAACAGTTTACGATTGTGGGCGCTAAACTCAAGTATCAATTTGCTGAAAATAAATTGGAACAAAAATTTAGCAAAACGTTAAAAATTCTCTAAAAAATTATGTAAAATATGTCTCAACTTTCAACTTTCGAGTTTCAGTTGCTGAAAGTAAGTTTTGACATAATTTTGTATATAAGGAGGTATATGGATATAGATTAAGTAACTCACTTTGGTTAATTGGAATGCCTTAAATAAAGTATTGAAGTAAAAAAGTATCATTAACCAACAACAACAAAAAACTTCTTCTTTACCTACGTGATAAATGGATTTGATTATTGTTCCCTTAGTTATTTAAAAAGTCTCCCGCATAAAAGTTTTTATTTCATTCGAAGCCGCGTACGAACAGCGTGTCCCCAAGCTACGAATTTTCGGGATGCGTTGAACACACGTTCACTAGATACGCGTACTGAATAGCACCACGGACCGCCGCAAATGTATGCTAAGTAAGGCGATCCACAGCGCTGTCTATCCATGTTGCCACCAAATACCAAGCGTTGCGTACCAAGATGTGCGCTTTTTCTTTGGGCAAAAATCGACAATTGCTTGCGCACCACGCGTTCCTCAAGAGTATACTCATAGTCGCAACATGGAGTCTAACGCTATTATAATTAAGTAGGTATTTGTTTTTTTCGGGGCACACCCGCCACTGTCTCACCACTGCAACTCCTGTTCACCAGGATCAACAGTGGCGTCCTTTGATCGAATAATCAACCAATAATGCAGTTGTGCAATGACGCACAGGCTGTGCCCGGACACCCTACCGGCTGTCTTGGGACCCGAAACGAACTTAATCAGAAGAAATAGGAGGTAGTAAGAGAGCGGTTTCAGACTTCCGTCCCAGCGAGCGAATTGTTTATTGTATTAAACATTTAGTATATATTTTAGCCATGCCCTTACAGGGTGTCACATGTATACCTATTTATATTAACCATCTTCTCTTCTTCTATCTTCTTTAGTACCCATTGTAATGTGACAAGCAATAAACGATTTGAATTTGAATTATTACGTTTTTACAAAACGTAGAATTAGATTTTTTGCGACATTTGTAGATATTATATAAATTATTTTTTGTTATATTTTATACTGTAACTAAGATTGTAACGAAATATTATTATGATATTGAAAAGAGCAACTACGGAGGTTTCTTGCCGGATTCTTCCCCGTAGACAGGCATTCCGAACCGGTGGTAGTTTAAAACGAATATTGACGATTTAAAAGTTCTTATTTTAAGTTCACTTCAATAAAATTATTTGATTTTGATTTTATTATGGCGTTCCAAAATACGCGTAACGGACTACGACTACAAATGAAATCGCTGTTCATATGCGGTTTCATACTAACACTGTGAATGTGTAACATTATATTTTATTTTCTTATTCGTTCTATTATAATTTTCTAAAAATACTACTCTACAATTTAAAATATAAAATATTTTGGGTTTCTTGTCTGCAGAGATTGACATCCACAAATCTGAGGATTGCCGGTCCGAATGGGTGGAGGTCAGAGATGGTTACATGCCCGATGCTCCTGTGTTGGGCAGAATCTGCGGGTCTGGAAAAGGCCCCATGATGAGGTCTACCGGGTCCAGGCTCACGGTGGTATACCAGCCAGGATCGAAACCCAAGCCACATAGAGGATTCAGAGCACATTATGAAGGTGAGCTATTCCTTCTTATAATAAAACCTTCTATGCAACACCTGAACATCAATAAAGTTAAGGGAGAGAAAAGATTACATACTTTATCAAAGTTGGACGCTACTGTATTGTTATATTTGAGACCGGATACAATAACTAAGTGCGACCTGAAATGTAATCTTATGTAGTTATGTGAATAGTTATTTTGTGCAATGTCTGTCAGTATTGAAGATGTTTTTTTAAACAGCAATTTGTGGAGGTGACATTGTGGTCGACAGCAGTGGCCACTTGGAGTCGCCAAACTACCCTGATGACTACCAACCTAACAAACTATGCGTGTGGAGACTCTACGTTCCTCAGGTAAATTTTCTTTAATAATAAAAATATTTTTTCTCGCCAAGTCAGTAATCCTGATCCTTAATATCTTACCTGTCTTAATCCACTGTCTATTATCGACTAGGATCGAAATTATTGAGATACATTTTGGACAGTTTTCGCGAGAATTGCTCTATTAATTTCCACATATAATTGTCATTTCTTCATCAGGCCACAATATGTATGGAAGTTCTGTTCTTTCATTGTGGATTCTATAACCATCCGGACTAAACGCTTCGAAAATGATATTATTGTGCTTACTGCAAAGGTATTCATTGCCTGTCGATGTATTCCCTGATAAATATAACCTGGGGCTCTTTAAGGCGGGAGTGAATAGGCTTAGGTTTAGGTTTTCCTGGGCACGTTCTACCTTAGACTTCATCGCCGCTTAACATCATGCGGGATTAGGACCAAATATTTGACTATTTCTAAATCAATAAGTCGCTTGTTTTAATCTTACTAATTGATTTTATTATTTAGTGTTGTTGTTCTACAATGACAATGAATATATTGTTTAATTTTTTGTTATTGCATTAACCTCCTGACAATATGATAATTTATTTCTCAAATTTTATTATTATTTACTTGCATGTTTTTCTGTAACTAATTACAATAAATATGCCATTTGTATACCGAAAAATCTGCCAAAACAACTATTTATTTTAGTATTATTATTAATTTGGCGACCTTGGTGTGGCGCAGTGGTGTAAACAGCCGACTGCAACGCTAGAGGTTCCGGGTTCGAATCGCGGCCGGGGCGGAACTTTGTGTTATTTGCAAGATGCATTGTTTCGCTTACCGGTCTTGGATGTTGTATTCTTATTTATTCAGTATATACGTTCGTACATCGTTGATAAGAACCTGCAATACAAGTTCTTACTATACTTACTGCAGGGCTAAGTCAATGCGTGTGTCGTGATTTGGTTTATTAATATTATTATTATTATTAATCTTTTCATGTTCAACACCATAATTTCAACCTAAACGTAATTTTCAGGATTACCAAGTGGCCCTGAGGTTCCATTCGTTTGAAGTTGAAAACCACGACACATGCTCCTACGACAAAGTAAAGGTACGCGATGGAGATTCCATGGACAGTCCACTTATCGGGATATTCTGCGGACACAAGATACCTCCTGACATTCGGTGAGCATCTCAGAATGTTCAAAACTATGAGTGAATATAATATTTCTCACTGAATAATTTCAGACTCATTGCAAATGTTAGGTGTGTGAGAAGAAAAAGTTGATGTGTGTGTTTTTCTTCTGTTATTAATCAAACGGAAGATCGGGGTCGATCTTGTCATAGCTGATATATTAAATGCAGAACCCTTTCATGTTAATCACACGACTTTTTTTTGTTATTATAAAATATTAGGACGTGGAAGCACAGTTTATTACGTGCTTTGGTTAACTGACCGACCCGAACCGACAGGTCGAGGGTTCGAGTCTCGGGTTATCGTACATTGTAGCTGCCACGTTCCACATTGTACCCGAATAGTGGCGACAGATTCGCAACCTGTCACACTGGGACTCAACATAAACATGCGAAATGCGGTGTTTAACACCTCTGCCTACCCCTCTCGAGGGATTAATTACGGCGTGAGTTTATGTTATAAATTATTTGAGAATTATAAAATTTCTTAAGACACTGATTATGAATGAAGCATAAAATAACTTACTAATCATTTAGATTGCTCTTTTTTTGTTGAGACCAGAATTCTGATTTTTCTTTCTCCAGGTCCACATCCAACAAGTTGCTGGTGATCTTCGAATCTGACAGCACGGTGCAGAAGGCTGGTTTCTCCGCTACCTTCATGAAGGAGTTCGATGAATGTGCCTCCATTGAGCACGGCTGCAGTCATTCCTGCGTCAACACCCTCGGCGGTTACGAATGCGCCTGCGATATCGGATACGAACTGCACTCCGATGGCAAGAAATGCGAGAGTTAGTCTCATTATTCTATAATATTCGTACATTATTTATAGGACATTTCGATATTTCTTGTAGTGGATATGAAAAAATATGGTAGTAACAATTGCTGTAAAGCCAGAATCTACTTATTCATGTTCCTAAAATAAACAACGTTGAAATTTTGTTTCTACCGCATTTAAATTTTCAGTACTCGTACAATGATAATAAAATGTTTGAGGACAAAAATAATAGGCCTTGGAGTTATAAAGCTAAATCATGTTATTTTGAGATGATCGCGTTTGCTACTCTACTTGAATATTTTCACCAATGTTAACTATCTGAAAAACACAATCCTTATTGGCATAAATGTTGAACCATAAAAACAATAACAGACTCCAAATAATGTACTCTTGATTTTTTTCAGATGCTTGTGGAGGAGTTCTATACGCACCAAACGGCACCATCACCTCTCCATCATTTCCAGACCTGTACCCACCTTCGAAAAACTGCTTATGGGAAATAGTGGCGCCTCCACAGCATAGGATTACGCTTAACTTCACTCACTTTGACCTAGAAGGAAACAATATGTACCAGCAGGTAAGATTAAAAAAGAAATCTGAATCTTTATAAGATCATTACTGCAAAAATTACAGGATTCGTGGCGAATGGTATCCAGAATTAAAATATGTTTGTAAGAGGAATAACCAAGAATAATTGACAAGCAAACACAATTCTGTCTGGAATTAGAGAGAAAATGTTATTATTTCATTTTATTTTTTAGGATATAAGAGCATAGCAAGGAAATTTATTTTCAGCCAAACCTTTTTTTTCTATGTGTTTGGATCAATGACTGGCACATCAATAACTGGCATATATAAAATCAAAATAATTAAAACTCTTCTTTGTAAAGAAACCCCATGTTGGATCCTATGACCTACCTGTTAGAACCTCAATGAATGTTTGATCAATGGTTAATTTCTTCCAGGAGTGTGAGTACGATAGTGTGACAGTTCACTCCAAGCTCGGTTCAGAAGTGCTGAGACGTCACGGCGCCTACTGCGGCTCTGTGCTGCCTTCACCTGTCACCTCCGATGGATCTGTGCTAAGAGTTCAGGTTATTTACCACCAACTACTGTTACCTACTTACATAATTACAATCACCATATCATTTTAGGTCAAAAGACGTCCACTGCTACACAAAGTCTTTCTTCAAATATTTCAAAAGGAGCTATCCTTGGCTGCTTGCATCCAAAGGCTTCCTGCGGCTTCAATAAGACGTTCACCAAATACAAATTCATCACCGAACCATTAAATTTATTGATGCATGGAATCTTTTTATTGTGTGCATTCAAAAATATTGTTTATGTATTAATTTCTTTATTCGTTGTAAGGTATAGGGTATGGTCAGAGTTTGTAGATTAAAATCGTGTCCCAAACAGTCCATCCACCTTTAGGTCTACGTGAATCTCACCTCTTACTACCTTAAGTGTCACATTTTATGCTCTCGTATAATGTGAACCAATGATTTTACGCAATATTATTTAAATTAAATCAAATATTTTTAAACTACCACCAGTTTGGGATGCCTGTCCACGGGGAACGATCCGGCAAGAAACCTTCGTAGTTGCTCTTTTCAATATCATAACATCTTTTATTCATTTAATCAAATGATTGTATTTGTGTGATACAGTTTACATCAGACACGTCAGTCCATCGATCTGGGTTCGCGGCCGCTTACTATATTGACGTGGATGAATGCGCTGACAACAACGGTGGCTGCCAGCACGACTGCCATAACACGCTTGGAGGGTAAGATCTAGCATGCTAGATAAATGCGACATAGTCCTTTGGCGAGATACTTCTGTAAAGCGGACTATGCCTGTGTGTAAAAAAGAAAGAGATGTCGGGCACTGTCGCTCCTTAGAATGCTAGTTGCTGTTGTTATTGAGATGTTCACACGATCCAAAACCGACTGCCGACGACATTTACTTCAGCTCAGGTATATCCATTATTCATGTATATTATTTGCACTAGTTCAGTCTTTGCACTTGCCCGAGCAACCAAAATCACAGTGGCGGTATATCCAGGCCACAGTGTGGCACGCATCTTAAAATTCCTTACCCATCTAAAGGGCTTTAATTGTAAGCGTCTATAATCAAGACTTACTGCTGTGCTTGTTTATTTTTTACTAGTTCAATATAAACTGGAATGAACGACAACTTACCTATGTTGAAATTATATTATCTTTCTCAGATATGAGTGCGCATGTCACAGTGGCTTTACTCTTCATCCAAACAAGCACGACTGCAAGGAGGGAGGATGCAAACACGATGTCACACAACCGCACGGAACTATTGTAAGGTGAGAGAGACAAAGTTTTTTTTTTTCTTCCGTAAGAAACTGGTAAGAGAAAAAAAAATGTGGCCAACAATCTTTGTCTGCTTATGTCCTTATGGTTTTTCAAGTTCGAACCCGTGGCGCGACAAATGTCTCTGTTAATGATATAGGAGTCCCAGGTTAAAGTTCCGGATCGACTATATATTTGTATGTTGAACACGTTAGTTCTAGGTGTTATTAGAACATTCTTATACTTCTGTACATTCTTGTTGAGCATCTACCCCTATTCAGGTCCAGGTAGTTGCTTAAAGTCCAAAGATTTTTATAAATGGCTGCTTTTAATCAACTGTCGGACAGACCACTATGATACACAAAGGGTTAACAATTCAATTGGTTATCCTTTTTATTCCAGTCCAAACTACCCCGACACATACCCAGCACGCAAGGACTGCGTGTGGCAGTTCTCGACCACGCCCGGACATCGGATCAAACTGATATTCAACGTTTTCTTATTGGAGCCACATCAGGTTTTGTATTGAGCCAGTTACCTTTATTTTTTCTGATAAATTTGCATCAGCTTTGGGATTTCTGGTGATAAGCGGTGGACCGTTTTCTTTTTGCCCAAGAATTTTTATAGAAATAGCTTGCTGCAATTCGCAAGAAGTTCTAGGTTTGAATCCCGGTAAGGGCGGAACTTTGTTCTATTTGCAACAGACTTTTTTGTTTACTATTGAGCTCACTGGTCTTGGATTTGGATAATATTCTTATTTTTAACGAGAAACCGCATTTTGGTATTATGCCACCTACATCGTAGCGTATTCATACAAGATTGTATCTTAAGGCTTTTACTAATACATATTTTAACAATGTGACCTTAAAAGATTATACTTTGTCCTATGACAAGTTTGTTGTTATATCTATGTCTTGTAAAGTGGTTATAATTATAATCAGGAATGTGCGTACGACCACGTGTCCGTATACGACGGTGCGTCCGCCGACGAGAAGACACTCGGACGTTTCTGCGGCTCCAAGCTGCCGCATCCCGTAGTCGCGTCGCAGAACCAGATGTACGTCGTGTTCAAGTCCGATGCTTCGGTGCAGAGGAAAGGCTTCCTTGCTACATACTCTACAGGTAAAGACATCACAACAGGTCTCTCTAATTTAAGGCCTCTTCCAGTGTAAAGGCCATCCAGTTTTTAGACTGAGTTTTTTCCGGATTCTTCCCGAATTCGCATTCCATACTTGTTATCTAATACTTCACAGGCTTTAGTCTTCCCTGGGTAATGATAAGGATGTTTCCTTGAATATTGCCCTTATCGTCATGACTAACTGGTTGAGAATATTAAATAAGTAGATTTTTAAGTATAGTAGTAGTAGTAGTAAAATAATCTAATATATTAAAAAAGTATTTTTTTCATGATTGTGAAAACTTAAAAGAATTTTTAATTTTCGAAGCAGGTAGAAAATAACATTGGGCTCTTATAAATGTAGTAAATGAGTTAAATGGTTGTGACAAACCCAGCATGCGGCGGCTACCTGTCGGCGGCCGCGTCCGTGCAGCACGTGTACTCGCACGCGCGCTACGGCGCCGACTCGTACGAGTCACGCGCCGACTGCGACTGGAGCATCGTGGCGCCCGCGGGACAGTTCGTACGGCTTACCTTCCTCACGTTCGAGCTCGAACCCGAACAGAACTGCGGGTACGACTTCGTGCAGGTGTTTGGAGGACTCGAAGGCAGTGCCGGGGACTACGGGACTTTTTGCGGGACTAAGGTAAAAGGCCTCGAAAGTGGTGAAATGGATAGGGTTTTTTCACACACTGTGTACCTAAGGGTAATTTTCGATCATATATACTAACCTACCTATGTGTGCTGTGCTATAAAATAAATAGCTAAGTTGGTACCCTTAATTAATAGAATCTAACGTTTTATTTTCGGTAACAATGGTGTTACCGAAAATTAACATGCTTGTCAAAATTTGAGTTGAGTAGGTGGAAATTGTATTAATCAAAACACGAAATCCATACCAACATAAACAATTTGTAATTAAACTACTGTAGTTCCAATTAAAAAAAAACCTTTCACCATTTTTTATTTACAGATGCCACCAGAGATAGTGTCAACAACAGAAGCCCTTCTAGTCAGATTTAGGACGGACGATTCCATTGTGTTCAAAGGGTTCTCTGCTTCGTACCAAGCAGTAAAACCTGAGATATGGAGCGGTGAGGATAGTTCCGAAGGTGGTGAAAGTTTTGAAGAGGATGAACGCGTGTTTCCTTCGGTAGTTGGAGGTAAAGGCCTTCGAGTGACATCCCCAAGATTTGTCCGAAGGCCCACGTGACGGTGGCCAATCCCTCGCCATCCCAAACACAAGCGACCCAACCGCTACGCCCACCACTGGTATAACAAGAAGAACGCCAATCTCTAAATCACGGACAAAACCATTTTTGACAACACTAGCCGTCTGATAGTATGATTACAATTCGGGTTACCTAGTTATTTAAATGCGTTGTTAAACGGAAACTTAAAAAATATTGAACAAACTACGATGAAGTTAGTAATCTGAGTCGTAATTTTTGATTAAAGAGGCGGTTGCAGTCTATTCAATCTGGCGTTTTGCGGGCGAGTTTTAGCGGGCTGCCCAGTCGGCAGAAAACTCGCCCGATAAACGCAAGTGGGAATACTTTTTAAACGCGTGACCATATTCGTTCACTCTTTAGCCTTTACATACATGTAATCATTTTGATTAGAGAGCAAAAAAAAATTACCAAAAAGCTCATTGAAATTTGATGTTTAATATCATTGTATGACTGATTTGTAATAATTAGTACTGTACATATTTTTTAGTGAATGTAGGAATTAATTACTTAATTAACAGTTAAATAATGAGCAAACAAAAGTCGTTATGTAGTAATTAAGCGATCAAACGAAATCATTTCTTGTACTCTTTCTTGATTTTGAAAAAAATGTTACAATACTTACTTAAGT
This sequence comes from Choreutis nemorana, assembly GCA_949316135.1. Taxonomy (NCBI): domain Eukaryota; kingdom Metazoa; phylum Arthropoda; class Insecta; order Lepidoptera; family Choreutidae; genus Choreutis; species Choreutis nemorana. Next base: position 2,409,282 of record OX438603.1, on the reverse strand, counting down.
ACCAAAGAAAAAAATGAGTCATCATAACAATAGTAGTGCCATATTAATTTAGTTTTTTAAGTAGGTTCCCTTACCATACCTACCTACCTATTTAGGTATATTATAAGTTAAAAACCTAAATGTTGCTAACTTTGATGTTAAAAAAGCACAATATAGTTTGTAAAATATGAAGACAATATGTTAGGATTAAGTCGTAACTAGGTACTTACTTACCAAATTAATTATTTCTATGTCTAAACAATACATCTACCTAGCTATATTAAGTAACATATCGTAACTATGTTTTAATAGCTATCCATTTACTCCGTTTTATCTAAAAAATTATGTTGGTGGTACCTATAAAAATATAATATGTACTTTATATTTTGAAAATGCATTTCTATTCCTATGTATTTCGTGCCAAATAATAAAGTACATTGTAAGAACTTTTGGGTAAGTTAATTTTACTTACCTGTTTACAATCGAAAATAAATACGGGGCAATTTAGAAACGATTTCTTAAACTTTTTCGACATTACACGTTTCATGTAGATACTTATATCTATTGTCTACGGACTCTTTTAAGTAGGTACCTAACCATTGACTTTTTCTCTTTTCTTTCTACAGCCTAATCTAAGTGTTATAATACCTAACCGTCGTATATAATAATAGCTTCTATATCAGATTTTCATTAAACTATCAATTTGTCGGAATAGCCTTTGTCTAATGGTATATATATATATATTTATATATATATACTAATTATCAAGTTTCTAATTACCCCAATTGTAAGTAGGTCGTACAATGTTATGTTCGCTCTAAACGTTTGTATTTAAAGTAGACCTAAAAAGTATGTTAAAATGAAATTATCATTTTTAATAAAAGAAAACTGAAAAATCGACAAAATTTTATTTGGGTCAGTTTATACCTACTTAAATTTAGAGAAGGGAGCAAAGCAAAAGAATGAAAACTGCAGTGACAAGCAATTGTAGGTATAGGTACCTAATTAACCATAATTGTTGTTGTGTGTGCTTGTTACAGTTGAATTTCAATTTCAATTTCAGCTCTGCCATAAGACGTTATAGTGGTGGTGGTTAAGACCTACCACCACTATAATGTATTCGGAAAATAACGATTTTTCCTATTAGTTTCCAGCCCTATTTCTATGTACAAACGAGATGGTAACACTGACAGACAAATGTCGTTTTTGAACAATCATTGTCATGTCATTTGAAAAGTCAAAGCGGTCAAAGCCCTCTTCTATTATTTATTTCTGCTACTCTTGTGGCGTCTTTGACCTTATATAAAATTAAAAGATCAGCAGCTTCCATTTTCTAGTTTACATAATACATTATTACAATCTAGACCTCACAAAATGTCGGCTTTAGCGTTTAAAGTAAAAAGTAAGAACGGTCAACAAATTTTAAAAGACTTGACCACAGATAGTACTGTGGGTGAATTAAAAATGTTTTTGTATAGTATATCGGATATTTGTCCGGATATGATTTGTGTGCTCTGTGGATACCCTCCGAAGCCTTTGGACGTGAGTGACGATGGGAAGAAGCTTAGTGACATTGGCTTGAAAACTGGTGAAACTTTGATAGTTGAGGAGAAAGTAGGGTTACCTGCTGTAAGTGAGAGCACTAATAATACTGAGGAGACGAAACCAGTGGAGAATGGAGTCTCACACGAGACAATAGGACCGTGCAGACCTGGCATTCTTATGAAAAAAGTTGTGCCTTCAGATAATTCATGTTTATTTACAAGTATAGGTAAGTAATTTACTGGTAAACCTACCTTGATTTATCTATTGTTATATAGACATCTCTGTGAGTTTTAAGGTTATGTAGATGACAGTAAAACAGATCTACAATGTAAGATAATTCCAACATAGTAATTTGTCCTTCCTTGTTTGAACTTTGTTTACTAAGTGATAAATTTACATTGTTCTACTTATGAATTTAATGAAAACAATGATGCCATATTGAGATAAATTAATTTGATTAAATAAAACTTATATGTGTTATTCAGTTGACCTATTTATAAAAATATTTCTGACTAGCAGCCCATCCAGGCTTCACACATATATAATTTAACAATTGTATAAAATAGCCAATATATTTTGAGGATAATGTAGCATTCTAATGGTGATGATTTTTTTAAATTGGTCCAGTAATTTTTATTTTATTTGTTAAAATTGTTTAGATAACCCCCTATCTTAACAATTTAAACAGATGTCTCATTTATGTAGTAAGCTATGGGCTTGTATTATTTCTATCAAACAACAACATTCATGTGTTACTCCTTTCCATTAAACAATCATCTCTGATCTGGGATTTAAACCTAGGTCATCAAACCATCAATAGATCAGTGTTTCGAAGTTTGTGATCTGTGGCCCTTTATAAAATCTACTAGTATATGTACAGGGGTCTACAGGATCATCTCTGGATAAATCAATTAATAAATAAAGGCTACAAAATTATTGTTATCAAAATCAAAACACATTGACTCAGCCCTAAAGTAAGATTAAAGAATCTTGTGTGGTGTGAATTTGATTTGAGTTTATTAGTTAGTAGTAACATCAACCCAAATATCATTTATTCATTTGAAATACGAAATAACAACATTCAAATGAAAAATTAACAATTTTATTTAATAAATAAAACTTTCTGATTGAATTGAAATTTCTTTGGCGTCTATGGAAAAAACATGGTTAAGAAACGCTGCAACAGAAACTCTAATTCCATAAACCATTCTATTTCAGGTTTTGTATTAAATGGTAAAGTAGATACCTCAGTCCACAGCCTGATGAGGCAGATCATTGCCATGGAGGTGGCAAGTGATCTAGAGACGTACAACGAAGCTATGCTTGGGAGGCCTAATGATGAGTATTGTGTTTGGATCCAACAACCTAGTTCATGGGGTGGTGCCATTGAGGTAATTTTACGAATGTAACAATTAATAACTTATAATCAGAGCAGGTGACCTCTTATTTTATATCACAGTTTCTTTAATCTACTTTATGTGAAGCATATTTACGAAAGGCTTCAGTAGTAGTGATTTGAATTAAAATTGTGTTTATGTTATAGTTCTTAATTTTTTAATGAAAGATCACACTGCTTCCGCAGTGTCTGATGTTATGTCAAATAATGACTTCTGTATTGTAAGAATTTATATAATAAACATAGAAAATGGGCTTATGGTCAAATGGATGTAAATAATCTTGTATTTTTTTTATTAATTTCCAGGTGGCTATCCTTTCCCGTTACTATGGAATAGAAATGGCAGTTGTTGACACATTGAATGCCATCATCAATAGATTTGGTGAAGATAAGAATTATGGACAGAGAGTGTTTCTTCTATTTGATGGTGTCCATTATGATCCACTTTATTTGGAACAATCTGATGTAAGTTGAACCTGTTTTTGATTTTAAGTAGCCATTCAATTAAAAAAAAGTTTACTATATTCAATTACACTGTTCAACTTTTTCACTGATTAGCTAAAATTTTAATAACTTTTTGTATTTATGGAGAAATAAAGATATTATTATTTAAGAAACAATGTCCAATACAAAGACCATAAAATTGTATAGCATGTATTTTTGATGAATAACATGGTAAGTATTTGCTTCATATTACCATATATGGTTACATTGTTGTTTAAACAATATAAATATTGCAGATTTCTCACATATCATTGTTAAATGTGTGTTCTGACAATAATTTTGTATTGTATCTAATTTAAAGTCGAAAGGTTTTATTGAATCAGTCCAACTTTAAAGTTGTTACAATAAGTTAAAATTTACCACTGGATCTAAATTCTGTATATGAAAATAAAGCTGGAAAAATATCTCCTTCAATTATATGTTCTAATGCTACATACCATACTCATTACTATGCTACTGTTTGTCTTTTATCGATTTACATTAGTTAAATTACCACTTTTGTTATTCTAGGGTGGAGTCCAGACCATATTTGCATCTGAAGACATGGATATTTATCGGGAAGCAGAACAGTTAGCACAGGAGGCCAAATCATCCAGACAATTCACAGACCTCAACAAGTTCACCCTCAAATGCATGGTCTGCGATAAGTTCTTCACTGGACAGGTTGAAGCTCAGAAGCACGCTAAAGAGACAATGCATACAAACTTTGGGGAGGTCTAGCATGCAAGAAAAGTTATTTTAATGTTACAGCTTTCGTTCCTTTTGCTCACTTTAATGACATTGCTAGGTGGTTTTTTAATACCTATGATGAAATATTTGTGACACTGAAAATCAGTTCTCCATAATTTTTCTGACATC